>CM051258.1:69625602-69808102 GCA_027921565.1 Artemia sinica
GTGGTCTGATGGATGAGAACCCGGCAGAGCTTTCTTATTGAAAGTGAAGCATCCCTCACTAACCTGGGGAAACAAACATCGTCCACCACGGATATATATTTTGTCCATGGCGATTGTAATAAATACTCTCTATATTAGGCTTATGTAGAGATAAAAAGTGGGCAATTATACCTTTTAAAGCAATTTAGAAGTTGCAGTTTCTGATGATCTACCCTTAGACGCTTTCATCGGATATCGTTGCCAGGATTTCTAGAACCCTGTAGCCGAAGTTCAGAAGTAGTCAGGCATGGTGTCTCAATTCTTCTGTCAACTAGAGCAAAAGACTACACTGGATCAGAAGCTGAGACCCAAGCCCCAGCAATAAATCTTCCAGAAAATGATGTTTCGCAGATTATAATAGAGTTGGAGAATGGGAATGCCAACATGCGACTCAGAAAGAGTTGACGATGCCGACGAAAAGACAAAGCAGATCGGAGACTTAAAACCTTTGAAGAAACACCTTCAGAAGTGGATCCAGAACAGCTAACTTCCAAGGAATTGCCTGACCTTCAACAACAAGATTCAACACTGAAAAATTATTTTGCTCTGGCTAGTTTAGGACAGGGGTTTCAAGCTCATCAATGGTCTGCTCTACAGAAAGATCGAAACCAGGTTGGATAATGAAGAGATTACACAGCTAAGAGTTCTCAAGCCGTATAGGTCGTTTGTGCTGAGAGTCACCCACGATTACCCAATGAGTTGCCACATAGAGTTGCACCCACTCTAGATCGGATCATCCATAGGTTCTTCTGCCTGGGGTACGCCAAGATTTCAAACAGATTTTACACGCACTTGCGAGCCCTGCCAGCTAGTTGTACGGATGAAGCAAAAAGAACGGGTCCCCATGTTACGACTGCCGGTCATTGAAGAGCCTTTCAGGAGGATTGCAGCAGATTTTGTGGGACCATTGGTACCATCTCTGAACGGTCATCGATTCCTCTTGGTGATATCGGATAATTGCACTCGATATAACGAGGCAATACCCTTGAGATAGATGAATGCCAGAAAAATTGCAGAGGTATTTAAGCAGTGCTTCTGCCGGGTTGGTGTTCCGGAAGAGATCCTATAAGACCAAGGTTCGAATTTTGTCACTAAGAGCTTACTTGAGGTGTACAAAATTCACGGAATGACACCTATACGGACGTCATCCTTTCATCCGTAAACAGATAGCCTGGTTGAAAAACTAATCCGGACGCTTGTTCGTCATTTGAAGAAGTTAGTCGGGGATAACCCGAGAGACTGGGATCGCTTTATCTCTTACGTCTTGTTCGCTTATCGAGAAATTTCCTCAAGCCTTGACCAAGTTTAGTCCTTTTGAGCTTCTTTATGGGCGAAGGCCAAGAGACCCATTGGACGTCATCAAGGAACAATGGGAAGATGTTGGAAACTCTACCGTTAGACCCGCACATGAGCTCTTGTCCGTGCGAGAACGACTGCGTTAAATCCTAGAAGAGGCCCATAAAAATCTTCTGGAAGCGTCCAAAAGGCAGAAGACCCAATACAACAAGAAGGCCAAGCCACGAGATCTGCAAGTGGACGACGAGGTCCACGTTCTTCTGCCGACCTGAACGAATAGATTGGAAACCAGATGGCAAGGACCCTTCAGGATATCTCGAAAATTCTGGAATGTGAACTACGAAGTCCTGTTCCCGGAAGGGAGAAGGTAGAACAAGATTATACACATCAATCTTCTACGGAAATTTGAGCTTAGGCCAACGGATTTCCTTCTCTTTGATCGCGAAGCTCTGAGTATGACCATGGTTAATCAGACAGGATAATTTGATAACTAGGATGACATCCAGGTTGTGATAGATTCGCTAAGTCACTTTACGGAAAAGAGAAAGAAAGGACTTTTTCGGATACTAATGGGATTTAGAAAGTTCATCTCCAAAATTCCTGGAAGAACATCAGAGGTCAGACACCACATTGATACAGGTAATGCCCATCATGTGTGTCAGAAACCCTACAGGGTACCAGAGAGCCGACAAAAAGCCATAGAAGAAGAAGTCAAGCGAATACTGGATTTGGGGATAATACAGTCGAAATCATGTTCTTGGTGATTTCCGGTAGTCGTGGCCGCTAAGCCGGATGGAGGCATTCGTTTCTGTTTGGAATTCCGTTATTCAAATCGGGTATCCAAGTTTAATGCCCACCCCGTTCCCCGTATAGAAGAATTGCTGGAGGAAATAGGTAACAAAAAGGTCTTCAGTGTTTTAGATCTTAACAAAGGCTACTGGAAAGTAAAACTTACGCCAGACAGCATGAAAAAGACGGCCTTTCAAACAAAGTATAGATTCTATGACTTCAGAGTCCCTCCTTTTGGTGTTCACGTGGCACCAGAAACCTTCCAGCGTGCCATGGATAAAATTTTGAGTGGATGTTGTGGCTTTGCAAGGGCGTACATTGACGACCTTATAATATTCTCTGATAGCTGGGAAGATCATTAGGAACATTTAAAAGAGGTTTTGGGAAGGATAGTTGCTCCTGATCTTCACATTCGTTCTGACAAATGCAAGTTCGGACTGGACGAAATTCAGTATTTGGGCCACAAAGTGGGAAATGGAAAAATCACACCGCTTGAAAGCAAGGTTGTCACTGTGAAGAACTTTCCAGAGCCCACCACCAAAAATAAAGTGAGGTCACTCCTTGGCATCGCTGCGTATTACCAGAGGTTTGTCCACAATTTCTCTTCAGTTGCGTCGCCGCTGACGGATCTTCTTCAGAAACGAAATACAAACCACTTTACGTTGTCTCAGGAGCAGAGAGTAGCCTTCGAGGCCCTAAAGACTGCAATCACTACCGCCCCTGTCCTGAGCAGTGCAGACTTTGCCAAAGAGTTCGTGCTTCAAACAGATGCTTCAAAAATGGGGATTGGAGCAGCTTTGACTCAACGCAATGGTGAGGAGCACCCCATCGCATGTAAAAGTAGGAAGCTATCGCCAGCGGAACAGCACTATTCGACAGTCGAGCGTGAGGCTTTGGCATTAGGGGGGGGGGAGTTTTCGGTATTACCTCAAAAGTTGGAAGTTCACCTTCGAAACTGATCATAGCCCGCTTCGGTGGTTGAAAGTGGCTCGGAGCAACAAAGCTCGCTTGACACGATGATTCCTGGCACTCCAAGAGTATTACTTTGATATTTATAGTCGGAGTGGGCTAGAAAACGGGAATGCTGATGTATTGTCCCGTCTGTTGTAAATAGAAAAAAAAAATAATGGTTGTTTTTTATCTTTGTAGATGAGTACCACGTCCTTGCCCGTATTCCTGAAGAAGGTCCTCGAAGGAAAAGTAAAGACCAATCTGCTCCAAGACCTCAAGGAAAGTCAGCAGAAGGACATTGAACTCGCCCGTTTTTACATCTTACAAGTCACTAACCAGGCAGATGAAAAGGGAGCCCATTTTGAGCTTCGGGACAGTCTCTTATATCGGTGCACAAAAGAAAGGATGGTTCAACTCACTTCCAATTGATAGCACCAGAGGACTACCGAAGTCGGCTAATCCTGCAATCTCATTGTTCGTCTTTAACTTCCCCGAAGTTGATTCATCGAGGCCGTTACGCAACAGCTAAGATTTTCTTACTTTATCTCTTCTGGCCCGACATCTGTCAAATCAAGAGTGAGCTGGGTTTGTGTTCATGCCGAGGAAGGGGAGCGTTTGCAGGATGTGCTGTGAAACTAAAAGAGTGTTACCTTACCTCTGTGTCTAAGGGGAAGGAATGTGGTGATTCTATCTAAACTCACTTGTTAACTTGTTATATATTCTGAAGTTTAATAAATAACCTTGAACTCTGAAGTGAGATGTTAGCCTGGGTGATGAATTGTGCTCCATTGAATGAAAATAGTTAGTTAGTTACCGGCGTTAAAGGTGAATAGATGTGAATTTTTTTATGCTGTACCAAATGGAGTTAATAAAACTGTATTTCTTTACATGGACTATGACAAACGCCACCACAGTCTTTGACGCCAAAGAATTGCGGCTCAAACCCCAGTACAAATCTAGAAAGATTTGGCAAAGATTTCTTACGAAGATGCAATACAAGGTATTTATGAAATTCCTAGTTCGTGACGCTGTGACTCACTATCCTTGAATTGGAACAAGTTTTATGATCTGAAAAATAAAATGGATAATTTTGCATAAGTTTTGTAAGAAAAAGATTGAACTTTTTGAAGATCATCACTTCCTTAAGTTTTAAGAACAAATTGCACGAATATTTTGTAGAAGTAGGTTTTAAATATTTCTCGTTTGCTAGCATGACTATATCAACATCATATTGAACATGATGTTTTTCAAAGAATATAGAACAGGATTACGTTCACGGCTTATATTCAAACGTGAGTCATGTCATTTACAAGTAACCATGCACACTGAACTGTTAACTGCCCCTCAAAGGATAAGTAGAAAAAAAAGAATTAAGGGTCCCAACTCATGAGGAACCTTCAACGTTCTATGTGTTCCCTGAGGAGCCCTCTATTTTTCCTAGGAAAGAGTAGCAAACAAATCTCACTCATTTGGAGGTTGTTATACAGAACGAGAATTAATAAATATACAAGCTTACCACTTGCCGAGTGCCAGGGCCTGTATCAAAATTGGCTACATTTTATTTTTCATTGACATTTCTGGCCACTAAAAACGATCTAAAAAGATCCCAACTTTAGAGAACAATTTGTTTTTCCCATAATGGTTGTATCTAACCTATGGTGACGCCAAGACATCAAGAAGAGGCTCAAATTGTCTGCGGTTACAAGACAAGTAAAGTAGTAAGTAAGTAAGTGTGACGACACTAGACCCTTAAGGTCCCAACCGGCGGTGCTGATCTCTGTTTCGTGGCCCTTCACCCAGGAAGTGCAATGGGGGGCTGGGGGCCAGACATCCTGCGAAGGGCACAACCTTCCTACTTACTATCCCCAGATTTCTCCAGGTACGAACCACGTTACAAGACAAGTGACAATGAGAATCGATATAGACAAGCCTGTCGTGTAGCAATGACGGGGCCTGGCCTCGAAATCGGCTGTATAGTTCATTTTCTTCTTAAAACTGGAAAATTGACATATTTGCTGCTGCAAAGAGGATCTAAATTGGTCACAACCCTAAGAAAGAATTTGTTTTTTTACTGGGGTTGTTGTTTGGAACCTGTGATGACGTCATTACACAAAGAAAAGACTAAAATTGTCGGTGGTTAGAAGACAAATGACAATAAAAATCCATATATATATATATATATATAAGCCTGCCACGTGCCGAGGGCTGGGACCAAGTGGCAAAGGCACCCGACTCTTGATACTATATATATATATATATATATATATATATATATATATATATATATATATATATATATATATATATATATATATATATATATATATATATATATATATATATATATATATATATATATATATATAGTAACGGAGGCTGGTGGCTTCGCCGTCGGACCACAGCACTCGGCCAGCTTCTATATATAGATTCTCACTGTCGCTTGTCTTCTAAACACAGACAATTTGTGCCTTTTCTTGATGTCATGACGTCTAAATGGACCTTGAATTACAAGTTGTGCCTTTGTATAATTATTTTTTTTTTATTGTACCTTTAACTTTTGCCTGGGCTTGTCTTTTGTCATTATGAAAAACATATCGCCGAACCTTTGTTTCTTTCAATTGTTCAGGTAGTAGGACAAAAAATCCTTTTTCTTCCAACGATTTATCTAGTCCAGGTTTTTGATTATTAATTTAAAAAACTTTTTTTATAAAATAAATTTTTCAAAGAAAAGTAAAGAACTCCATTAAACAAAAAAAGAGCAAAGATAAAATCAAATAATCTACCAAGCGTGAAACTACCATAAATCAGCATCGATAAATAAATGAAATCCAAAAACGAACAGAAATTACAATAAATAACCGAATCAAACTCAAAACAAGCAGAAATTAACATAGGTTGGGCGCAAAACCCCTATGCCTTCCCAAGGCCAGAACAAAATTTGCACTTTACTGAAAAAATATAAATGTTTTTACTTTTATAACGTTAATAAATCAAATAATATTAACATTTTGATTACTAAATATCAGTATATGTATATCAAACTGACAATACACATTCATTTGTATTTTTCGGTTAAGTGCAAATTTTGTTCTGGCCTTGGGAAGGCATAAGGGTTTTGCACCCAACTTATGTTAATTTCTGCTCGTTTTGAGTTTGACTCGGTTATTTATTGTAATTTCTGTTCGTTTTGGATTTCATTTGTTTATCGATGCTGATTTATGGTAGTTTCACGCTTGGTACATTATTTGATTTTATTTTTGCTCTTTTTTGTTTAATGGAGTTCTTTAATTTTCTTTAAAAACTTTTTTTTGTAGAAAAAGTTTTTTTAATTAATTTTTGTTCGTTTTATATTGACATAGTCTTTTCAGGAAAAAAGAAAATGATACTTTAAATCTTTTCGTTTTTTAAGACTTTATAGTTTGGCCTGCTATTTGTATGCTGGAGAAAAATTTTCAGCAATTTTTTAACAGCATATACCCTTTTAAAAATCTGGACATAAATAGTACTTTTTAATTTAGTTTCATACCTCCTCTATTTGACCTGAAATGGAAAACTTTATACAATGTGCCAAAAAAATCTGTTTACTTTCTTTGATAGCTTGGATACACTTGCGCTATTTTGATTTTGTTAAATTTTAAGAGCAGAAGTAGCCCCGAAAGTTTGAATATAATACCCTCAGTCGATCTTTGGATACTGCTGAGATGCCTTATTGGGAATTAGCATTATCTCAGTGCATTTTGATTTAATCTTAAGGCAACATTTAGTTTTTAACATAATGGGCAAATGGGAGGGTGGGAGTGGAAGGGAAACTAGTTGCCCTCCAATCACTTTCGACTATTAAAAAGGGCATCAGCCCATTCTATTTTCAATCGATTGAGCCCTTTTCAAAGTTCCCACGACAACTCCTTCTATACGAAATGCCCTGGTCTAAACAACAAAAAAACAAAAAATAATACATTCTACCCATATCGATCTTTACTATGAAATGTCAAGCCTTCCAATCACTTTCGACTATTAAAAAGGGCACTAGGCCTTTCGATTTCAAATCGAATGAGCACTTTTGGAAACGACAGTGCTTTCTATAAACACCTTATATGCCCCCAGGGCATAAATTACAACCATTACCCTAAGGTCATTCTCAAGGACCTAATTTCCAGAACTTTCTACTACGTTGAACAAAATGATTATCTGAAAATTGTTATTTAATGTGTTTGGAGGAATGGTGGGCGTGAGAGGGAGGTTAGTTACGCTCAAATCACTTTCGACTATTACAAAGGGCATTAGCCCTCTCAATTTCGAATTGAACGAGCCCCTTTTGAAGTTTTAGGACTACTCTATCTATAAAATCTTATATGCCCCCAGAGCATAAACTACCAACTTTGCCCTTATGGCTCTCGGGGGTTTTTTCATATCTTAAATACATAATTTCCAGAACTTTCAACTATGTTGAACAAAATGGCTATCTCTAAACTTTGATTGAATGTTTTTGGGGAAATGGTGGGCGTAAGAGGGGGGTTAATTACTCTCCACTCACTTTCGACTATTAAAAAGGGCAAATTCAATTTCCAATCAAATGAGCCCTTATTGAAATTTCTATAACAGCTTTCGATATAAACTTTAATGCCCCCAGGGCATATCTTACAACCCTTGCACTGAGTGCTCAGAGGGGGTTATCATCCTAAAAGACCCAAATTCTTGAACTTTCAACTACTTTGAATAAAATGGTTATCTAAAAATTTTGATTGGATGTGTTTCGGGAAAAGGTGGGCATGAGAGAGGGGGGGGGGGTTAGTTGTCCTCAAATTACCTTTGACTATTAAAAAGGGTACTAGCCCTTTGAATTTCAAATCGAATGAGCCCTTTTTCAAGTTTCTACGACAAAGATTTCAATAAAAACCTTATATGCCCCCAGGGCATAACTTATAATCCTTGCCCTGAGGGTTGTGGGGGAGTGTCCTCCTCAAAAATACGTTTTCTATCTGGAAATCAACTACGCTGAACAAAATGGCTATCTCAAAATTTTGATTGGGTGTGTTTGGGGAAATGATGGGCATGGCGGGGGCTAGTTGCCCTCCAATCACTTTCGACAATTATAAAGGGACTAGCTATTTGAATTTCCAATCGAAAGAGCTTTTTTGAAGTTTCTACGACAACGCCTTCTTTAAAAACATTATATGCCACCAGAGCAAAACTTAAACCCTTGCCCTGAGGGCTGTGGGGGAGTGTCCTCCTCAAAAGCATATTTTCTATCTGGGAATCAACTACGCTGAACAAAATGGCTATCTTAAAATTTTGATTGGATGTGTTTGGGGGAATGATGGGCGTTGGGGGGGGCTAGTTGCCCTCCAATCACTTTCGACTATTGAAAAGGGTACTAAACCTTTGAAATTCCAATTGAATGAGCTTGTTCTGAAGTTTCTACGACAACATCTTCTATATAAACCTATATGCCCCCAGGGCATAACTTAAAACCATTGCCCTAAGGGTTGTGAGGGAGTGTCCTCCTCAAAAACATATTTTGTATCTGGAAATCAACTACACTAAACAAAATGGCTATCTCAAAATTTTGATTGGATGTGTTCGGGGGAATGATGATTTTTTTTTATTTTTTTTTTTTACTTTTTTTGGATTGGGGGGGGGGGGGCTAGTTGCCCTCCAATCACTTTTTACTATTAAAAAGGGCACTAGCCACTCGAATTTCTAATCGAATGAGCCCTTTTCGAAGTTTCTACGACAACTCCGTCGATACGAAGTGCCTGTTTATGGAGAAAAAAAAACACATTGTGCCCACATCGTTCTTTACTTAGGTAGCGCTAGCGCACTGCCTATGATACACGGTATGGAAGGCATTGACAGCCACCTTTGTTTCTTTTAATTTTTCAGGTGGTGGGACAAAAACACCTTTTTTTTGCCTTGGCTTGACATATCGCCGAATCTTTGTTTTATGGGTTCAGGTGGTGTGACAAAATTTTCTTCTTTTGCCTTGGCTTGTCTTTTGTCATTATGAAAGACATATCGCCAAACCTTTGTTTGTTTTAATTGTTGGTGGGACAAAAAATTCTTTTTTTCCAGTCCATATATTTGATTTTCAAAGATATGGTAGGTATTGATGACTATATCCATGTCAAAATCCAAAACTGAATCATCATTGCTATCATTATCAGTCTGTTTGTTTCGTTACACCTCGACTTATCTTTCGTCATTGTGAAATACATATAAACTGAACCTTTTTTTTTTAACCAAGGTATGGAAAGCATTGATGACCTTATCCATGTCAAAATCCCAAACCCAGTTCTTCATTTTCATTTTTGACAAGTTAGTTCTGTTGTTGGTTCCAAAGAATCATTATTTATAGTAACTGCGACTGCACATTTTTGTTTTTCTGGGCCTTCCAAAAGACATTATATTATATAGATAACTGTTGCGTTGGAATCTTATTTATGCTGTGCATGACATTATGTAAGAAAATCCTTATATGATGCCATGTATGATGTCATAAGAAAAGCTTATATAATTTACTAACATAGTACATGACGTCATTTGAAAAAAACCAAAATTCAGGCTCTTAACCATTTTTCTCCGACTTTTGACCTATCTAGATCGTGTGTTTTATGTGAGAATATCTCAAGACACCAATTTTCCCGAAAAAATATGGAGCCGTTTTCGATAAAAAATACATACAAAATTATTACTCACATATAAGGATAGTATATATATATATATATATATATATATATATATATATATATATATATATATATATATATATATATATATATATATATATATATATATATATATATATATATATATATATATATATATATATATATATATATATATATATATATATATATATATATATATATATATATATATATATATATATATATATATATATATATATATATATATATATATATATATACTATCCTTATATGTGAGTAATAATTTTGTATGTATTTTTTATCGAAAACGGCTCCATATTTTTTCGGGAAAATTGGTGTCTTGAGATATTCTCACATAAAACACGATCTAGATAGGTCAAAAGTCGGAGAAAAATGGTTAAGAGCCTGAATTTTGGTTTTTTCAAATGACGTCATGTACTATGTTAGTAAATTATATAAGCTTTTCTTATGACATCATACATGGCATCATATAAGGATTTTCTTACATAATGTCATGCACAGCATAAATAAGATTCCAACGCAACAGTTATCTATATAATATAATGTCTTTTGGAAGGCCCAGAAAAACAAAAATGTGCAGTCGCAGTTACTATAAATAATGATTCTTTGGAACCAACAACAGAACTAACTTGTCAAAAATGAAAATGAAGAACTGGGTTTGGGATTTTGACATGGATAAGGTCATCAATGCTTTCCATACCTTGGTTAAAAAAAAAAGGTTCAGTTTATATGTATTTCACAATGACGAAAGATAAGTCGAGGTGTAACGAAACAAACAGACTGATAATGATAGCAATGATGATTCAGTTTTGGATTTTGACATGGATATAGTCATCAATACCTACCATATCTTTGAAAATCAAATATATGGACTGGAAAAAAAGAATTTTTTGTCCCACCAACAATTAAAACAAACAAAGGTTTGGCGATATGTCTTTCATAATGACAAAAGACAAGCCAAGGCAAAAGAAGAAAATTTTGTCACACCACCTGAACCCATAAAACAAAGATTCGGCGATATGTCAAGCCAAGGCAAAAAAAGGTGTTTTTGTCCCACCACCTGAAAAATTAAAAGAAACAAAGGTGGCTGTCAATGCCTTCCATACCGTGTATCATAGGCAGTGCGCTAGCGCTACCTAAGTAAAGAACGATGTGGGCACAATGTGTTTTTTTTCTCTCCATAAACAGGCACTTCGTATCGACGGAGTTGTCGTAGAAACTTCGAAAAGGGCTCATTCGATTAGAAATTCGAGTGGCTAGTGCCCTTTTTAATAGTAAAAAGTGATTGGAGGGCAACTAGCCCCCCCCCCCCCCAATCCCATCATTCCCCCGAACACATCCAATCAAAATTTTGAGATAGCCATTTTGTTTAGTGTAGTTGATTTCCAGATACAAAATATGTTTTTGAGGAGGACACTCCCTCACAACCCTTAGGGCAATGGTTTTAAGTTATGCCCTGGGGGCATATAAGGTTTATATAGAAGATGTTGTCGTAGAAACTTCAGAACAAGCTCATTCAATTGGAATTTCAAAGGTTTAGTACCCTTTTCAATAGTCGAAAGTGATTGGAGGGCAACTAGCCCCCCCCAACGCCCATCATTCCCCCAAACATCCAATCAAAATTTTAAGATAGCCATTTTGTTCAGCGTAGTTGATTCCCAGATAGAAAATATGCTTTTGAGGAGGACACTCCCCCACAGCCCTCAGGGCAAGGGTTTAAGTTTTGCTCTGGTGGCATATAATGTTTTTAAAGAAGGCGTTGTCGTAGAAACTTCAAAAAGCTCTTTCGATTGGAAATTCAAATAGCTAGTGCCCTTTATAATTGTCGAAAGTGATTGGAGGGCAACTAGCCCCCGCCATGCCCATCATTTCCCCAAACACACCCAATCAAAATTTTGAGATAGCCATTTTGTTCAGCGTAGTTGATTTCCAGATAGAAAACGTATTTTTGAGGAGGACACTCCCCCACAACCCTCAGGGCAAGGATTATAAGTTATGCCCTGGGGGCATATAAGGTTTTTATTGAAATCTTTGTCGTAGAAACTTGAAAAAGGGCTCATTCGATTTGAAATTCAAAGGGCTAGTACCCTTTTTAATAGTCAAAGGTAATTTGAGGACAACTAACCCCCCCCCTCTCTCATGCCCACCTTTTCCCGAAACACATCCAATCAAAATTTTTAGATAACCATTTTATTCAAAGTAGTTGAAAGTTCAAGAATTTGGGTCTTTTAGGATGATAACCCCCTCTGAGCACTCAGTGCAAGGGTTGTAAGATATGCCCTGGGGGCATTAAAGTTTATATCGAAAGCTGTTATAGAAATTTCAATAAGGGCTCATTTGATTGGAAATTGAATTTGCCCTTTTTTAATAGTCGAAAGTGAGTGGAGAGTAATTAACCCCCCTCTTACGCCCACCATTTCCCCAAAAACATTCAATCAAAGTTTAGAGATAGCCATTTTGTTCAACATAGTTGAAAGTTCTGGAAATTATGTATTTAAGATATGAAAAACCCCCGAGAGCCATAAGGGCAAAGTTGGTAGTTTATGCTCTGGGGGCATATAAGATTTTATAGATAGAGTAGTCCTAAAACTTCAAAAGGGGCTCGTTCAATTCGAAATTGAGAGGGCTAATGCCCTTTGTAATAGTCGAAAGTGATTTGAGCGTAACTAACCTCCCTCTCACGCCCACCATTCCTCCAAACACATTAAATAACAATTTTCAGATAATCATTTTGTTCAACGTAGTAGAAAGTTCTGGAAATTAGGTCCTTGAGAATGACCTTAGGGTAATGGTTGTAATTTATGCCCTGGGGGCATATAAGGTGTTTATAGAAAGCACTGTCGTTTCCAAAAGTGCTCATTCGATTTGAAATCGAAAGGCCTAGTGCCCTTTTTAATAGTCGAAAGTGATTGGAAGGCTTGACATTTCATAGTAAAGATCGATATGGGTAGAATGTATTATTTTTTGTTGTTTTTGTTGTTTAGACCAGGGCATTTCGTATAGAAGGAGTTGTCGTGGGAACTTTGAAAAGGGCTCAATCGATTGAAAATAGAATGGGCTGATGCCCTTTTTAATAGTCGAAAGTGATTGGAGGGCAACTAGTTTCCCTTCCACTCCCACCCTCCCATTTGCCCATTATGTTTAAAAACTAAATGTTGCCTTAAGATTAAATCAAAATGCACTGAGATAATGCTAATTCCCAATAAGGCATCTCAGCAGTATCCAAAGATCGACTGAGGGTATTATATTCAAACTTTCGGGGCTACTTCTGCTCTTAAAATTTAACAAAATCAAAATAGCGCAAGTGTATCCAAGCTATCAAAGAAAAGTAAACAGATTTTTTTGGCACATTGTATAAAGTTTTCCATTTCAGGTCAAATAGAGGAGGTATGAAACTAAATTAAAAAGTACTATTTATGTCCAGATTTTTAAAGGGTATATGCTGTTAAAAATTGCTGAAAATTTTTCTCCAGCATACAAATAGCAGGCCAAACTATAAAGTCTTAAAAAACGAAAAGATTTAAAGTATCATTTTCTTTTTTCCTGAAAAGACTATGTCAATATAAAACGAACAAAAATTAATTAAAAAAACTTTTTCTACAAAAAAAGTTTTTAAAAAAATTAAAGAACTCCATTAAACAAAAAAGAGCAAAAATAAAATCAAATAATGTACCAAGCGTGAAACTACCATAAATCAGCATCGATAAACAAATGAAATCCAAAACGAACAGAAATTACAATAAATAACCGAGTCAAACTCAAAACGAGCAGAAATTAACATAAGTTGGGTGCAAAACCCTTATGCCTTCCCAAGGCCAGAACAAAATTTGCACTTAACCGAAAAATACAAATGAATGTGTATTGTCAGTTTGATATACATATACTGATATTTAGTAATCAAAATGTTAATATTATTTGATTTATTAACGTTATAAAAGTAAAAACATTTATATTTTTTCAGTAAAGTGCAAATTTTGTTCTGGCCTTGGGAAGGCATAGGGGTTTTGCGCCCAACCTATGTTAATTTCTGCTTGTTTTGAGTTTGATTCGGTTATTTATTGTAATTTCTGTTCGTTTTTGGATTTCATTTATTTATCGATGCTGATTTATGGTAGTTTCACGCTTGGTAGATTATTTGATTTTATCTTTGCTCTTTTTTTGTTTAATGGAGTTCTTTACTTTTCTTTGAAAAATTATTTTATAAAAAAAGTTTTTTAAATTAATAATCAAAAACCTGGACTAGATAAATCGTTGGAAGAAAAAGGATTTTTTGTCCTACTACCTGAACAATTGAAAGAAACAAAGGTTCGGCGATATGTTTTTCATAATGACAAAAGACAAGCCCAGGCAAAAGTTAAAGGTACAATAAAAAAAAATAATTATACAAAGGCACAACTTGTAATTCAAGGTCCATTTAGACGTCATGACATCAAGAAAAGGCACAAATTGTCTGTGTTTAGAAGACAAGCGACAGTGAGAATCTATATATAGAAGCTGGCCGAGTGCTGTGGTCCGACGGCGAAGCCACCAGCCTCCCGTTACTATATATATATATATATATATATATATATATATATATATATATATATATATATATATATATATATATATATATATATATATATATATATATATATATATATATATATATATATATATATATATATAGTATCAAGAGTCGGGTGCCTTTGCCACTTGGTCCCAGCCCTCGGCACGTGGCAGGCTTATATATATATATATATATATGGATTTTTATTGTCATTTGTCTTCTAACCACCGACAATTTTAGTCTTTTCTTTGTGTAATGACGTCATCACAGGTTCCAAACAACAACCCCAGTAAAAAAACAAATTCTTTCTTAGGGTTGTGACCAATTTAGATCCTCTTTGCAGCCAAATATGTCAATTTTCCAGTTTTAAGAAGAAAATGAACTATACAGCCGATTTCGAGGCCAGGCCCCGTCATTGCTACACGACAGGCTTGTCTATATCGATTCTCATTGTCACTTGTCTTGTAACGTGGTTCGTACCTGGAGAAATCTGGGGATAGTAAGTAGGAAGGTTGTGCCCTTCGCAGGATGTCTGGCCCCCAGCCCCCCATTGCACTTCCTGGGTGAAGGGCCACGAAACAGAGATCAGCACCGCCGGTTGGGACCTTAAGGGTCTAGTGTCGTCACACTTACTTACTTACTACTTTACTTGTCTTGTACCCGCAGACAATTTGAGCCTCTTCTTGATGTCTTGGCGTCACCATAGGTTAGATACAACCATTATGGGAAAAACAAATTGTTCTCTAAAGTTGGGATCTTTTTAGATCGTTTTTAGTGGCCAGAAATGTCAATGAAAAATAAAATGTAGCCAATTTTGATACAGGCCCTGGCACTCGGCAAGTGGTAAGCTTGTATATTTATTAATTCTCGTTCTGTATAACAACCTCCAAATGAGTGAGATTTGTTTGCTACTCTTTCCTAGGAAAAATAGAGGGCTCCTCAGGGAACACATAGAACGTTGAAGGTTCCTCATGAGTTGGGACCCTTAATTCTTTTTTTTCTACTTATCCTTTGAGGGGCAGTTAACAGTTCAGTGTGCATGGTTACTTGTAAATGACATGACTCACGTTTGAATATAAGCCGTGAACGTAATCCTGTTCTATATTCTTTGAAAAACATCATCATGTTCAATATGATGTTGATATGGTCATGCTAGCAAACGAGAAATATTTAAAACCTACTTCTACAAAATATTCGTGCAATTTGTTCTTAAAACTTAAGGAAGTGATGATCTTCAAAAAGTTCAATCTTTTTCTTACAAAACTTATGCAAAATTATCCATTTTATTTTTCAGATCATAAAACTTGTTCCAATTCAAGGATAGTGAGTCACAGCGTCACGAACTAGGAATTTCATAAATACCTTGTATTGCATCTTCGTAAGAAATCTTTGCCAAATCTTTCTAGATTTGTACTGGGGTTTGAGCCGCAATTCTTTGGCGTCAAAGACTGTGGTGGCGTTTGTCATAGTCCATGTAAAGAAATACAGTTTTATTAACTCCATTTGGTACAGCATAAAAAAATTCACATCTATTCACCTTTAACGCCGGTAACTAACTAACTATTTTCATTCAATGGAGCACAATTCATCACCCAGGCTAACATCTCACTTCAGAGTTCAAGGTTATTTATTAAACTTCAGAATATATAACAAGTTAACAAGTGAGTTTAGATAGAATCACCACATTCCTTCCCCCTTAGACACAGAGGTAAGGTAACACTCTTTTAGTTTCACAGCACATCCTGCAAACGCTCCCCTTCCTCGGCATGAACACAAACCCAGCTCACTCTTGATTTGACAGATGTCGGGCCAGAAGAGATAAAGTAAGAAAATCTTAGCTGTTGCGTAACGGCCTCGATGAATCAACTTCGGGGAAGTTAAAGACGAACAATGAGATTGCAGGATTAGCCGACTTCGGTAGTCCTCTGGTGCTATCAATTGGAAGTGAGTTGAACCATCCTTTCTTTTGTGCACCGATATAAGAGACTGTCCCGAAGCTCAAAATGGGCTCCCTTTTCATCTGCCTGGTTAGTGACTTGTAAGATGTAAAAACGGGCGAGTTCAATGTCCTTCTGCTGACTTTCCTTGAGGTCTTGGAGCAGATTGGTCTTTACTTTTCCTTCGAGGACCTTCTTCAGGAATACGGGCAAGGACGTGGTACTCATCTACAAAGATAAAAAACAACCATTATTTTTTTTTCTATTTACAACAGACGGGACAATACATCAGCATTCCCGTTTTCTAGCCCACTCCGACTATAAATATCAAAGTAATACTCTTGGAGTGCCAGGAATCATCGTGTCAAGCGAGCTTTGTTGCTCCGAGCCACTTTCAACCACCGAAGCGGGCTATGATCAGTTTCGAAGGTGAACTTCCAACTTTTGAGGTAATACCGAAAACTCCCCCCCCCTAATGCCAAAGCCTCACGCTCGACTGTCGAATAGTGCTGTTCCGCTGGCGATAGCTTCCTACTTTTACATGCGATGGGGTGCTCCTCACCATTGCGTTGAGTCAAAGCTGCTCCAATCCCCATTTTTGAAGCATCTGTTTGAAGCACGAACTCTTTGGCAAAGTCTGCACTGCTCAGGACAGGGGCGGTAGTGATTGCAGTCTTTAGGGCCTCGAAGGCTACTCTCTGCTCCTGAGACAACGTAAAGTGGTTTGTATTTCGTTTCTGAAGAAGATCCGTCCAGCGGCGACGCAACTGAAGAGAAATTGTGGACAAACCTCTGGTAATACGCAGCGATGCCAAGGAGTGACCTCACTTTATTTTTGGTGGTGGGCTCTGGAAAGTTCTTCACAGTGACAACCTTGCTTTCAAGCGGTGTGATTTTTCCATTTCCCACTTTGTGGCCCAAATACTGAATTTCGTCCAGTCCGAACTTGCATTTGTCAGAACGAATGTGAAGATCAGGAGCAACTATCCTTCCCAAAACCTCTTTTAAATGTTCCTAATGATCTTCCCAGCTATCAGAGAATATTATAAGGTCGTCAATGTACGCCCTTGCAAAGCCACAACATCCACTCAAAATTTTATCCATGGCACGCTGGAAGGTTTCTGGTGCCACGTGAACACCAAAAGGAGGGACTCTGAAGTCATAGAATCTATACTTTGTTTGAAAGGCCGTCTTTTTCATGCTGTCTGGCGTAAGTTTTACTTTCCAGTAGCCTTTGTTAAGATCTAAAACACTGAAGACCTTTTTGTTACCTATTTCCTCCAGCAATTCTTCTATACGGGGAACGGGGTGGGCATTAAACTTGGATACCCGATTTGAATAACGGAATTCCAAACAGAAACGAATGCCTCCATCCGGCTTAGCGGCCACGACTACCGGAAATCACCAAGAACATGATTTCGACTGTATTATCCCCAAATCCAGTATTCGCTTGACTTCTTCTTCTATGGCTTTTTGTCGGCTCTCTGGTACCCTGTAGGGTTTCTGACACACATGATGGGCATTACCTGTATCAATGTGGTGTCTGACCTCTGATGTTCTTCCAGGAATTTTGGAGATGAACTTTCTAAATCCCATTAGTATCCGAAAAAGTCCTTTCTTTCTCTTTTCCGTAAAGTGACTTAGCGAATCTATCACAACCTGGATGTCATCCTAGTTATCAAATTATCCTGTCTGATTAACCATGGTCATACTCAGAGCTTCGCGATCAAAGAGAAGGAAATCCGTTGGCCTAAGCTCAAATTTCCGTAGAAGATTGATGTGTATAATCTTGTTCTACCTTCTCCCTTCCGGGAACAGGACTTCGTAGTTCACATTCCAGAATTTTCGAGATATCCTGAAGGGTCCTTGCCATCTGGTTTCCAATCTATTCGTTCAGGTCGGCAGAAGAACGTGGACCTCGTCGTCCACTTGCAGATCTCGTGGCTTGGCCTTCTTGTTGTATTGGGTCTTCTGCCTTTGGACGCTTCCAGAAGATTTTTATGGGCCTCTTCTAGGATTTAACGCAGTCGTTCTCGCACGGACAAGAGCTCATGTGCGGGTCTAACGGTAGAGTTTCCAACATCTTCCCATTGTTCCTTGATGACGTCCAATGGGTCTCTTGGCCTTCGCCCATAAAGAAGCTCAAAAGGACTAAACTTGGTCAAGGCTTGAGGAATTTCTCGATAAGCGAACAAGACGTAAGAGATAAAGCGATCCCAGTCTCTCGGGTTATCCCCGACTAACTTCTTCAAATGACGAACAAGCGTCCGGATTAAGTTTTCAACCAGGCTATCTGTTTACGGATGAAAGGATGACGTCCGTATAGGTGTCATTCCGTGAATTTTGTACACCTCAAGTAAGCTCTTAGTGACAAAATTCGAACCTTGGTCTTATAGGATCTCTTCCGGAACACCAACCCGGCAGAAGCACTGCTTAAATACCTCTGCAATTTTTCTGGCATTCATCTATCTCAAGGGTATTGCCTCGTTATATCGAGTGCAATTATCCGATATCACCAAGAGGAATCGATGACCGTTCAGAGATGGTACCAATGGTCCCACAAAATCTGCTGCAATCCTCCTGAAAGGCTCTTCAATGACCGGCAGTCGTAACATGGGGACCCGTTCTTTTTGCTTCATCCGTACAACTAGCTGGCAGGGCTCGCAAGTGCGTAAAATCTGTTTGAAATCTTGGCGTACCCCAGGCCAGAAGAACCTATGGATGATCCGATCTAGAGTGGGTGCAACTCTATGTGGCAACTCATTGGGTAATCGTGGGTGACTCTCAGCACAAACGACCTATACGGCTTGAGAACTCTTAGCTGTGTAATCTCTTCATTATCCAACCTGGTTTCGATCTTTCTGTAGAGCAGACCATTGATGAGCTTGAAACCCCTGTCCTAAACTAGCCAGAGCAAAATAATTTTCAGTGTTGAATCTTGTTGTTGAAGGTCAGGCAATTCCTTGGAAGTTAGCTGTTCTGGATCCACTTCTGAAGGTGTTTCTTCAAAGGTTTTAAGTCTCCGATCTGCTTTGTCTTTTCGTCGGCATCGTCAACTCTTTCTGAGTCGCATGTTGGCATTCCCATTCTCCAACTCTATTATAATCTGCGAAACATCATTTTCTGGAGATTTATTGCTGGGGCTTGGGTCTCAGCTTCTGATCCAGTGTAGTCTTTTGCTCTAGTTGACAGAAGAATTGAGACACCATGCCTGACTACTTCTGAACTTCGGCTACAGGGTTCTAGAAATCCTGGCAACGATATCCGATGAAAGCGTCTAAGGGTAGATCATCAGAAACTGCAACTTCTAAATTGCTTTAAAAGGTATAATTGCCACTTTTTATCTCTACATAAGCCTAATATAGAGAGTATTTATTACAATCGCCATGGACAAAATATATATCCGTGGTGGACGATGTTTGTTTCCCCAGGTTAGTGAGGGATGCTTCACTTTCAATAAGAAAGCTCTGCCGGCTTCTCATCCATCAGACCACTGACATAAAATCTCCTCTTGATTCTTTATTCCGGGCTTGGGCTGAGAGCCAACAAGTTTCATCGCCTCTTCGGTTCCCTACGGTCAACAGCTTTCTGACCAAACTTTCCACAGTTGAAAAAACCTCGTGCCCCTCTGTTAGTTTGCTGGCGCGGAGCGTCTCGACTGTTAGATCCTATTGTTTCCAATCTGGCATTCAGAGGCTTGTTCACAGGTTTACCATGTTGTGCTTGCTTCGGAGCCACTCCTTTCCTTGAGGACTGATGGGAGTTTCCTTTCAATCCTTCACTTCTGTCATCTTTGCGGGCTAGAAAGAAGTTTTCAGCCACCTTGCAGACAGCACCAAGAGTCGGGTCCTCAAGTTCTCTCAACCGGATACGTAGCTGTGCATTCTTGATGGAAGTGCTGCATTACTCCACCACCAGGATACCGGCCATCATCGTTCTCAGCCCATCGGCGGTTGCGATCGATCTGTAATCAACAAAGTCCAACCATTTGGTAAGCAGCTGCTCTGGCTTCTTACCGTAGTCAGTAAATGACTGGTCTGCTTCCTTCTGGGTCGTACGGAATAACTGGCGATAGGCTTCAGAAGCCACTCGAATTCTTCTCAGAATAACTTCTTTTACAAGGTCGTAGTCTGAGCTATCGGCTGTCGCAACGATCGCAGCAGCTTCTGCGGCTTTACCTGTCAGCAAGGCCTGGAGAAAACTGCCCATGTTGCACGACTCCAGTTTTTTTGGGTGGTAGTTTGCTTGAAGAATGTGAGGTATGCATTGATACCCATACCATCAGTAAACTTGACAATCTGGATCGTAGTATTCTCAGCTGTAACTGGCGCATTCTGAATCGTGGACTGATTCGTCTGTACTGCCTGAACAAGAGGATTAAACTGCGAAGTCAATGATTCCAGCTGCTGTTGTATCTGCCGTCCGCTTCTCTCCCTTTCTCGCTCTAGTTTCGCCTGAATTGTTTCCATGCTTAACTTTATGGAGGCACGAAACATGACCATCAGACGTTCTACGTCCATTTCGTCGGTCTTGTCCTTAGTTAGGTGTTGTTCTGCCCGTGTCTGTGACCTCATAATCATTTTACCCTTATCCTGCTCTTGTAGGCTCATAAAACTGCGAACTTGGCTGTAGGTGAGATACAAGCGTTTCCAAAGTGCTATGAAGTACAGTAGTGTGGCATGAAAGCACGCAGAGATGTGAAGGACGTACAAATGTACTATGAAGCATCCGCAATGTCCTATGAAAGCGCGCTCAAATGGGCTATGAAGCACCCACAGTGTGCTATAAAGCCCGCACAATGTTCTATTGAAGCACGAAAAAATTTGCTATGAAGCACCAGTAATGAGCTATGAAAGCACGCTTAAATGTGCTATGAATCACCCACAATATGCTATGAAGGACACGCAATGTGCTAGTGAAGCAAGTATAAATATGCTATGGAGCACCCGAAATTAGCTATGAAGCATACGCAATGTGCAATTGAAGCACTTACAAATGTGCTATGAAGCACCCACAATGTGTTATGAAAACACGCTCAATTGTGCTATAGAGCACCCACAATGTGCTATGAAGCACGCACAATCTGCTATTGAAGCACGTACAAATGTGCTATGAAGCACCCGCAATACGCTATGAAAGCACTCTCAAATGTGTTATGAAGCACCACTTGCACACTGGTACCCTGACACCACTGGGGGGGGGGGGGGGGGGTCAAACCTTGTTCACCAAGAACACGCAGTAAATGTGGAGCTAGCTACCGACGAAAACCAATGATCGTCTTTAAATCCAGACACTGCTAGTCCAGCAACTATCTCCCCTAGCGAAAACGGTTTAATACGGGAATAATTTTCACAAATGATAATAACGGTAAAATATTTAATTTTTTTTTTTAACTAGATATCAAAACTGAAGCACAACAGATTTTGAATATTATTCAGCTTATAAATAGTGGAAAATTTAACGCAAAACTGGGGCAAAGTCCAAGTTACCGGAACATCTTTTTTACTAACGTTTCACACTATCCGCAAATCAGAGATATTTCAATGGAGATAAAGGTAACCAAAAAGTGTCTTTTTAACAGCACTAAATGTTACGAAAAATTTTGGGTTCTTTATCTTAATTTACGCTGTAATTTAATCAGCCAAAAATCCAAGTTTCATCGCTTCACTATTTTCAGCTAACAATGCCACTTCTGATACCAGTTATGTCATAATTCGTATAATGAAATACAGTTTTATTTACTTTATTCGGTACAACATATAAAAATTCAAATCTATTCACCTTTAACGCCGGTAACTAACTAACTATTTTCATTCAATGGAGCGCAATTCACCACCTAGGCTTACATCTCGTTTCAGAGTTGAAGGTTATTTATTAAACTTCAGAATATATAATAAGTTGGCAAGTGAGTTTAGATAGAATCACCACAGCGTTGTTCTTATATCTTAATATTTTCTTTATTCTTCACTTTCATTTTTGACTCAGTCTGATTTTTCCTGTCTCTTGTCTTCTAACTGCACAATTTTTGAAACGTTCTGATAATTGTTTTATCATGATTGCTTGTAATTATTGCTGCCGCTTATTATTTACCCACATATTTTCTTGTTCTTGCTGTTAAATATCTCTTAGCCCCATGATAGTACAGGAGGTTCAATAGAATCATCATTCGTAACCATTGCATTTTTAATTTTTTTCAGATTTTGCAACAGGCATATAACTGGTTGTGTTGAAAACTGTTAGCACTGGTGTCTATTCTATCTTATCTCTCTTTTTTTTTGTTATAAGCGGATTTAACCCGATAGAAAATAAGATTTCTTTTAAAATTTTCAGGTATTTCTGAAGTTTCAATTAAAAAAATATAATTTTTGATGAAACACCATAATTATTTTTGCAATTTACGTAAAAGCCTTAAAGATTCTGAAGTGAGAACTAAGGTAAAAAAAAAACTTTTATTTAAAAACACAAATTTAACATACTTTTAAGTTCAATTCAAAAATATGTGGTGCACATGACTTCATTGCAATACTGATGTATACAAAAGCGACGTCACTGATATGATTTTTTTTTTCCGAAATTCAGGCTCTTAACGAGTTTTCTCAAACTTCTGACGTATGTAGATGGTTTTTGTGGGTGAGAATATCGTATTGTCTCATGTCTTCTAACCACCCGTGTTTTTACTCTTCATTTTCATTTTTGGCAGGCTATAATTCTCGTTTTCGCATATCTTCTAACCGCCCGTGTCTTTGCTCTTCATTTTCATTTTTGACACGTTTCGATACTCGCAGTTGCATCTTCTAACTGTAATTGTCTTTCTTCTTCATTTTGGATTTTGATTGCTTCAGAAAATTTAATAGCATCTTTTGCTTTAGCTACCCGTACTAGTTTTATCACAATTGATGGGCCAGCTTGATGATTTTCACCTATTGTAAAGTTAATTTGTTCGGGCCGTTTTCTCGGTCTTATCGTTTGATAGTTCAGGGGGTGGTTCCAAAGAATCATCATTTGTAATTATTGCAAATTTTTGGTTTTTGGGGCCTTCCTATTATATAACTGGTTGCGTTCAAAATTCTAAGCCTAATCATGTATCGAATACAGTAATTCTAAGAAAAAACTAATTTAATCTAAAAATTTTCAGGTATTTTTCTAGTTTGCATTATAACACTAAAGCTATTGCTCAGACACCTTATATATTTTTGCAGTTTACATAATAACTGAATGCAGTTTTTCGTACAGACTTGATTCTATTTTAAAAATTATTTTAATATAAATGCAGAATTTTATGGTAGTGCATGAAGTCATTGCAATACTGATGTGTATAAAAATGACGTCGTCCAATAAATATTTTTTTTCCATAATTCAGGCTCTTAACGAATTTTTTCTAAATTCTCACCTATTTAGATAGTTTTTTAGGCCAGAATATCTCAGGATCCCAATTTTTTCCGAAAAATATAGAGCTGTTTTCGAGAAAAAATACATACATACATATACAATTATTGCTCGTTTATAAAGATAGTATATATATGTTCGTCCATTTTATTTTGGACTAGTTCTAACACTCGCAGTAGCATGCATTCTATCCACACAATTATTTGTTCTTCTTTTTTGGCTTTAACTTGTTCTGATTTCATTTTGGATTTTTATTACTTCAATAAATTTTTCAATGCCCTTTGCTTTAGCTGTTCGGATTGGTCTAGTCCCACTTGCTAGTCCAGGTTGTTCATTTTCACAAATTATAAATTTGAATTATTCGGGTCGTTCACTTGGTCTTATTTCATTAGATTGTTCAGGTAGTTGGGAAAAAATTTCTTCTTATTCTAAGGAATCACCACTTACAACAATTGAAACATTTGGTTTCTTGAATATCTATGAATATCTTCCTATTTAAAACTGCTTAAGAACCCTTTCAAAACATGCTAATAAATTTTCTCGGACAAAGTTATTTCTCTGCTATAAATAACTTCATTAACATATATATTATGATGTGAGTGATTTTTACTCTGACGTCATTTATGGCTGTAACACGTATGAAGACTTTATATTAGTGCATGACGTCATTACAATACAGATACACATAAAGATGATGTCACTCATGTATTTTTTTATTTGAGCCTTTACATGATTTTTTCAAACTCGTTTAACCAGTGGATGCCAGGGTGCTAATTTTTCCAAAAAAATATAGAGCTAATTCGACAAAAATTAAAAACATATACACATAGATAAAAACGAGCAACTGTGTATCCTGTTTGCAGTGGTAGCTAGAAACCTAGTAAGAGACGATCAAGTCAGATGTTAAGAAATATAATAATCCATAACTCCTAAAAATAGTGTCAGATCAAAACACAAAGTACACAATTAGAACCGCCTTGTCCAAAACCCTTACACATGAAACTTCTGTCCCTTGGCTTGAACAGCAAGGGAAATATATTGGCTTGAAAATCAGGAAAAGTGGCAGCTACTACAGTATTCTGCCTAAACGGAATTTTTTTTTCCCCAGATACCTTGGCAATGGAACATCGTAGAGAGTTGTTCAATGGCTCATTTTAAAGTAAATTAATGGGGTTAAAAATCTTTTGTAATTAAAACAAATTATTATTAAAATAGAAAAAATTCTCTTATGAAAAACTGCATATTTTATGTTAAAGATTGATCAATGACGTCATAATCGTAGGTTGTAGCCAGGTCGTCTCTTACTATTGCAATTAAGAAAAGCCGTAGGCTTTTTCCTGTTTGTACTTTCACATCAAACAAAGAACATCTCTATTAGAGAACAACCAGCTTAAGTTCATCACATTTTTTGTCTTTCTGTTAATTAATAAGAGATAACTTTGTATTACAATGCAATTTCTGACAAAAACCTGCATCTTCATTTACAAGGTGGTAACACACATATCTTTGGACAGGGGAATTACATACCATAACATGAATATAATGTCACATAACATGGGAATACAATATCACATAACATGATATTATAAAGATAATATAAGGCTTAAATCCTTTACAAATTGCTCTGCTTGGCAACATGGGGCCGGGGTTCAATTCTCACCGCAGCAATGTTGGGTGACAAGCTTGCTACACGTCCCTGTAAAAAAGACCCAGCAACTGAAACGTCCCTTCGATGCCCTATTCAGCAGCAATGGCTCAATAGGGTCTTTATACTTTTATCCTTTGAAAATATGCTTCTATTAGATATGATGACTTTTTTTAAGTGGCTTTGGTGCCTGATTTCCTGGGATTTTTCCTTTGCTAGATCCAATTAAGAAAAGCCAAAGGATTTTTACTAGGCTTGAAATATTTTTATAAATTGGAATAAGAAAGTCATATAAGTCTTTCAAAGTCATATAAAACTATATTAAAGATCAACATTATATACATGATAATACAATATTCATCATGGTTGCAGCAGTATTCAAACAGTTCGTGGTGGTAACAAACCGTATAGTAAGAGCGACCCCGCTCAGTGGTAACCGAAACTCTAAAAAACGGAATTTTGATACGAATAGATACATCAAAAGAATTCTTATGATGATTTTATATGTATAAGTTTCATCAATTTTAGTCTTACCCATCAAAAGTCCCTCTAAATAAGCAATAATTGTATATTAATGTATTTATGTATAATTTTTCCCTCATAAATGGCTTTATGTATTTTTTTTTTAAATTGGTACCCAGGGATTTTCTGGCCTGACAAAAACAATCAGAATAGATCATAGGATTGAGAAAATTTTTTAATAGCCTTAATTTAGGAAAATAACATTGTATAAGTAACCTCATATTTATATACAATGCAATAGTATTGTCATGACGTCATGTACTGATATAAAACGCTGCATTTATGTAACTACCATCAAACACGTCATATTGAAAAATAACGCATATAATCAAATCTATTTCAGTGCCGGAATTCATAGCATAAAAACAAGCAACGCAAACTGTGTAAATTCACAATGGGTGAAAGTGAACAACCTGGAGCATAAAATGAGACAAAACGAAGAGGAAGGAAATATCGCATTTCAAAATGATAGCTATGATGATTGGGCTTGGGCTTTTGACATGGCTGAGGTCAACAATACTTACCACTTATTGGTTAAAACAATAAAAGCCCAGCGATGTGTATTTCGTTATGACAAAAGACAAGTCTAGGCAAAAGTTAAAGATCCAGTTGAAGACAAAAAAAGACATTTAACATTTTATAAGAGCTCAAAGCGATATAATAGCTATAAATAAACTCATTGGAGCTTAGAAGGACGTTAACGAAGAACCTCATGCTGCATCAGGTTCCGTTAAAAAAAAAAAGTAGGGAATTATGTCCTTCATATTGACAAAAGACAAGCCAAGGCAAAAGTTAAAGGACCTTTGGAAGAAAAGGCAGTAAATAAAGAAGTCCAACATTTTATAAGAGCTTCTAGTAATGAGATAGCTATAGATATATATATTGGAGTTTAAAAGGACGTTAACAAAGAGCCTTATACTGCATCAAATGCTGACGAACTGCATATTGAACTGCTAGTGAAGGAACAGCAATAGCTAAGGACGTTGGTAATTCTGAAGACATTGACAAAGGATTTAATTATATAGGGTAGTCTGAAGCAGAAACTGGTAAAACCACATCTAGCAATAGAAGACTGTCGAGCCAAACGTAGCCAAAATACTAAGAAAACAAAGTATTAATCTTATAAGGACACTACTTCTAATTTAAGGTCCATTTGCTTAAACAAAGTACAAACAAAATGACATGATTTCACTGACCATGGTTAAAAATCATACGTAAATCATTCAGTTATGAACTTGCTTCCGCTTTGTTAACATCTAATTGGTGTTTTCGCTCTTGGTATTTGCCAGTCGAAATTCTCCGTGTGTAACTTGAACATTTACAGACCTTGCATGTCCCTGGACTTTCCTAAGTGATATTAGTGACCCTGGTTCATCATAATTCGATTATAGGATTTGAATTATAGTTCTGAACAGTAAAAGAAATAAGAATTGAGATTTTTAGTTCCAAATAGATCATGTCTGACACAAAGGAATTTCCTGAAAAAGACATAGATGTCTCACCTTTCCTGCCTTCAAAAAGAAATTTAACTAGAACCCCCCCCCCCCCCCAACTCCTATGTCTAAATAAACCACACATCTTAAGGGGATACAAGCCCTTAACATCCTTCAAGCTAAAAGTACCTGTGAAACCCCTGGCAAAAAAAGAAAAAATGATGCAATTAGATCACCCCCTGAAGAACCCAACCCGAGATTATATCATCCCTGGTGATTCCCAACCAATTGAATCGCTTCCTATCTCTTTAGATCAGCCATGCTATTACGTTGTGACCATCAAGAAAACCAATGGTCAACCCTTTACTAGAGATCGGTTAATGGATATTAGAAAGCCTATATTTTTACTAGCTAACTCAACTTTTAAAGTAGTTTTCCTAAAAGACGGTCTGATAGATCTTTATTTTACCTCTCGCAAGGCCGCAGATTCAGTCCTTTCAAGGTCCAAGGAATTAATCGCTGAGGGTTCCAAAATCTTTGCCACTTCAAAAGAATTAGAAGAGTCCTATAAATACGTGGTTTATGGTGTTGACACCGGTATTCCAATAGAGGAATTTACAGCTGAACTAATTGATTCTTCGGGTCATCCGGTCCAACCAACAACAGCCACAAGACTCAGCTTGAAAAATAATGGTAATCTTATACCCAGCAACTCAGTGCTCATTGTATGCAAAAGCGAGTTGCAAGAGAAGTTTTTCTGTATGGTATGGCCTTTCGCCATAAGTCC
This sequence comes from Artemia sinica, assembly GCA_027921565.1. NCBI lineage: Eukaryota > Metazoa > Arthropoda > Branchiopoda > Anostraca > Artemiidae > Artemia > Artemia sinica. The sequence goes on from CM051258.1 coordinate 69,653,626, forward strand.
TATAAACCAAAGCCCCTAAAATGTGCAATTTGCCTAGCTCATGGTCATAGCAAAAATATTGTAAACAGCCACTCCAATCTTGTCGAAAATGTGGTAAACCAAGCCATGTTACAGAAAATTGCACCGATAAAGACGCCTACTGTAAAAATTGTAATAATAAGGGGCACATGGTACTTGAGAAGCAACTTTGTCCGGCCTATCATAAGAGAGCCGAGATCCTCCGAACCTCTGTGAGATTGAACTTGCCCTACTCCGTCGTAACCGCTACAATCCCTAGACAACCAACTTCAACTCGACCCTTAAATAGCCAAACTGAAGTTTCAAAGAACCAGAGGAAAAAGGTCTCGCCCCCAATAGATAAAGGCTTCTCATTTACCCAATGGTCCACTCAATTTCCTCAACTTGAGGCCAAATCGCAGCCTTCCTCTTCCCAACTTCCAGTTTTATCACATCCGAAAGTTATTCATCATCACAAACAAGAATGGCAAAGGTTAGCCACATACCTCGCAGTTTCCCATATTATCGAGGTTGGCAGTGAACCAGTTGAACTGAAAAATATCCTTAAAAAAAGGCCATTATTACGTTCCTGGGAGAGGAAATCTGGCAAAAAGCTACGGTCCAACTTTTATCCTTCAAAGAAGGCATGGAATGCCATTCTAACTCAACATTTTCTACGATCCCAACTGTTACCAAGTCCCCCAGAAATTTGAAAGAATCACCAGCACTTGAAACGATGGTAGAAGCACCAATCCATAGCAAAAAAAAAAAAAAAAAAAAAAAAAAAAAAAAAAAAAAAAAAAAAAACAAGAAAAAGCCGACCAACACAGTAACACAGAGATTGACGACCCCTCACGAAGTCTCTTCGGGCGAGGATGAAGTTCAAAGCAAAACCCAAGCGAGAAGGTACCCAACAAGAATACCTGACGACTAATTAATGTGTGACTTTTCGTTTTTAACTAATTTATCCCTTTCTAATAACATTACTTTTAATTATTCCGATATAGAAAGTAATCAGCATGCCAACCCTATAAGCAGCCCTGATGGTAGCTTAACTCATGCTAGTTGTAATTACCTTGATATTCTCGATTTTGCAACCAATGTGAATCCAAAACTAGTAAATAATAATTCCTTTAATGTTCTTTGTTTCAACATCAGAAGCATCCGGGATAAGTGGCTCAGGTTTAAAGATTTAATTTCATTCATTGGTGTCTGCCCTTTTGACGTAATAGGATTAACAGAGACATGGCTTTCCGATAATGATGAGACTAGAGATTTTTCACTCCCTGGTTACCAAATAATCCATATGCCCCGGAGGTTGACAAAGTGTTCTGGGGGTATCTCACTTTACATCCGTTTGAATGTAAATTTTACCAGGCTATCAGAGTGCGAATCTATTTTCTCTACACAGCTAAATCTCAGATGTATTTATTCAATAATTGTTAAGATAGTTATCGGCCAAAATTCCTATATACTCTCCTTATTTTATAAACCTCCACCATTTCCGACCTCATGTTTTTGTAATCTATTTGATGATTTCTCTAATTTTTAATCTACCCCATAAAAAGGCAATAGTTCTTGGTGACTTTAATTGTAACCTACTCAATGCTGGTAAAAATATTGAATATGACACTTTTTTTGAATCGGTAACCGCGAGTGGTCTTCTACCCACAATTTTTTTCCCCAGTAGAGTCGATCCTGTGAGATCAACTGCATCATTAATTGATAACATTTTTGTATCTTCTTCCTGGGGAAATGACCTGTCCTCAAATATAATATTTTCGGATCTGTCAGACCATTTTCCTATTTACTCGTCACTACCTTCACAACCACTACCTATACGCTCTAGAATTAATATCCCAACACCTACTAGAAACTACAGCTCTGCAAATATAACCCATTTTATCGATTGCCTAAGAACCACTGACTGGTCTGATGTTTTAAATTGTCAAGAGGTAAATTCTGCCACAAATGGTTTTGCGCAAAGGCTAAGTGAGATATCCATTCAACTTTTCCTATTCGTAAACATAACCGGAAAACTATCCCTATTTGCCCCTGGATGTCACATAGCCTCATTGTCTCCTCATATCATAAAAACAAATTATATAAGTTAGCCTGTAAGACCAGTAGTGATATTGACCTATCAAATTATAAAAATTATAAGAAATTATACACTAAACTCATCCGTGAAGCGAAGAAAAATTATATACAAAAATTCTCAATTGCACAGGAAACCTGAAAAAGATTTGGTCCACCATTAATGATATACTCTAAAAAAATAGAAAATCAAAGTCTATACCTATTCGCCTTAAAGACACAAATGGTAGATTAATTGACCCTTTACATGCACCTGACGCATTTAATAATTATTTTCTAATGTTCCTCATACTGATTCCCGCTCCTCCTTGCAGGCTGTTTTCCCTTGCTTCAATTCTAGATCCATGTTTTTCTGCCCAACTGATAGCAATGAGGTATTTCAAATCGTCGGTTTCTCTTCCTAATAGTTTTACACCTGAATGTCTTGGATTAAGTAATAAGCTCCTGAAGACCATATCTCCTTTTGTTTGCGAGCCCATCAAGCATATTGCCAACCTATCTTTAACCCACGGAGTTTTCCCTGATTTACTAAAGTCAGCCATTGTTATCCCAGTTCTTAAAAAGGGCGATCCAACTGAGATAGGTAATTATCGTCCAATCTCAATTCTCCCTGTTATATCCAAAGTGCTCGAGAGAACCATCTTCAGACGTCTGTCTCCCTTTCTGTTTGACAGTCAGCACTCTGTTTCCTTGATTTCTCTTCACCAATATGGCTTTAGGCCAAAATTTTCAACTTCTCATGCTCTAATTGACGCCACACAGTTTATACGCTCACAACTCAACCTTAAAAAACTGTATTGGGTTTGTTTTTGGATTTTTCTAAGGCCTTTGACACGGTCGATCATAGTATTTTAATAAGTAAATTAAATAGTTACGGTATTCGTGGTGTACCCCTCTCTTGGTTTGATTTTTATCTATCTGGAAGGGTAGAGAGTGTGAGATTAGGTGGAGTATCCTCTCAGCCCTTACCTGTTCGGAGGGGTGTCCCGCAAGGCTCCGTTCTAGGCCCTATTTTATTTCTCCTATATATCAATGATCTTGTTATGGACCTGGGCCCTTCAGTGTATCCTGTACTATTTGCTGATGACAGCAACTTCTTCATCACTGGCACCAATTTACCATCGGCAATACCTCTGCCCAAGCCCTTCTGAACAGAGTCCAGGCGTGGTGCCTTACAAATAACATGACCATTAATAGCAAAAAAAGTCAAATAGTATTATTCAGAACCCCCTACAACAAAGACGTAATTCAACCTGCTCTTGGTCTCAAGTATTCCTCCGACATCCTCCCACAAGTGGAGGTTGCCAAGTTTCTTGGTGTATTTATTGGCTCATGCTTGTCCTTCTCTAATCATATTTCTTACATCACAGCAATAATTTTGAGATAAGTAGCTATGATTAACCGTGTGAAATCATTTTCTTCCTCCTGACATCCTAGTTACCCTCTATTATTTCTTTATTTTTACTTACCTTTCTTATTGCGGATCAGTTTGGGGAAATACAAATCGGTCTTTCACTAAAAACTCAAATTTACCTAAAACCGTGCCATTAAAGCAGTTTTTCGGCTTCCCCGTCTATATCCAATCCGTGATTTGTATTCAGATTTTGGCATAGCTCCACTTGATCAAATCATACAAAAACTAAACTTATCGCTTGCTTCTTCCACCTCAACTACTAACCTATTATAACATTAATAATTCGGAAGCCCACTGTCTCCGTTCATCCAATAGAACCTTTATAATTCCTAAATGCGTTTCTAGTGCTGCCCAGCAATCTCCCATTTACAAATCTATTATTCAATGGAAAAAAATACCCTCCAGTGTTGAACTAGCCACAAGTTTCTGCAAGCTGTATAAAAACGTAACACAACTTGATAATATAATCTAATCTTTCAATTTTTAACCAATTTGCTTTAATTACCCATGTTTTATTCTTCTTTTTTTTTTTCTTTTTTTTTCTGTGTTATTTTAATTTTTTTCTTTTTTTTGGTCCTTAACAAGTTCTCTTCTAGGTTCTTTATTGTTATTGATGTTTGTGTTATGTTTTTATTCAAATAAATTGAATTGAATTGTTTGAACAACAGGAATGAATTTTTGGACAACAGTCTGGACCATCAATTGTGACAAGATGTATTTAAAAAGCTGAAGCAAAGGGCACGAAAATATATGTAAGGGGATACATAATGAAAATGAAATACAAATAAATGTGATTATAAAACAAACAAAAGTGAGAATCACAACAACTAAAGAAAAAGCCATGGAACAAACGACAGCGAGAATCACATTGAATTGTAAAAACAAATTTCGAGCAGAAATTTGTTCTTAGAAACTGGGAAATATATTTTTTGGTATCTATGGCGTTTTGAAAATTAATTTAAGATGATGAATTAATCAAAACTGCTAAGGCATAAGGCATGGAAAAAACATCTGAGGTAGTGATGGACGAAAATGAACATCAAAATGTACTATTGAGAGACAAGTGACAGTGGTGATCACATTAAATTGTAAGCAAAGTCTGTGCTTAGAAGAGAAGAAACAGTGAACATCACAACGGATCCGAGGATAACACAAATTATTTTAAATATATGAATCTCTGAAGGATTAACAGGAAAAACTAATTGAATTCATACCAAAATTTTTTAATTGAACTGAAATTGACGATTTGATACCTCATGACTTAAAACTGATGAATAACGGGATGATTATTCCAAATTCGTTTAGAGATTTTAACAGAAAATTTGCATGAGTTATGTCATATTTATGAGCATATTTCAAGAGCATAAATTACATCATTTATGCCTTAGGAGTGGTTGTATCGCTTTTAATATCTATGACGCAGGCAAAATTACACAAGGTGACAAACTGCTATGCAGAAAATTACAAATGAATAGGGAACGTGTTATTTTGCCGTATGCAAAGGATAGAAGGAGGAATCAATAGTTAGTAACCATGGTACGTGCGAAATTTCACAAAATGACAAATGAACAGCTAAAGGAAACGACATGGAACAAGAAACAGCAACAAATCATATTGCATTGCAAGCGAAAATGTGACTTACAACTTAAGAATAATATGATAATGATGCTTTTGTGAAGTTAAGATATTCCAGAAAATTACGATTAAATCAGGAATGTTTTCAGCAGGAAGGAAGAATTGAGTTCACGACAGAATTCTTAAACCAACTGAAATTGCTGAATCCCATCGTAACTCCGTGAAACGATGAATGCTAACTTTAAATATTTCAGAGGTCATAGGCACGGAAGCAAATGATTTTGAATGAATCTGAACAGTCAAGTAAAAGCCTTGGTAATAGTCTGAGGAAGTGTTGCATAGAAATGAAGCACTAGAAAGATCTGCTGCTAGAAGAAATTTTAGACCGAAATCACAACAAACACATTGAATCACAAATGAAATCTGTGGTTAGAAGAGAAGTAACAATGAGAATCACGATGAATTCCGAAAGAAAATAAATCCTTTAAAATGGATGATTCTTTCGTGCATTAGCAGGAAGGAAAACATTAAGGAAAACATTCTTTTCTCAATTGTTATTTACTATATCTTTTCTGGAATAAATATCGAAGAAAGTTCCTTTTACGTAAGATTAGTTGAAAAATCCAAATACTTATTTCGCAAAAATATTAGTGTTTTTTCAAAGAAAAAAAAATAGCCTATGATGAAAACAATAAATTTTTTGCTCGCAAATTGGATTGTAATTTTAGAACTAAGCGTGTTATTTAATACTCCCATTATTTTCGTGGTGCCTATTCTTTTCTTCTTTCTAACTTCCTTCTTGTATTTTTTATCTTTTTCAATCTTATACATGGCAAATAAATATAAATATTTTTACTTTTATAACTTTAATAAATCAAATAATATTAACATTTTGATTATTAAATATCAGTATAAGTATATTAAACTGACAATGTACATTCATTTGTATTTTTTTCAGTACAGTGCGAATTGTGTTCTGGCTTTGGGAAGGCATAGGGGTTTTGAGCCTAACTTATGATAATTTCTGCTCGTTCTGAGTTTGACTCGGTTATTTATTGTAATTTCCGTTCGTTTTGGTTTCATTTATTTATCGATGCTGATTTGTGGTAGTTTCACGCTTGGTAGATTATTTGATTTTATTTTTGCTCATTTTTTGTTTAGTGGAGTTCTTTACCTTTCTTTGAAAAACTTATTTTGTGGAAAAAGTTTTTTTTAATTAATTTCTGTTCGTTTTATATTGATATAGTCTTTTCAGAGAAAAAGAAAATAATGATTTAAATTTTTTTTTTTTTTAAGAATTTATAGTTTGGCCTGCTATTTGTGTGCTGGAGAAAAATTTTCAGCAATTTTTAACAACATACACCCTCTTAAAAATCTGGACACAAATAGTAGTGTTCAATTTAGTTTCATACCTTCTCTAGTTGACCTGAAATGAAAAACTTGATACCATTCGCGAAAAATCTGTTTACTTTCTTTGATGACTTGGATTCACTTACGCTATTTTGATTAGGTAAATTTTAAGAGCAGAAGCAGCCCCAAAAGTTTGAACATAATGCCCTCAGTTGTTCTTGGGATACTGCTGAGATGCCTTATTGGGAATTAGCATTAACACAGTGCGTTTTGATTTAATCTTATGGCAACATTTAGTTTTTAAACATAAAGTCAAATGGGAGGGTGGGCGTGGGAGGGGGATTATTTTCCCTCCAATAACTTTCGACTATTAAAAAGGGCATATGCCCTTTCTATTTTCAATGGAATGAGCCCTTTTCGAAGTTCCCATGACAACTCCTTCGATACAAACTGCCTTGGTCTAAACAACAAAAACAACAAAGACTAATACATTATACCCATACCGATCTTTACTATAAAAATGTCAGGCCTTCAATCACTTTCGACTGATATAAAAAGGGCACTAGGCCTTTCGATTTCCAATCGAATGAGCCCTTTTTGAGTTTCTACGACAACACTTCCTATAAACACCTAATATGCCCCCAGGGTATTAATTACAACCCTTACCCTAAGGGCTATGAGGCTGGTTGTCATCCTCTAAGACCTAATTTCCAGAACTTTCAACTACGTTAAACAAAATGGATATCTCAAAATTTTAATTGGATGTGTCTGGGAAAATGGTGGGCGTGAGATGGGCGTTAATATTTCTCTTATCACTTTCAAGTATTAAAAAAGGCCCTAGCCCTTTCAATTTCCAATCAAATGAGCCCTTTTGAAGTTTCTACGACAACGCTTTAAATATAAACCTTATATGCCCCCAGGGGATAACTTACGACTCTCACCCTGAGGGCTGGGGGGTTGTCATCCTCAAACACCTAAGTTTCAGACCTTTCTACTACGTTGAGCAAAATGGTTATCTGAAAATTTTGATTGCATGTGTTTGGGGGAATGGTGAGGGGGGTTAGTTACCCTCCAATCACTTTCAACTATTAAAAGGGGAACTAGCCCTCTCCATTTCCAATTGAATGAGCCCCTTTTGAAGTTTTTATGACAACTCTATCATTAAAAACCCTATATGCCCCCAGGGCATAACTTACAACCTTTGCCCTCGGGACTCTGGGGAGTTTGTTATCCTTAAATAGATAATTCCCGGAACTTTCAACTAGGTTGAACAAAATAGATATCTCTAAACTTCGATTGAATATGTTTGGAAAAATAGTGGGCGTGAGAGGGGGGTCATTACTCTCCACCCACTTTCGACTATTAAAAAGGGCAATTTCAATTTCCAATCAAATGAGCCCCTTTTGAAATTTCTGCAACAACTTTCTATGTAAACCTTATATGCCCCCAGGACGAAACTTAGAACCCTTGCACTGAGGTCTCTGATGGGGTATCTTCCTAAAAGACCTAATTTCCAGAACTTTCGACTATGTTAAACAAAATGGATATCTGAAAATTTTGATTGTATGTGTTTGGGGAAATGGTGAGCGTGAGAGGGGGGTTAGTTGCCCTTCAATCACTTTCGACTATTAAAAGGGCAATAGCCCTTTCAATTTTCAATTGAATGAGCCCTTTTTGATGTTTTTACAACATCGCTTTCTATAAAAACCTACATGCTCCAAGGGCATAACTTACAACCCTTGCCCTGAGGGTTGTGGGGGGATGGGTTGTCATCCTTAAAGACCTAATTTCCAAAACTTTCAATCACGTTGAATAACATGGCTATCTAAAAATTTTGATTGGATATGTTTGGGGAAAAGGTGGGCGTGAGAGGGTGGTTAGTTCCCCTCAAATCACCTTCGACTATTAAAACGGGCACTAGCCCTTTGAATTTCCAATCGAATGAGCCCTTTTTCAAGTTTCTACGACAAAGATTTCAATAAAAACCTTATATGCTCCCAGGGCAAAACTTATAACCCTTGCACTGAAGACTGTGGGAGGAGTGCCCTGCTCAAGGGTATCATTTCCTGAACTTTAAACTGCGTGGAACAAAATGGCTATCTAAAACTTTTGATTGGATATGTTTGGGGAAATGGTGGGTGTGGAAGGGGTGTTAGTTTCCTTCCAATCACTTTCGACTATTAGAAAGGGCACTAGCCATTTCAATTTCTAATCGAACGAGCCCTTTTTGAAGTTTCTACGACGACGCGTTCTATAAAAACCTTATATGCCTCCAGAGCATAACTTACGACCCTTACCCCGAGAGCTGTGGGTTAGTGTCCTCCTCAAAAACATATTTTCTATGTGGAAATCCACAACACTGAACAAAATGACTATCTAAAAATTTTGATTGGATGTGTTTGGGGAAAAGGTGGGCGTGAGAGGGGGGTTAGTTGCCCTCCAATCACTTTCGACTATTAAAAAGAGCACTAGCCCTTTGAATTTCCAATCGAATGAGCCTTTTTTGAAGCTTCTACGACAACGTATTCTATAAAAACCTCATATGCCCCCAAGGCATAACTTACAACCCTTGGCCCGACGGTGGTTGGGTATGTCCTCCTCAAAAACATATTTTATATCTGGAAATTGACTACGTGGAACAAAATGGCTATCTCAAAATTTTTATTGGATGTGTTTGGGGGAATGATGGGCGGGGGTGGGGGCTAGTAGCCCTCCAATCACTTTCAACTATTAAAAAAGGTACTAGCCACTCCAATTTCCAATCGAATGAGCCCTTTTCGAAATTTCTACGACAACACCTTGGATAAGAAATGCCCGGGTATGGAGAAAAAAAAAACACATTGTGCCTACATCGTTGTTTACTTAGACAGCGGTAGCGTGCTGCCTATGATATTACTTGTGAAATAATATTTTGTTTTAAGGGTAAAAGTCATCAACTTACTGTGAATTTGGTATTAATCGACTCCCGAAAATTCAGTGAATTGAAAGAGCTAAACTCCTGACCAAAAACCTCCTCCTCTTCCTTTTTCTGATGTTTTATTTCTAACATTTAATATTTTTAATATTTCTAACATTCTTCATTGAAACAATTTGTCCACTGTTTAGTGTTGCCAAGGCTTGATATTTGGGCTGTTGAAAGTGTGCCTGAATTTATAGTATGCAGTGTTGTCACGTTTTGTATTGAAAGCAGAAAAGCCCGAATCAAAAATTTCGATGACTGGTTTTGCAAATTTTCCAATTTTCCCGAATAAGCAAGCATAAGAGGGGAGGTTACTTGTTGCAAGTATCATCGTACCTGCCGGGAGTGGAGTCTCCCTTAAATTGAGGGGGATATGATAGCGAAAATCTTCACTGCCCTTGCTTATTGGTCCTCAACATGGCACATACGTCTCTAAATCTCAAACCAATCCTGAAATTTTTCCAGTCAAACAGAAAGTTGGATTTAGCGTTGCCGTCAAAAATGACATGCGACTTTTTGACTTAGCCACATTACGCGACACTAAAGTCAACATCTTTCAACTAGTATTCCCCAATAAGAGTAGCTCGAGTCTCAAAAAGCCGCATAAAAGATTCAGCAACATCAGAAATATTACACTTGCTGGCTGATTGTGATAGGAATAATATTTCACTTCTAACTTTCGTCTTCACTCGTACATCTTATTTGCCACAGGTCCCCGAGACCATCTTCTCTATCCTGCTAGGTAACATACAATCTCCAAGATTCTGGACCGTATCTCCTATTGGACCGTATGCCCACTCTCCTATTACGTATAACTCACTTGTCTTACTTCGCATTAAATAAAAAAAAAAAAAACAAGTTTGTTTAACTGAAAGTAAGGAGCAACATTAAACTTAAAACGAACAGAAATTGTTCCGTGTATTAAAGGGGCTGTCCCCTCCTCATCGCCTCGCTCTCTAAGCTAATTTTTTTTTATTGTTTTAAGAAATAAGGCTGTGAGACAGAGTCAAGCTTTAGCGTAAAGAGCGAGGCGTCGAGGAGGGGGCAGCCCCTTTCATACATGGAGTTATTTCTCTTCGTTTTAAGTTTTAGTGTTGCTCCTAACTTTCAGTTAAAAAAAAACAAATTCATGCATTTTTAATTTGGCTCGCCGTACATGAATAATTAAAACAAAATTTGCATTTTGATTCTACTTTTTTGTTTGGCTAAATGGCTTTCTCGAAATTTTGATCTGACGTAACTTACGTAACGAAATTCTATATTCCTATATTTTTATTACATATATTAGGGGGTTCACCCCCTAGTCAATACCTCGCTCTTTACGCTAAAGTTCAAATTTTGTTTCAATTTTTTAAGAATGACCACTTAATCACACAAGGGTAGTAATTAGAATAAATAGCTCTGATGAAAGTACAAAAAAAAACTTTAGCATAAAAAACGATGTAATGACTTGGGGGCCAACCCAATCATACACGTAATAATTTCTGTTCATTTTAGTTTTGATATTGCTCCTTACTTTCAGTTGAAAAATTGTTTTTTTTATTTAACTTCTGATCGTTTCTTTTAATAATGCTGGGAAATCTGGCACCCCCTTCATAGTAATGTTCCTTCCCCGATAAAAATACCTCCCTCGAAAGATCCTCCCACGTAACTCCTGACCCCCCCCCCCCAGCTACCAGAAAAAATCTCCCCTGAAAACTTCTGTATACTTCCCAATAACCAATACTATACGCAAACATTGGGCAAAGTTACCAACTTGCAGACGTTCCCCCGGGGACTGTGGGGGATTAAGTCATTCTTAAATACATAGTAATTATATTTTTCGACCATGCTGAACAAAAATGGTTATCGTAAAATTTTGAATCAGTGACTTTGGGAAAAAAAACAAGTGGAAGAGGGCGCCTAGTTGCCCTCCATTTCTCAATCACTTAATAATGGCGCTATAACTTTTAATTTCCGTTCGAATGAACCCTTCCACGATATTCTAGGACGACTGGGTTGATATATTCACCCCTGAAAAAGAAAAACCCACAAATAAACACGCATCCGTGATCTATCTTCTGGGAAAAAATACAAACTTCCACATTTTTGCAGATAGGAGCTTGAAACGACTTTAGTAGGGTTTTCTAATACGCTGAATCTGATGGTGTGATTTTCATTAAAGTTCTATGATGTTTGGGGTGTGTTTCCCCGTTTCTTTTGAAAATAAGGCAAATGTTTTCAGGCGCTCCACCTTTGATGGGCAAGATTAAACTTGATGAAACTTATATATTTGAAATCAGCATAAAAATTTGATTCTTTTGATGTATCTATTGGCATTAAACCGCCAATTTTCAGAATTTCGGTTTCTATTCGGTTACTATGACGTCCTGCTGCTCAGTAGATCCAAAGCAGACTAACAAGACAACCTGAATCAACTTCTAAGTAACTTTCAATCTATCGGGCTTTCTATCAAAATTGATAAGTGTGAATTTTCGACCTTTAATACACCGTAAAGTGATTCTGTCACTCTCGGAAATCTTGTTGTCCCCACAGTATCGGAGCTGAGATATTTTGGTATCGTGATTGCAGAAACAATCATTAAACCAAGACAAGCAATTGTTAAGCAAACAACTACCGTCATCAAATGTGCTTATGCGTCTGTAGTGCCGAATCGTGGACGCTACTCCAGGAAACCTCTTGCTTCGATTTATCGTTCACTGTGTCAACCACACATAACCTACTCCGCCGGGGCATCCCACATGCTGTCAGTGAGAGACACTGAAAACGTCATAAGTGCTACTATAAAAATACAAAATTTTTACTGTACATACCCAAGCGTTATATTAATTCCCGCCTTGAAAAATATGGTCTTACAGAGCCATCCAAACAATGGTCTAGCATTCAAAATAATTCAGTGCTACAAGTAAAATTAGATAGAGGACGTTTCTCACTTGCATTTATTTGAGTGTCTTATCTTTTTTTTTTTTTGGAAGCTGGTTTCTTTTTCCTCTTTATCTTTTCGTAGTGCTCCACTATAATCTATTTTGTAGATGATGGACATATAATTGTTATTATTATTATTATTTCTGTTTTCTCATTTTGTTTATCTTTAAGTTACCTTTTGGGTTTCAAAACCGAAAAAATTATATAATGCTTTGTTTTTCTTTTGCTAGTTTCGTTTTATTAAAGTGGCCACTGCGGGACCATTATTTGATTTTATTAACGCTATTTAAATCAAAATCAGGGTCTGAGTTTCAAATTGAGGCTTCAATGCTGTTATAATAAAAATTCTTGATCATAAACAGCTTGTTTGAGACCTCAGAACTTGAAACAAAAGAACAATAAATACATATTATCCCTTTAAACGTACAACCGTGAGTCTATTTAAAATATCTTTTTGATAAATATATATGCCTTTTTAGTAGTTTTCACTGGGTGGCTGCATCAAACCTAGCCTGAAACCCTAACATCAAGAAGAAGTTCCCATTATCTGCAGTTACAACACAAGCAATAATGAGAATCAATATGTGCAAGCCTACCTCGTTCCGAGTGCCGGGGACTGGCCTCGAAATCGGCTACGTATTTTTTTTTTTTTTTTTTTTTTTTTTTTTTTTTTTTTTTTTTTTTTTTTTTTTTTTTTTTTTTTTTTTTTTTTACTGGCATATTGGCATTTCTTGCCACAAAAACGATCTAAATAGGTAAAACCTTTAAGGAATAATTCGTATTTTCTCCACGGTGGTTGTATCGAACCCATGGTGACACCAGAACAAAAAGCTGATGCCCATGTTGTCTTCGGTTAGGGATAATTTCTTAGACCACATTGGCCTGCCATAATATAAGAAAAGGAAACGATCAAAAATAGTTTTTTTTTTTGAAAACCCCTTCGGTCTCAAAGGGTATCGGCAATGAATGCAATAATTAAAATCAGATGACATAGTTATCCATCTTATTTGAGTGCTGGTTCAATTTGTTTTTGAGTAAATGAATTGTTTTCTTTTATTTCTCAGTTTTTCGCTAGTATCCGTCTATGGCAGTTCATATTTTTTTCGAATTTGTGCAAATCGCGGATATTGGTGAATGACTCCCTTTTATGGTTGTTAGGTATTTGGTTTTAATTCTTATAATTTTCGGCTTTTATGGAATTTTATTCATCTTTTAATTTTTTGGTTTTTTCATTGGTTTTCGGTTATTTTCACATTGACTTTCCGGGTTTCTTTTTGTGTTTTTTTTTTTTCGGCAATTTTCCTTGAATATATTATTTCGTTTTGCATTTCGCATTGATGTATGTGTGCGTGTATGTGCATTTGTATATTTATATTTTTACGTCAGCTAATGGTTAATTAAGTAACGCTAACTGAATTATAATTGACCCGGCGAAATTTTATACTTCAGCAAAATATGATGAAATGAGTTAGGTGAGCAATTGCGTTCGATTGTGCATATATATATCAGTGAAAGAATTGTTTCGAGGGATGAATTTAAATGGACACATCAGTCTCTTTAACAGGGCTTGACTATAAATATACTCGAGTCACTGGGTCATCCTTACATACGTGACCACGGGTTTTAGTGGAATTTAATTAGCTGGACAAAGTAGAAGATAGAATCAGTAAGGTTTAATCCAGATAGCTTAATCACAACCAAAAAAATAATATTGTAGTTACAGATTTCATTCTTGAGGATTCTCACGAAATTTTAGAAAGGTAATTTTTTCTTTAAAATACTAAATTTGAACTATTTTTGTCTGAAATTTCTATTCTTCTCTTCACCTACCCACTTTTAATTAGGAATAAAATGTACATTTGTTCTTTGGTCCATATTTTGTTTTTTCTCAAATATGGAATATTTATCTTCTGTTAAATTTTACATAGTGCAGGTCAAACAGGGAAATGGTGAAGGTAAGAAGAGGGGGAGTGACTGGTAGGTTTCCCTCTACCCCAATAAATTCAAGAACATTAAAAGTGACAAACAAAATTATCAAGTGGAAAACATTGACAAATCTGGGCCATAAAGGCGTTTTTCATGCATATCTCCCTACCCCTCTCCTTTAGCAGTTTTTTCTTCTTAAATTCCCCTAAAATCAGGGAAAGGGGTGGTTAAGCCAGGATAAACCCTATCCAAAGCAAAGAAGAAAACAACAACAAGTATTTGAATTTAATATAAATATATTTTAAGACCATATTGGCTATACTTGACGTATGATGCAAAGAAGAAGAAGAAAAGCAAATCAAACAGGCGAGAAAAACGAGGATAATATAAGCTAGTGGAAAATATAAACCAAAAATAAGCAGATATTTCGACAAAGACCTCCACCAAGTCGTCTTCAATGCTCAGAAAAAATAAAAACGAAAACAAAAGCATCATATAAACTTTTGAAGTAAACTTCACGAGAAGATAAAAAGTGTCTTTTCTCTTCTCGTCTCGTGGAACTCGCCCTCGCGAGTTCCAGTTTCAAGGCCCTTATGCCCATATGGCGAAGCAAGGATTTGTCTCTGCGGCTTAAGACACGACTTTTTGATACCCTGATCATCCCCATCGCAATCTACTCATGTGAAACATGGACACTGAAGGTAAATGACAACAACCGTCGACTTGCAGCATTTGAAACTAAGTGCCTCCACCGCATCGGCGGGATCACTTACCCCGTAAATTACGGGGGAATCACATTCAAAATTTGTTAAGTATAATTTTCCTGGGTATTATGAAGTAGGAACTTTTTTAACATGTTTTTCTTCTCAATAGCCCAAACTCTTGGCTTCTACCGTTTATTCCTACACGGATAGCTTAATAACCATAAAACAGTTATAGCGATTGTCTAATATCATCACAATGTTTATAACTAAAAATCTTTTTACGGAACAGAGATTGATATTCAGGTTTAAATTAAGCATGTCAGACTTTCTTGGAAAAATTTTCCAACTTATTTTCAAATCTAATTAATTGCTCATTCAAAAATCCCATTTAATACAGTAGTTGACTTTTAGCTATTTAATTTTCAATAACATAACATAAACTGACTTAGCGTAAGATTGTAAACAAAGCTAGAAGTCAATTTAACTGACCCCTTGTCAGTCAACTGACAAAGAATCAAGTTGAACGCATTACTGGATTCCCTATTTTATGCTCTTTCCAGATATATAAATCAACTCACCCTCAAATACAACCTCCATCCTTTTGATCCCCTATAGCCCAAGGAATATTAAAACCTATAAGAAAATACAAAGACAATGATTTTCTTAATCAGATTATCATGTTAGCTTCTATCATTATACACATTTTAAAATCATTTCAAATAATCTTTTGGTGAAATACACTCGATCTGAGATAAATTTTAGACTGAGACGATAATAGCTATAATGCATGATTGCATTGGTGTAACAGATAAATACATTATTTGGGCTATATATGAGAGCATCAGGAGGGGGCGGGGGAATTAGAAATTGAATTAATTAGTTGATTTAGAAAGAGCATACAAAACAGAATCTAGCAGTATGTTCACCATGTTCTGATCTCAGTTATGGAATCCTGCGTATACCGACCGGAATAGAGTCCATTTCTCACTGCCTGAGTTGCAGACAAAATTTCCTCGGTAACTTATATTAGGTGTTGTAAATTCTCAACTTGTGATGATAGTGTGAAAGGTTTCACGGCAACAAGCTAACCTTGCAACAAGAATGACTGTTCGAGTCTACAATTTTAAAGTTTGTGCCATTTCATGGTCTCTTCCATGTTTTTCACCTAGTTGATTAGTTGGTTTTCTTTTTTTATACTTTATTGCTTCACCTGTTTTCAGTCATTCATAATGTTCCATAAGCGAATTAAAAGCACTTAGGTGCTCGATGTACTAACTATTAGCGCCGTCAAATTCCTTACAAGGTAGTTTAACTTTAAATGCATCACTATGATTCTAAGTATGTACTTGAATGGAAAAAGCCATTCAAATGCACTCCACTCGAAGCCCCTTGAATGCACGCATGGGACACTCAAAAGCTTCTAATTTTATTGGCTTAAAGGGGACCAAACCAACATGAGGCCAACACAACTCTTTTAGGCCAACAAAGAGTTCGAGTCGTCGATTCACATCATTTTATGCCAACACAACTCTTGAGCATACCTCTTGGAGGCTAATGGCCCAGCAAGTCGCTTTTCAGCCATTAGTAAACCAAAAGAAGCCTTTTTATTAAGCCACATTAAATATCTTTTTTGGTTTAAAACCACTTTATCTTCCAATGTAACAAGGGTAATGAAGACACAACTCCGTAGGACAACAGAAAAAAAATATCTTTAAGAGCACTTGGTTCACACTGATGTTATATTTAGACCCATAGTGCGGTAACCGCAGTATATCTATATCATTTTAGGCCAAAGAGAAAGTTGTGAGTACGGGACTGAAAAGATGGGAGCGCCAGTAAATGATTTTTATTGTTTATTTTTCTTCTGAAGTTTAGAAGTAGAATAGCACTAAACAAGAACATCGTTTTTATTCTTGTATAATATCAAGCTAAAGGTCCGATATAATGTTGATCTAAGTTATGGGGGGGGGGGGTGAAGGAGTGACTGATCTCTTTACATGCTAAGACTTCTTTGTTCACACACATCTTTAAACATTGATCTTAATTCTCTTTTGAAAAACTTTCTTTTTAATTAAATAAACGAAGAAATTACCATCTTTTATCTTAAAATGATAATTATACTGAAAAAATAAAATTAATAGAAAAATAATTAATAAGAATACGAAAGTTACTGAAAATAGTAATAACTAAATAATATTACAATATGACCAAAAATAAAAAAAGAAATGCTGCAGATGAACCTTACATATTATTGTCTGTATTTTTTCTATTAGTATTTGACATAATAATAATAAAACAGTTAGTGGTAACAAACTGTACGTAAGGAGCGACTCGGCTCAATAGCAACCAAAACTCTAAAAAACGGAATTTACATCAGAAGAATCAGCTTATTATGCTGATTCTATTTCTATAAGATTCATCAAGATTAGTGTTATCCATCAAAAGTTACAAGCCTGTGAAAATTTGCCAGATTTTTAAAATAAGGTGGGAAACACCCCTTAAAATTAAAGAAATCAAACCATTAGATTCATCGTACCAGAGGACTGTAGACGACTGTAAGGTAGAATTTTCAAGCTCCTATTTGCAAAAATGTGGCATTTTGCTATTTGTGCCGGAAGACAAATCAAGGATGTGTGTTAATTTGTTAGTTTTTCCCCAGGAATGATTGTATCGAAATAAAAGTCCTAGAAGATCCGGAGAGGATGCATTTGACCTGAAATTAAAAGTTCTGGTGCCTTTTAAAGTAACCAAAAGATTGGAGGGCAACTGGGCTCCTTCTCATGCCCATTTTTTCCCAAATTTATCTGTTCAACATTCTGAGATTTTGTTCAGTATAGTGGAAAGATTAATAAATTATGTCTTTAGGTGTAAAATGACCCCCGACAGTCCGTGAGGAGAGGCCTGAAAGATATGAACTTTCCCCATTGTTAAAGTATAGTATTTGTTATTGTGAAATAGACAGACATTGTTTTTTTGTGGGGGAGGGCTTAGGGCGAATTTATGTAGGGAGAATCTCCCTTTGGGAGGGAAATTTCTGGGGGGTGAATATTCCAGGGGAAATGTCACACTGGGGGGATTTGACAGATTTACTCTACAACAATCTTTTTAATTGGCTTACATTCTCTTTATCAAATTTTTCGTGTGGATATGTTCCGGGGGAGTTATCCAGAAACTTTTTTCCACTTGTTTTGATTTCCGGGAAATTACTTCCACGAAAGGGGGCATTTCTGGAGTGGTCGAGAAACCGATTCGAGACTTATTTAAAGTCTTATTTAAATGAAAGACTACTAATAAGAATTTTTCAGGTTGAATCGTCCACAAGCAATTTTACAGGGAGGGAAGATTCTCAGCAAAGACGGAACTGTCTGAAGGGAGTTTGACAGGGGGGGGGGGTGCACTTTACGCTGGATGAAATTTAGATAGAGGAGTTTTCCGTGAGGAGGAGGTTTATATTTCCTGAGGGCGAGCCAAATTTACCGGTATTATTTGAAAAAAGAAGCAGAAGTTATTCCATATATGAAGGGTTGCCACCTCCTTAATACCTTCCTCTTTACGCTAAAGTCTGTCCCACTGTTTGTCTCAATTTTTTTTGGAGTGTCTACTGAAACATGGAGGCCGTTTAATTAGAATTGGAAGCTTTTTTAAAAGTACTAGCAGCTTTAGCGTAAAGAGAAATT
Organism: Artemia sinica; assembly: GCA_027921565.1. Classification (NCBI taxonomy): domain Eukaryota; kingdom Metazoa; phylum Arthropoda; class Branchiopoda; order Anostraca; family Artemiidae; genus Artemia; species Artemia sinica. The sequence continues at coordinate 69,672,250 of CM051258.1, forward strand.
TATTGAGGAGGGGGACAGCTTTTCATATAAGGAATAAATCTGTCAAAATTAATATGCAAATTTTTTTAAATTTTTCATGTACCGTGAGCCAAATTCGAACCTGCATTAGTTGAAAAACGTTCAGAAATTAAATAAAAAAAAATTAATTGAAATTAAGGACGACATTATGACTTAATATGAACAGAAGTTATTCCGTATATGAAATGGGCTGTCCCCTCCTCAACACCTCGCTCTTTGCCCTAATTTTTTTTTTTAAGTAGAGTTTTGACAAAGAGTCAAACTTTAGCAGAAAGAGTGAGACGTTGAGGAGGGGGCTGCTTCTTTTATATACGGAATAATTTCTTTTTGTTTTATGTTTAATGTCGCTCCTAAATTCAGTAAAAGAAAAATTGGAGTTTTTTTTATTTAAAAAAAAGAATTTCTTTTTTCAAATCTTTATCTTTCTATTGATGACCAGTAGAAACAAAAATATGGTAACGCTTTAAACAATAAACAGAAAAGTAAGCTATAAAAAGAAATTTTTTTAGATTATTTTTATTATCTTAAACACAGAATTAAAAATGTATTTATGTTTGTATTATTGAATATTTTATATATTACTGCATCTTTGAAATAAATATTTGTACTGGTATGATATGCCTGTTAATGCACATTAAACACATGCTTAAACCTGGACTACTATATGATATGTTTATTAAATATATATCAATAAAACGTAGAACTATTAATGTTCACACCAACAGAAAAGTCCTAACCTTCTTTTTTTTCTACTCCTGGATAGTTGATATTTTCTTTGCGTATCAAACAGTTCGTCGTAACGAACTGTAAGTAAGGATTGGTGCGACTCAATAGTAAACGAACACTTAAAAACCGAAATTTTAATACCAATAGATACATCAAAATAATTTGCTTATTATGTTGATTCCAAATATGTAATAAATATTAAGTTTAGTGTTACCCATCAAAAGCTATGAGACTGAGACAATTTTCCCTTATTTTTGAAAAAGGAGGGAAACATCCCCTAAAAGTCAAAGATTCTCAATGAAAATCATACCATCAGATTTAGCGAATCCGAGATCTCTCGTATAGAAGTTTCAAGGTCCTGTCGGTAAAAATGTTACACCTAGTAATTTCGGCCAGAAGACAGATCAGGTTTGCGTTTTTATTATTTTTTTTTTCCCAGGGATGATCTTATCGAACCATTAGTTTTAGAATATGTAGAAAGGGCTTATTCAAATGGAAATTAACGTTTTAGCGCTCTTTCTAAATGAACAAAATGATTAGACGGCAATTGGCCCCCCTCCCGCCCAATCTTTTTCCTGAAATTCATGCGATCAAAATTTTGGAATTTCCATTTTGTTCAACATAGTTGAAGAGCCCAGTAACTAGGTTTTTGATGATAACATAACCCCCCACAGCCCCTGGGAAAAGTTTTTAAGTCATAAAATCTGTTCATTGTTTACGTATAGTATTCGTTGTTGGGAGGTATACAGACATTTCAGGGAGGGGCTCAATTTTTTGCAGGGGTATTTTCCAATAGGATAATTACTTGTGGGAAGGTAAGTTCCAAGGGGGAGAACTTTCAAAGGGAAATTTTACTCTGATGGAATTTTCCAAAGTTCCTACGCGAAATTCTTTTTATTTGTCTTTCTTTATTTTTCTCGAATCACTTTTACATGTGGAGCTATTAAGAGGATTTGTCCGAGGAAAATATTTACCGGGTTGGAATTGTCTAGAATATCTTTCCGTAGGTGGGGGGGATTTTCAAGGGAGAAATTCTCCGTAGATGAGTTTTCCATTGACTAAGTTCCTCTGAGGGAATTATGTGCGGGAGTGTCTTTGTACTGGGGGACTGGGGAAAGAGTTGTTTGTGGAAAGAATTTTTCATTGAGGGAGGATTCTGGCATGATTTTAAAACAAACAGAAATCAAAGTCTTTTTCAAATGAAAGTGACCTAAGAAAAAAAAATCTGCCTGAATTGTCCACAAGAAATTTATAAGCAGAAATTTACAGCTAGAGAGGAACTGTTTTGGGGAAGTTTTCGTGATTGATAGTTTTTGGAGGTTAATTTCTGGATAAAGTCTCCAGAAGAAATTTTACACGGGGGAAAACCTTGTCAAAATGGATATGCAAATTTCGTGCTAATTTTTCATGTACGATGAACCAAATTCTAACCTGTATTAGTTGAAAAACGCTGAGAAATCATAGGTAGCGGAATCGCGCTGCCTAAGTCAAAAACGATGTTGGCACAATATATTATTTATTTTATTTTTTTTTTTCTTTAAACCAGGGCACTTCGTATCGAAGGAGTTGTCATAGAAACTGTGAAAAGGGATCATTCAATTGGAAATTGGAGTCGCTTGTGCCCTTTTTAATAGTCGAAAGGGATTAGAAGGTAACTAACACAGCTTCCACGCCCACCGTCTCCCCAAACACACCAATAAAAATTTTGAGATAGCCATTTTGTTAAGCGTAGTTGACTTACAAATAAAAATTATGTTTTTGAGGAGGACAATCTCCCAGAGCCCTCAAGCCAAGGATTGTAAGTTTTGCCCTGGGATAATATCAGTTTTTATTGAATATATTGTCGTAGAAACTTAAAAAAAAGCTTATTCGATTGGAAATGCAAAGGGCCAGTGCCCTCTTCAATAGTTAAAAGTGATTGGAGGGCAACTAACCCCCCACTCACGCCCAACTTTTCCCCAAACAAATCCGATCACAATTTTAAGGTAGCCATTTCGTTCAACGTAGTTGAAAGTCCTGGGAATTAGGTCTTTGAGGATGACAACCCCTCAAAAGCCCTCAGGGCAAGGGTTGTAATTTTTGCCTTGGGGGCACATAAGGTTTTTATAGAAAGCGTTGTCATAGAAACCTCAAAAAGGGCTTATTAGATTAGAAATTGAAATGGCAAGTGCCTTTTTTAATAGTAGAAAGTGATTGAAAGGCAACTAACACCCCTTCCACGCCCAATATTTATCCAAACACATCCAATCAAAATTTTGAGATAGCCATTTTGTTCAAAGTAGTTGAAAGTTCCGGAAATTATATCTTTGAGGATAACACTCCCCCCACAGCCTTCAGGGTAAGGGTTGTAAGTTATGCCCTGGTGGAATATGAGGTTATTATTGAAACCTTTGTCGTAGAAACTTAAAAAAGGGCTCATTTGATTGGAAATTCAAAGGGCTAGCACCATTTTTAATAGTTGAAAGTGATTTGAGGGCAACTGACCCCCCTCTCACGCCCACCTTTTCCCAAAACACATCCAATCAAAAATTTTAGATAGTCATTTTGTTCAACGTAGTTAAAAGTTTTAGAAATTAGGTCTTTGAGTATGATAACCCCCTCAGAGCCTCGGGACAAGGGTTGTAAGTTATGCCCCGGGGACATATAAGGTTTTTATAGATAGTGATGTTATAGAAACTTCAAAAAGGGCTCGTACGATTGAAAATTAGAAGGGCTTGAGCCCTTTTTTAATAGTCGAAAGTGATTGAAGGATAACTAACACCCCTCTCACACCCACCATTTCCCCAAACACGTCCAATCAAAATTTTGAGATAGCCATTTTGTTCGACGTAGTTAAAAATTCCGGAAATTATGTTTTTGAGGATGACACTTCCTCCCAAAGCTCTCAGGGCAAGGGTTGTAAGTTATGCCCTGGGGCATATAAGGTTTTTTTTATAGCAAGCGCTGTCGTAGAAAATTCAAAAATGGATCATTTGATCAGAAATTAGAAGTGCTTGTGCTCTTTTTAATAGTCAAAAGGGATTGGAGGACAAGTAACACCCCTCTCACATCCACCATTTCCCCAACACACATTTAATGGAAATTTTGACATAAATATTTTGTTCAACGTAGTTGAAAGGTCTGGAAGTTGTGTTTTTGAGGATGAAAATCCTCTTACGGCCCTCAGGGCAAGGGTTGTAAGTTATTCCCTGGGCATAGTATAAGTTTTTTTTAAAGAAATCGTTGTCGTAGAAACCTGAAAATCTAATTGATTCGATTGGAAATTGAAACGGCTAGTGACCTTTTTAATAGTCGAATGTCATTGGAGGACAAGTAACCCCACTCTCACGCCCACCATTTCCCCAAACACATCCAATCAAAATTTTGAGATAGCCATTTTGTTAAAGGTAGTTGAAAGGCCCGGAAATTATGTCTTTGAGGATAACAACCCCCTCAGAGCCCTCAGGAGAAAGGTTATAAGTTATGCCCTGGGGCATTTAAGGTTTTTATAGAAAGCGTTGTCGTAGAAGTAGGGAGCTATTTATCATTCCGGATTACACTGCGTGCTGCCATCTATAATTGAGTCTAACGCCAAGCTAACATAATTTATTCAAGGAGTATTGATCGAATCTAATGGGGTCAACGGCCCTCTTTTTCAAGGTCGATTTATTTGTTGTTTGTCTAGGTGTAATGACTCCAGGGGGAAGTTTGCACATGCGCATTGACGGAAAGAGATGTGTTGATATAGGACAAGAGGGGAACTGAATTTCAGAGAAATTGATTGCGTAATCGAAGGGGAAGTGGATTTCTGAAAATTGATTTACATAAAAGAAGGAGAGGATTTCCGAGAAAGTGATTGCGTAATCGACTAGGACAAGAGGGGAAGTTGATTTCTGAGAAATTGATTGCGTAATCGAAGGGGAAGTGGATTTCTGAGAAATTGATTTACATAAAAGAAGGGGAGAGGATTTCCGAGAAATTGATTACATAATCGATGGGAGAATGTATTGATTGAGTCTAACGGGAAGAGGATCACGTGTTTATTTCTAAGCCAATCAGGAAGTCGGAAATATTAGCGGCACAGGATTGCAGAGAATATAAGGAAAGGATTTTTGCTATAGTTGTTATTAGTGTGTGAATAGAATTCAAAGGAGTGAGAACAGTTTGACTTTACTCATTTGAATATATTTGTGCTGATGATGAGTGGAATGTTTACCCTATTAGAAGTTGATAGTGGAGTTGGTGGCAATGATACAAGAGCACCAAACATTGCGGTGGAAACCACGAGAGGATCATGGCTTTGTCTGGAATGGGATGAAGTATATGCAAGATATGTGATGTCCTTGAGCAAACTTAAAATGGAGGATCAATTATACTTCGCCGAAAAAGTTGATATAGCGCATGTTAATAGACTTCAATGTGCTTTAAGTGCATTAGTGAAGCATATCGAAGACAATAAACTGTATCGCTAATTGTACATGTCTAGTATTATTGTTGTAATTATACAATAAAATTGTTTCGAAATCGAAAATGTTCCCTTTCTTTTTGTTAGAATGTTAGGCTATCGAATCATGGTCAGTCCAGAGTCAGCAGTCAGAGTGAAAGGATTGAAAAATGAATAAATTTGAGAAAGAGAGAATTGGATCGAATCTTGTGATTATGGAAAAACATTTGGTTTTGGATGATGATTTTCTCGATTTATCTCTTCAACGAAAGATATTCTCTCGGGGAACACTTGACAATATAATGAAAACTTATTCTCCCCCATTGAACTATTTTATGAAACTTTATCGATGTGACTCAAATGCTTATGTTCAATTTATTGATATATTAATAGGAATAACGCAGAATAATATCGTGGATATACTTTTGAAAACATTTCCATAGATTCAATGTAGATGGCTCCGCCTTCGAAAGAGGTGACGTCACAGAGTTAATTCTCTCACCTTACCTCCACCCTGAATTTTTTGAACGAGGGCGATCAGTTTCGTTTTAGCTGTGAGAGAGTTGACATCGGAAAACCAAAAAAATGTTCTATATATGTCCACTATGCATGTACACTCTTGGCAGTTGGACACAATGTGAGAATTGTACAATTATTGACGACTATAATGAAAATTGCAAATTATGTAATCCTTGTATGTTACATAGAGGCTATGCAGTACAAATTAAAGGATGTAATTCATGTCTTGAAGAGATTTGTGACTCTCACTCTAGTGGGCATCTGTGCTCCAATTGTTACTATGTCAAATGTGGTCAGTGGGACAATACTTACCCCGGTATGATTGGAAAGAATCCCAAACGTGATTTTAGTTTATTTCTAAGAGATTGGTATCGTCTTGGATTTAAATTATTCTGGGAGGAAGAATCAGGTTTACGATTCAACTGTTGGGGTAACAAGACAATTTGGTTTCTACGTCATCTTTGTGATGACACTGCCTATTATGACTATAAACCAAGTGGTTTTAATTTGACAGTTACTGAATGTGATTCACCATTTGAAAACACTGTATGTGATATTGCTTCAAATTGACAGATTGAAACTCGTGAATTTCACAATATGAATGCAAATAGTATTATTGACTATACAAAGAGATATGACAAGAGTGAAGTTACATTATACTGCAGAAAATTTGACCCTGACTTTGCAGCCAATCAAGATCAATATACAGTGAATCCAAACGATTTACCGACATTAGTGGTTCACGAGAGTTGCCTATACATCGAAGAAGAAATCTAAAGTGAAGATTTAAAGACATTGTTGTGTATACATTTTACTAATAAACAAATTCAAATACATTTTTTAAGCAATTTACTCTTAGGGCACTAAAATCAATATTATACAGGTCTGAGAGGATATTTTCCACTAGAAAGTCGTTCAGACGTGGATTGTCTACGTAAATGTTGAGAAACTGCTTGTAAGTACAGCCGTGACATCGGAACACACAACATAGTAGTGCATGGAAACCACAGCTCTTAGTCGTCAGATCCTGCACTCTCTTCTGATTTTGAATAATAGTTTTCCCACTGCTCTCAATATAGTTTCTGATGTGTGGTTTGTAGAATGTATAGGGTAGGCCAAGAGGATCAAAAAATTCAATCGTCTTCATAGTTTGAAAGACCCACAGTCAATGACCCGTCAGCACAGTTGACGGACTGCTATTAACAATAATTAGGGTATTGTTGCCACTTTGAATTTTTCCAAGAAAGTCCGAGGGCAGACAATAGGATTTGTATTTGGACATGCATTGGTCCATATTAAATACATTGATTATTTGGCTGATGTTCATGGTGCCAAGTCTAGTAGAACACTGCCATCGGGAGTGATTTCCCAAATAGGTTTCATATTGATTTAGTGAGATTAGTGCAATACTCTCAGCTAACGGGTCGGCAAATGTACACTCTAAACGCACACACCCCGTACGTACAATACTCATATCCTGCGTGCCAGACAAATCCAATACAATGATACCATGTGTTTTAGCAAACATTTCTTCGGTTATACCATTTTCAAATAGTTGTGAATCATGATCTAGGGTTTGCATGGTCAACTCATACAATGTTCTATAGGATTGATCAAAGGATAGATTGTAGAGTGGGATGCTGTTTACTTTGCAGACAAGAGATGAAAGCCCAAACATTTCAAATTTATGTGGACATCCAGTCTAAGATCCTATTGACTAGCGCTTTTTACAAATGCCAAAGTGAGTTTTGACGGAATTTCAAAAATTGATAAAGGATGAGTTGGTGAAGATGCGTGACCCCACGGCAATATGACATTGATTGGTGATTGTATGAGGAACAAGTAGTTTTATATTATTTCCACTGGCTCTCAGTTTTCCACTGCCAAAGCAACAGAACTCATGACTTGTTGTTTGCGTGCATGAAGTATTGCCGAGGTGAGGGAGAGATTCACATCCGGATTGGCAGCAAGTTCTTTTCTCAATATGAACTTGGATGGACCAAGCGTCAATTTTATATCCACTTTAATATTGGGTGGTAGCCATTGGGGTATATTAAATACTTCATGATATATTTTTCCAACTAGATGTAATTCACTAGTTGAAGCATTTTTAAGTGCATCTGTACTATCAGTATTAGTAATATATTCATATTCATTGGAGGTGCCCCTCAATTCCTTGTATGACTTGGGTGTCATCAGTATGAATTGCATATAGCTTGTATAATTTGAGAGATTGTTGCTTGTGCTCACCGGCGTGCCATTGATGTAGACACTAATTTGACGAAATAGATTATGTAATATACAATTTTCATAGGATATTCCATCGGCCCGAATTGGTAATGTATTATCGGATTTCTGGACTTTCATTCGCAAATCTATAAATGTCGAAGACATGTCCATAAAGTAGTCTTCATTGGAATCAATTTGAAAGTGGATATTATCGGAAAGGGGTTGTTGTGGATAAAATTGTTCATAATATCCAGGTTTTTTCACTCACATCAACATTTTCTGCATTGAATAGATTCAATGAGGAGGTGCTTGAAGGTTAGGAATCCTTATGCGGTAGGTGTGACATCTTAGGAAAAGAAATCTAGTTTTGATCCAACAATTCTCTTCCTGGGCTTCTTCTTCTACTGTTTACAGTGCGTGTCGGTGTTTTTTCTTTTTTTCTTTGACAGGGGTGATGTCTTTCGTTTTCTGACCTGAGTAGAGACTGATGAGTGATGCCTTGTAACTCAACCTTTTTAAACCTTTTCCATTTTTGTTTTAATCTCTCGCCAAGGGTTCGCGCACTGGACCTAAGATTTTCCGAAGCACTTTTTTTTAAAATCCTTGCCAGAGCCCCAATCGTATAGTGTAGAGGATGCAAAATCTGTCGCAGCCGGTAGAGTATATTTTCTAGCCAGAGGTATTGCAGAGCGAAACAGCTTAGCAAACCAACTGCCAAGACCGTAGCCAGACATTGAAGAGCAACCTTTGTAATATTCCATTTCATTGCCCTGTTGTCTTTGGCCAACAGTCTTAACATAGCAGTCAATATCAGGACAAATGAATACTACTTTTCTATTAGACATCTTGTTGTTGTTGAACGATGGGTCGAAAATGGCATATAATCACAGCCAAACCTTTTGATATTGCTAGAGGATCACCTAATTCGGTTCTCAGTGTTAACTGACAGAGTTCCAAATAGGAAGTGTTTACTTGAATTACTGAAGATACTTTATATTTTAGTGGTGAATATGTTTTTGATTGGTTTTTCGTTCAAGAACTCGTAGGAGTGGAACATTGCTATTGCCAACCCGAGATTTTTCCACAAAATGAGGCGTAGAGAAATATACATCTGTCCGTGGAGAAGGCAGGCGGGTAGTCAGCAAAAATGAAATTAGTGTTTCCAGCAGTTTTACCATTGATTATATTGAGCTTAAAGCCAAGAACATCTTTTAGATTATCATTGAGAATAACCTTTTCATCACCAATGGGTGAACTAATGTAGATCTTGCCCTTCTCCTTTGAATAGTTGAAATGAAAAGCTCCTTTTTTACGTGCGGAAATGCTTTTATTAATAGAACGACATAAATCATTCATACAGGTGAGTTGTTCTTAGGGTAATTCGATATATGCATAATTCATCCAATTGATCTTTTGAATTTGTTCTTGATCACCTGAGGGTGGTGGCCAATCATAGGGTCTAATTTTTATATCATATTTACGATCTTTTCTCAGGATATCATTTGTATTTTTGAGAATACAGTCGACAAGAGCCACTTCATACTTTCTGTCATCGAATTTGATGGTGGGAGAGAGTTTCGTCCAAAAATCACTTGTTCTATTCAAGTCATTGTAGAGAGGATCAGAAACATTGGACATGAAAGTCACATAAAAATCTTTGGGCATTGTTAAAATCTTTAACACTGACCCAAGAATCAAAATCAGAGCTGTATCCTAGCCAGCGAACAAGCAACTGTCTCTTGCTCCTACGAGTACGACTCTTTAATATCTTTTCAATTTAATAAATTTCACCAGTGTTTCTAATTTTTTGCAGTTCATTTTCATAAAAGCCGCCGAGAATCTCATCATCTTTGGTTTCTCGCAGTCGATATGTCGTAGGTGTAGTGTCTAGGATTTTTGACACTTTAAATAGTTCAGTGCTCCATAAATAATTCCCCTTTTCAAAAATATTGGTGGTTCTATAAAGCGAACAGTATCACCAACATGAATTTCTTCTTTTTCTTCTCATTACCATTGAAATGTTGCTTTAGAAAAGCATCACATGTATTTTCACTGCAATGAACCTCCCGAGGGCTTGAGTTGGACAGAGATCGATGGGATCGATGGTTATATATTTGCATGATTTTATCTAAATCATGAATAAAAGCAGTGTATTTTTCAGTGTACAATATTTTGAAATTAATAGACGAATTGTTCTTATCAATCGTTCAGCCAATTTCATTATCAATCGTTCAGCCAATGCAGCTTTATCGGGCTATGACTATGATAGAGTGTTGTATTATATTTAAATAGAACTTTTTTGCACATGAGGATTAACAAATTCGCTACCGCGATCTGATTAAATTTTTCTATATGAATTCTGTTCAAGAATTCTTTCTAAAGCATGAGCAACTTCAACACCTCTCTTTGATTGAAATGGAATGGCATGGGCATAGCGACTAAAGACACTGATTGCCACTAGAATATATTTGTAGGGTGCATTGTGACGCCGTTGAATCACGTCTAAAGTTAAAAGATCAGTTTGCATTATATGCAGAGGGAAAAAGGCTTTAGTTTGTCGATATTGTTTGCAACGAAGCCTGCGATTCTGATGCAGTGTCTAACTCAATTCATTTTCTAGATACTCCTTTGCTTTTTTAATGTGCTGCCATCTATGCCAGAGGCAACTTTATAAAGCGATTTGGGGGAACTTAGACTTCTCGCTTCACCAATATTTTCATATAGATATGCTTCAGAACTTAAACCATTTTGAACGCAAACACGTAGTGTAATGTCCACTCCCCTTTTGCACACTTGAGGGTGAATCCATCTGTCTTCGCTTTTGACTAGCCACAGGTGTTATAAAATCATTGCTGCTGCTACTATTATTTTCCAATATTGAATCTTCTTCTTTTTTAAATGGTGGTGGTGTTGGTGTTGTTGGAGGACTATATTCTCTTAGTTTCTTTAGAATTTTCTTATTCCCAATAAGACTTTTGGGGAAGTTTGATGCATTTAGAAAGGTGTATAGATTATTGTCAAAGGATAAAAGTCCTTTACGAATCGTCACCATATCACAAATTAAATCAACTAGATTATAACTTTTCCCCTGAATTATAATTCGTTTCCCTGCGCTGTCAACTTGAACTTGATCATCAGTTTCTAACATGAGATATGATAATACTCTTTTACTCTGTTCTCGATAGGTCACTGGCAATAGGTTTCCATTTGTTGACACTATAGAATTCAATTCCTTCTCCTTTGATTGTGTTGAATCTTGAGGAGATGTTCCCCTCCCGTTTAGAGGGATCTGTGACGGTGGGTCTCTCACGATAAGGTCTAAGTTTGTCCACACGTCGCAATGCATCTTGAAGTAAAACTAGCTTTTTGTCATCTGCAATATTCTCATCATTAATGAATTTGCTTAGATTATATTCAAAATGTTCCACGGTTGACAGGAAAAGTTCAAATGGCGTCAATTTATAGGGTTTAGCCATTCTCTAGACAAAACTGTTTACAAGTCCTGCAGTTATTGGCAGTAAAAGTGTAAAAAAGCTACCGCCCGCTTGAAGGAGACGTTTTCTTTTAAAAATGTTTCCCTTGTTTTTGCAAGCCAAGGCACGTACAGTGGAATGATGTTGCTTTGTCTGTTGTCTAACACCTTCTGGCAAGTGTACATTGCCCTCAGTTAAATTTAAACAAAGTTCAGATATTAGATTAATGAAATCATTGTCAACACCATGTTTGAGTATAGCCTTCCTGAGTGAGGGAGGTTTGAAGTGCCTAAAACGGAAAATAAATGCCGTTGTTTGTGTAGTTTCTTCAGTGTCATAATGGCAACTAATAGCTTTTTCTACTGTTCACCGGAAGAAATACAGTAATTTCATTGTCGAATATATCTGTGACTACGCGTAGATCCTCGGGTGTGCTCTGATTAAGATCTAGAAAAATGTAGCCGTAGGGCTTATTTGTCAGCTGAGAGTACGCTGACAGCAGAAATTTGGGGGCACCGGGGTATATTTGCTTATTGAGAGTTTTTAGCGAGCTAGAATCACGAACAACTCGGTAGATATCATAGATGGTGCAATTCAAAGCAAGGGTTCTCATACATTTGCTCTAATGAAAAAGATTGTGTAGAACTAGGGTTATGGAAATGTTTTCATGATGAGAGCGAACGGTAAACAGCTGTAGCATTTCCTGTGAGAACTGTTCAATGGATTCAGTCAAATCATCAATAATCAGCCATGAGTTTGGTTCAATACTACTTTAAATACAAGTCCCCGTATGAATTGCAGGTATAGATGTGGCAATAGCTTTTATTTTATCGTAGGACTCCTGCCAAATACTATAGCAATAATAAATTTTTTTGGTTTTTCCAAAAACATTTTATTACAATTTTGAATTATTTTAGCTAAAAGTGTAGTTAGCTAAAAGACATTGATGGACCACACAGAGACGACCTGAATGGTGTTTTAAATTGATAAATACTAATGTTGACAACAGTCGGACTACAACTAACTGTAAACCATACTTTTCCAATGAATGAGTAGTAATTACCTTATATCTATCTAGTACAAGAACAACAAAAACAATATTTCATTCATTTTTTTCGACATAAAAACACTTTTCTGTTCAACAAGGACAAAAACACTTGTTCAACAAGAACAAAAACTCTATATGTTCAACATGAACAACAATAATATTTATTAACATGAACAACAATAATATTTATTAACATAAACACTATTTATTAACATAAAAATACTTATCTCTTCAAGAAGAAGAAGAAAACACTATATGTACAACAATAACATTTATTGTCATAAAAAACACTTTTTGTCCAGCAACACTATTTGTGCACACACACTTTTGTACATTAGCACTTTTGTACAACACTTAAAACACGAACACGAACTTAAAATAGCACAGTTGAACACTATGAATTTAAAAGGACCCACCACCCCCTCCAGGCCAAAAGCCGGCCATGGGCGGGACCCCCCCCCCCCCTAGCCCCCGGGAACCGCGGGGCGAAAGCCGGCCGTGGGCGAGACCCCCCACCCCCGGGGCCGAAACAGTATACAATAGTCGCCGTCACTGCTGCAGATTAGAGCATTTAATTATAAAAGGTTAGGTTGGGTTAGGTTGTAATGCATATAAGTTAATTCATGAAAGGGTTAGGTTTGATTGTTGTCAGGTAAGGTTTGGGTTTGATTGTTATCAGGTGAGGTTTAGGTTAATTTATCCAGACCAAGTTGGTTGCGATAGTCTACACATTCAACCCGGTCTGAAATACGGTAGTGGGCCATGGGGGAGTACATTTACACCATTCTCAAGCACAAAGACTTCGTCGGATATACATGACATTGCATTCTGTTCCACTCTTACAGTATAATTTTTATACTGTAGAGAGCGAAGCGCAAGCACTTGTGCTCTCGCAACTAGGCTATTCTCTACACAGTCTCTGTACACACTCATGTTGAAATTTTTCTTTACAAAATGTGTAGGCACCCCTTTACACGCCTGCTTTACATCCCTGTTATGTGTTTCAACGCAATAAACCTTAGGACCCGGGAACAACCCCTTGGATATCAAATCACTCCCCGTCTCTTTTTTAACATTCGTAGTTGGTTGGGGGCCTGACGTTTCACCAACTCGGGGTAGAGGGACGGATACCAGTTAGTAGAATCCATCCGCAAGCGGATGTGTTCCCCATTTTCTAAATCTCCCAACAAATCCCCGGTTTTTACTTTTAACAGCAGAGAATCTTTATCCCCATAGTAAACTTGAACCTCCCCCTCCATTGGCCATTGCTCCTTGCACACATTGTAAAAAAACGACAACATGAGCTTCTTGGAAATTTTAAGTACTGAACTACCTCCTGCTATATTCTTGTTCAATACCACATTTCTCTTTTTCCTGTGTAGAAGAACTATGCCTGTCTCTATGCTCGTGAACGATGTAAAATTGGGGTCAGCAATAATTCGTGCACACTCTTGAGGGTCAGTCACGACGTCACAACGAGATCTGTTCCGTACGCTTTCACACATTTTGCCAAACGCTGAATTTAGAATGAGTTTGTACATTTCCTTCTCTACTTTAGGGTTTGCCCGAGAGCGTTTATCAACAAAGGTGTCGATAAAGGTCTTTAAATAGGGTTTTTGATTGAATTACAAGCCCCTATGTATTTTGGTGATCTTGAAACCATTGTTCACCATCCAGTCAAAAAGCACATTGTGAACAACGATATTCTCTTTAGGGTCCAGATCAGTTTTTCTTAGAGGGGGTTCAGTGCATCCCCATATCCTCAACCAATGATCGATTGTAGGGACTCAGTGAGTCCTTGGTCACTGGTCGATTGATACCGGGGAAAGCAAAATCTCTGACTGAATCATGAAGCGCCAATGGGATGTGAGCATTAATTTCAAAGAACCATCCTTGTGGCCCATTATTCTCGACTGTTCTAATGTCGGGGAACTCACAAGGATTGTCAAGCCATTTATAGTTCCCACATGGCAAAGAGTAGTGAGACATTGCCGAGGGGTACAAAGAGTTCATGTCCAAGAAAACTGCATTTGACTTTGCACCGGTGCTGTTTTGTCCGCTTGAATCTGTTGTCAAAACGTGATCCCGATGAAAAACATTCCCACCCGTCATTGATCTTTCTACAAAAAGGTGTTGATCTACATCAGTTATGAAGCCTATTTCTTCCCTACTAATTTTTAAATCAAGTCCATCACCAAATTTGGTGTGGAAAAATAATATCCTATATCTAGTCCAAACTCTGAATAGATTTAATCTGTGTTCTTGCAGACAATATCTAAAAGAGTTAATACGTCACTGGCCAAGTAGAGTCTACAATAATCCCACCCATTTTACAATTCCCCTTAGCCCACACCTTCTTGGCAAATTCATATTCCTCGGCAGTGCCCTCACTGTTGGTGAGTGAATTATAGAAAGCTTCAATTGGAGGTAGTTTCACCTCGCTTAAGCGAGCGCCAGAACAGTAATAGTTGTATGCATATACACCTTTGCAGGTCAATAGATCATACATTTCACTGTCTGGAAAGTGCTGTTTAAGCAAAGGAAAACTATCAAAATTGTCGCTTTTCTGCACTTGAATCAATTGACTCAATGCCTTGGGAAAAAAAAACTAAATGAATCTAAAAACCTGATTTTATTCAGACACGTATGCCCGTTATTTACTACCTGCCATTTCAACTCGAGAAGCACCAACTTCTCAGCTGATCTGGGGATTATGTTATAGGTAACTGAATTATTTACCCATGGACTATCTAGTCCCCCTCCCTCCCTGTGCATACGTGCCAAAGCCGGTAAAATAAATTATAATCATAATTCGAATTATGAATAAAAACTGGAATAAAAAACTGCTGGCTAACGTTTATGTTGCACGATTGATGCACTACCCCTCTAAAATTACTACCCCCAGAGGATATTTCCTGCCACAAGTGATTGTGGTCTCTGAATTTCCCCTTCCCCCCTCTTTTCCCTCTAGTCCCTTTCCCATTATCCCCCTCTTCAAACTCCCCCTTACAAACCCAGCATATTTTTTATTTTTAATCGCGAGACGATCCTCTGCAGACAATACCATAGGATAATGTGTATTTCTGAAACGAGAAATAGCGTCATTTGAAGTGCCAATTAATTTAGTTAGTGCCTTGACCATGCACTCTCCCTCATCCAACGTTTCAACTATTTCTAACAGCTGCATGCGGTTAGAACTGTCTCTTTGCGCGTGGGCGTAGGAGACTGCAATGGCTCGATTTTCTTTGATTCGATTTGGAAATCGAGGATCATTCACTTCCACTAGCTTCACTTCACAGTCCAAAGAGATTTTATTGCTCTGGAGGAGGGTATTTTGAAAATTTTTAAAGCGTAAAATGGCCCTATCCCTCGAAACCGTTTCCACTGACTGGTAGCCATGCCGTCTACAATGCTTCATATGATTTTGTAACTTTAATTCTGTCCAAAATTGAGACAGGCATGTCGGACAGTAGAAACGTCTCCCCCCCCCCGTTTTACAATCCCCGAGAACTCTACTGATGTCTGTAATAGGGTTCAAATGGCCAATTGCATTGGGTTCACTAGGTGGTGTGTACAACAACCAAACCCAGTACTTCACCAATTCAATTGACGGGCCCCTTACTGGGAACACCACCCCCTTCTTTTTAGAACGAACCCCATCCTCAAATTCGGTTTCATATTGAACCACAGTAACGCCGATATTTAAATGGGCTTTGGCCCTTTCAAAATATCAATGGACCTGATCGTTACTGGGTATTTTCCGTCTAAACAAGAAAAATCTACAATGGGAAAATCGGACCCCTCCTTCCCATGCACAGCCCAGTATTCTAAATTTGTCTTAGATGCGTCACGTGCTAGAGGCTCGAATGCTGATATGAGGAAAGCATACTTGAAACATTTTTGACCTGTTTCGAAACAGATTCGCTGAACACCTTGACAACCCTTGAAATCTGGATTATATTTTAAAACTATTGCCCCCTCCCCATACCCCCCTCTTTAAATAAAATCTTTTTTTTTTAAATTTACCAATATTAACGCTTAAATTTTCAACAAAAAAAACTACAGACCCACTTCCATTTTCGCTATAATTCTCGAGATGCATAATAATGTGGTCTATCCAATCCATAAGAACACCCTCAAAATTCTCTAAATGCGAATAGACCACTCGCATCTCGGTGTGTGCAAAATGATGATAAACCTCGCTTTTTCCCTCATTTAAATAAAACATCTTTAAAACAATTGAAACCTTAATTGAATCCCTACCCCCCCCCCCCCTTCACAACTGAATCTGGTTTTCTAGCAGTGCACGAATTCTATCTACATATTCATGGAAAATTTCTATAGGGTCAAACACAAAATTACCCTCCAAAAGCGAATTAAAAGGATCACCAAAAGTTGCAGTGTAAACAACTATTGTATTTAAAATTGAGTTTGAGAGCTGAAAGTAGGAAATGATGTAAATTGGATATTACCCTCCCCTCCCCCTCTTGTATATTATCACCACCCCCTCCCCCACATTGTTCATCAATAGGATTGTTTGAAGACATTTCATTCTCCCCCTCCCCCCTCATGTATAATATCACCACCCCTACCCCATATTGTTCAATAATAGGGCTATGGGAAACCACTTCAGTTGTTTGAAGTGGAAGTATGCAATCAGTGGGGGGAGGGTTCCCTGCTAATTCCCGGGTAAAATCCTCTAAAAGCTGTAATGTGTTTGGACTCAAGTCCCCCTGCTCAACTCCGCTATTATCAACAGTAAAAAAATTGGTTAAAAAATTGTCAATATTATCTGGTATTTCCAGTGAATTCATATTCCATGGTGAATTCTAGGAAAGCTCCAGAGGCGCGTCTTCTCCTCCAATCGATGAGGATGATGATGGCGAATAAGGTACCAATACAACCTATAAAAGAAAATTGCTTATTTTCAAAGTGTCTATATCGCCTTTTTTTTAAATTGGATTATTATTTAAAACGTGCTTAGTAGTAGTAGCAGCATTTGGTTTACTCTATATATATTCTGAAAGTTCCAACTTGATACAATCTAAAAGATAATATAGAAGGTTTTGATTTTGTTCAAACACCCCATCAAAAAAAATTCATATTGATACTCTTTATCTGCTTTGAAAAAACCGGGGTCTTTACTTGGTCGCCTATCCCTTTCAGGCAATATACAATTCTTTCCGATAGAAAATTGTTCTTATAATATTTGTAGAAGCAAGATTAGGCAGTTTATAACGTAAAGATTTTGCTATTTACTACGGGGAAACTATGACCTGAATATAGTGCCTTTTTTTGGCTTCACTAAGAGAATTCAGCTGGCTGAATGTATGCAATAATTGACCTGATTCAAAAGGGAGAACGTTATATTTCCTTTAGGAGAAAAATATCTCTGACACGCTTTTACTGTGTTGAAAAATGGCGGAAAGAAAGGCCTAACACACTTTTACTGTGTTGAAAAATGATGAAAGAAAGGCCTAAAACAGAAGGAAGAAATAGGTAGATATTTTTCTATAACCAGATAGAGAGTAGAGGTAAATAAGCTTACATTTCCATATTCCGGCTGTAGTATAGTAGGTTTTGGTTTTGTTCAAACAACCCCTCTAAAAATTTCATATTAATACTCTATCTGCTTTGAAAAACGGTACATTCCCTAACATTCAAATTGACATGGGAGAAAATTCATTAGCGGAAATAATATTTAAAAAATTACATTATGATTTGCAGCTTGCATATGGAGGGTTGAATGAGGCTCATTCTCGCCTGGTGGTCAGCGTTTGTCTTGAAGACCCAGGCGTTGCAGCTTGTGCGGAAGGCCCCGTAGCTAGACTGAGGCTTGAAGGGTGCACTTTTTTGGGTTGTAATAGGCCAACAGAAGGCCCCGCAGCATAAGTGGGGTTCAAAGGGGCAGCATCTTGTCCGTGTAGGGTGGGATAGTCACATTCTTGCCTTGCTCATGGAGTGCAGATGGACCTGTATCCCTCCTGCTTTGTTTTGTGGTCGTATAAGGGCCAGCAAACTTAATAATTGTTGGTCTCACGGGGGTTGCTTCACCCTCTCTTGCTCTCTTTGATGGAGAAGGCGCGCATTCTTCATAATTGGCCTTAAAAAAGAAGAAAAAATTTAGTATTGAAAAATGATTCCCTTTTTTACAGAAGAAAAATTAGTACCCCCCCGCCCCTAACCATAATTTTGTCTAGAAAGCATTTATCTCCCTTTTCAGTAAAGCAAAAAGTGAAAATTTACGAGAAATATACTAGGCTTAGAAAACAAACGTTTTTATTACACAACTTGTGAAAAAATAATACTTGACAATCAGTAGTCTATAGCCTTAGGATAGAAATCAATTTTTCTATTTTTACCATTTAGAAAAAAATTTATATTATTTTCCTGTCTATAGGCTTTAAAATAGAAAAAAAAGCTTGTTAACACACAGCTTATAGGCCTAAAATTTGCGAACATAGGTAAAATTCTATTCAATTTACGCATAATATAGTCGTACCCCTCACATCTAACCATAGTGTTGCGTGTCAGAATGAGCAAATCAATTTTCTTGTCAAAGGGTGTACATGTCTGCACAAAGAATCCCCCTCCTCTTACTTTTCACGCGAAGAAACAGTTTAATTTCAACTTACAACGAAGCTGTTAGAATCGAGACATTGCCCCTTCCCCACCTCCCCCCTTTTACATAATGTCCTAAAAATATTTGTTAGACATTAATTTTGGTAATAACTCGTTTCCCTCTTCCTTTTACATAATTTCCATGTCCTAAATATCCATATTAATTTTGCAGTCAATTTGTTCCCATCTTTCAGACAACATAGAACTACGCAAAGCATTGAAACCACACAAGTTTAATTAACAATAATCTCTTTCCACGCGAAGGTTGTCTATGAAGTTCCCCTCTTGTAAGAGGATTAAAGCCTTAATCACAGACGGTTTTGTCTTGACTGCAAAGAGAGCACATTCTATTTTGATGATTTTAAATGCATGATGGGAAAATGGCATTTTTTTGAGTAAAAGAAGTATTTCTAATGAACGAATTAAAGAAGTAAACAGAGGGGGAAGGGAGGATGGGGTTTACGTAACGGAAAAAGAGCGTATTTTATGCTTTCAATCGAGTATAAACATCATATAGTGGAGTTTGTATTGTGGGGGGTATACCTTGACTTTGAATTTACACGAGGGGTGACTATGTAAAATGATTTTATTCGGAAATACACAAGAAAATTTACTAAACTGAACTCACATTATAAATCGCTGTAGCCAGAGTTTCCAAATCAATAATATCAGATGCTTTATCCATGGTGTCTTAGAACTTTATGAAAGTTTGATCATAACGCATGTCTGTTATATACAAAATCTCAAGGGCGAATTGTGATGTAATGAGAAATCTTACATAACTTCCCTGATTGGCTTAGAAGGAGACACGTGATCCTGTTCCCGTTAGACTCGTGGATCAATAATTCCCCATCTTTTATTTAAATCAATTACTCAGAAATCCGCTTCCCCTTCGATTACGCAATCAATTTCTCAGAAATCCAGTTCCCCTCTTGTCCTAGATCAATACATCTCTTCCCGTCAATGCGCATGTGCAAACTTCACCCAGGAGTCATTACACCTAGAAACAACAAATAAATCGACCTTGAAAAAGGGGACCGTTGACCCCATTAGACTCGATCAATAATCCTTGAATAAATTATTTCCTGTCAGCGTTAGACTAAATTGTAGATGGCAGCATGCAGTGTAATCCGGAATTATAGATAGCTCACTACTCGTAGAAACTTCAAAAAGGGGTCAATCTAATGGAAATTAAAAGGGCTAGTACTCTTTTCCATAGTCGGAAGTGATTGAAGGGCAACTAACCCCCCTCTCACGCCCACCATTTCTCCAAACACATCCAATAAAAATTCTGAGATAGCAATTTTCTTCACCGTAGTTGAAATTTCTGGAAATTAGGTCTTTGAGGATGACACCCCGCAGCCCTTAGGTCAACGGTTGTAATTTGTGCCCTAGGGTATATTGGGTTTTATAGAAAGCGTTGTCGTAGAAACTTCAAAAAGGGCTCATTCTATTGGAAATTGAAAGTGGTAGGGCACTTTTAAATAGTCGGAAGTGATTGGAGGGCAGCTAACCCCCCTCTCACTTCCATCATTTCCCCAAACCCATCCATTCAAAATTTTGAGATAGCAATTAAGTTATGCCCTGGGAGCGTATAAGGTGTTAATAGAAAGCGTTGTCGTAGAAACTCAAAAAGGGCTCATTCAATTGGAAATTGAAAGGGCTAGTGCCCTTTTTAATAGTCGAAAATCCCCCTCACACGCCCACCCTCCCATCTGCCCATTTGTTTAAAAAACTAATTGCTGCCTTGAGATTAAATCAAAATGCATTGTTTTAATTCTAATTCCCAATAAGGCATCTCAGCAATATCCCAAGAACGACTGAGGGTATTATGTTAAAACCTTCGGGGCTACTTCCGCTCTTAAAATATAGCCAAATCAAAATAGCGTAAGTGTATCCAAGCTATAAAATAAAGTAAACTGATTTTTTTGCGAACAGTATCAAGTTTTCTATTTCAGGTGAACTAGAGGAGGTATGAAACTAATTTAAACATAAATATTTGTGTCCAGATTTTTAAAAGGGTGTATGTCGTTAAAAATAGCTGAAAATTTTTCTCCTGCATACAAATAGCAGGCCAAACTGTTAAGTCTTAAAAAACGAAAGATTTAAAGTATTATTTTCATTTTCTCTGAAAAGACTATGTCAATATAAAACGAACCGAAATTAATTAAAAACTTTTTCGACAAAATAGGTTTTTCAAAGAAAACTAAAAAACTCCATTAAACCAAAAATGAGCAAAAATAAAATAAGATAATCTACCAAGCGTGAAACTACCACAAGTCAGGATCGATAAATAAATAAAACCCAAAACAAACAGAAATTACTATAAATAACCGAGTCAAACTCAAAACGAGCAGAAATAAAAATGAGTTTTCAAAACACCCCATGCCTTCCCAAGGCCTGAATAAAATTTGCACTTTACTGAAAAAAAAAAATACAAATAAATGTGTATTGTCAGTTTAATATACATATACTGATATCTATTAATCAAAATGTTAATATTTTTTGATTTATTAAAGTTATAAAAGTAAAAACATTTATATTTTTTTCAGTAAAGTGCAAATTATGTTCTCGCTTTGGGAAGGCATAGGGGTTTTGAGCCCTACTCATGTTAATTTCTGCTCGTTTTGAGTTCACCTCGGCTATTTATTGTAATTTCTGTTCGTTTAGGGTTTCATTTATTTATCGATGCTGATTTGTGGTAGTTTCACGTTTGGTAGATTATTTGATTTTATTTTTGCTCATTTTTGGTTTAATGGAGTTTTATACTTTTCTTTGAAAAACTTTTTTTGTAGAAAAAGTTTATATAATTAATTAATGTAAAAACACTCATATTTTTAAAGCTGAAAGTAAGGAGGGACATTAAAATTTAAAACGAACAGAAATTATTCCGTATATGAAAAGGCTGTCCCCTCCTCAACATCTCGCTATTCACACCAAAAATTTTTTTATAAAAAAACATTTTTTTTATTTATACCTTTGATGCCTGAGTATTGAAAGAAAAGAGGAAAATATTCCGTGCATGTTTTTGTGTGCTTTATTTAAGGTCATTCCGCGACGAAGATGTCAATAAAAAAATTTATTGATTAAAGTGAAGAAAATACAGAATGGTTCCCACAGGCAACAT
Source organism: Artemia sinica (assembly GCA_027921565.1). Taxonomy (NCBI): domain Eukaryota; kingdom Metazoa; phylum Arthropoda; class Branchiopoda; order Anostraca; family Artemiidae; genus Artemia; species Artemia sinica. The sequence continues at coordinate 69,694,434 of CM051258.1, forward strand.
CCGGTAGTAACAACACACATCGCCTAGCTAGTGTTTTAAGATGGGAAACAGTTACTTTTTAGCGTTAAACACAAAGCCACTTCGCACTTCATACACTTCATACACTTCACCGGAGTGGGCTTGAACATAAATTCGGTACCTCTGTTTGCTGTCTATCCAAGCTGGAAAGCGCTCGTGGCCGTCAAGTCTCTTCGAAATAGGTGGGTGACGACTATACTTTCTTTTCTTTTGTGATAGAGCTTCGTTGACTGGTCTACCTTTCTTAGGTATGGCTGAGGATCCACAGGCAGTAAGGCGTGTGCAACGTCCATTTTGAACTCCAGTAAGTCCATGGGTTTGTCTCCAGTAGAAAGACACATGCGATACAGAGTCCCCCATTTTCAACTGAAAGGTCAGACAATAAAAAGAATATTCGCTACCACTTGTTTTGAGACTTGAAGTCAATTCTGTACAGCTCTATCAGCATATCACCAGCATCTACGCCGCCCAAAAAGCGATTGTATTCCTTCACACAGTATGGTCTTTTACATCTATATGCTCATTTCGTTTGCCATCCCGCCTCTTAAAGGCATCTTCAGGATCCACACCTGTATATGTTGATATCAAGTGAACCGGCTTATTATCATACCACTTCACCACTACAACATTCGACTGCGTTTCCACCCACCAGTCATACGAGCTTCTTCCTTGCGCTTTCATTTTACAATCTAGCTCTAAATCACAGCCCTTCAACCTGTTTACCCTAACTGTAGCCAGTGTAAGTATACTCTGGTCATTTAGGGTCTGGGCCAGGCCTAGTGACCAAAACCAGTTGTCATAATAGAGCTTGTAAATCAAGTGGTTTGGGATTCCCCTCGCAAGTCAGAGGACAAAATCAGCACCAACACACAAATCGCTTGCATGAACTGATCCATTGCCAGCGTATATTTCTATATCATATACCCAAATCCACTTATTCCTGCTCTGGAGATGAGCTTATGTCCTTATTTATATGTTTTTTTTTCAGATTTTATAGCTTCAGCCATATTCGCTGCTTCGTCGGAACTATTTGCTCAACAATGACCTGGTGTTATTCCGGTTTTGCATCTTCATGAAGTCCGATCGAACCTTCTCTATCAAGAACGAACTTTATAAATCTTATCGTAACTAAGTTCTCCGGGAGGCTTCTGCGATACATCGTCATTGAAATGCAAAAAGTTCTTTATCAGTTCAAATCTGTCACGTGACATAGCATCGGCTACCACACAGTAACAAGTTTCGTTTGACTAGTAGCTGTTACAGGAGGGAAATTTTTAATATTCTTGCAAACAAAAGGACTCCCAAGACACACTCAATGCCAGTCGAAAAAACGCAACTACTTGTCATCACTGAAGTGCATCTATATTCGCCTGGTTGTGTATGTGGCTTATTACTTCGTTGTCAAATAACAACCTGATATATTCCAATGGGGTCTTGCCACTCATTTCTTGGTCTACACGAAGCTGATCTTTCTACGGAGTGTGTGGTGGAATAAAATTTATTTTCCTTCAAGTAATGTCTCGTCGTCTCATTGGTTTGGAAGTAGGAATACTTAAAGCTTGTGGTAGGATTTCTTCACCTCCATTAGCTTGAGACTCATCCTGACTGTCACAGTCGTTGGCTTCAGTTTGGCTGGTTTCTCTTTCAGCTTAGAGAAGTTCTTCTAAAGCTTCATCAGGAGGAACACATACTGTGGATCATATGGGTCTTCATCTTCACTTGGCAGGTCTTCCAGGTCAGAAGTATCATCTGGATAAAGAACAAAATTCACAGCTTGTACCAATGAAATTGGGCGTGAACTTAGTTTCTTCACAATTGTAGAATACTCATATTCCACTGTTTTTGATGCAGTGGATGTAAATTCGTCCATTGCAACCTTAGAGCAGATTGGTTTAGAAACTAAGTCAGTCTTACTAAATATATCTACAGGAAATTTAGTAATTTAGCTACAGAAAGTTTAGTATTTTACTATTGACACTGGCATCCACAAGCTCAAGCTGCTCCGGATGGTTCATAAGAGCTACAATTACTATTTAGCATGGTCGAACCATCAGAAATTATAATAGAGTGGCATAAAAACAGTGGTTACGGGATATCTTTATCATATCACACTTTAAATACACTCAGTAGCCTGAAAAGTTCCCATTTCTGACGGATGCTTCCTCTAGGAACCACGATTTTTAGGGCCCCTCCCTTCCATTGGTTTTCTTTCTATCGATACAAATGACACTTTATTAGAACTTTCAGACCTTCCTCTCTGCCAGAAGAGGAAAATATAAACTCTAGAACAAATCATTACGTTGTCAATTACAAAAATACATATCCACCTATTGGTAAAATGCAAGGAGGCAAAATGTACATACTTTGATCATGATTATATCACCCAAGAGGGTTTGATCATAAACTGAAAAAAATACAAGAAATAGAGCTCGTTGACTATAACACAACGATAAAAAGAACCTGAGGGGTTACCTTGGGTAGTTTTGATAATAAAAATTTCTGAAATTCGTGGTTCATGGGGGAACCGCCAGGCATCAAAGGATTGAAGCAAAGAATATATTTGAAGCAAAGAATATGGTAGGTAAAACAATAGCAATGCATAATAATTCTAATGTATATTTAATTGTAAGAACAATATTTAATAATTAAATATAAGTTAAGAAAAATATAATAATGAAGTAAAAAAAATAATAGTAATAATAATTACGGTAGTGATAATAATAACAATAGCGACAATAATAATAATGAGAGTGTATACTAATAGTTAAATTATGTCTTAATTTTGGATTTTTTATGAAATATTGCCAATACTTTTCGAATTTTTGTGGAAGCTTTAGTCTCCTTTCCTGCTTTTTAGGCTCAAAACTCAAATCAGAGACTTTTAGTGGCTTTTTTTCAGTATAAAAATATTCAGTGAACGAAAAGCTGTTTCAAAACTATTAAAAGAGCTCAATTGAAAACAGTGCTTAATAAACATTGTTCCTTCTAGATGTCATTGTTGTTCAGTGACAGGGCTACAATACAGAGGCCTTCTTGGGCAATTGAGAATCAAGTGAGAGTTCCTGTTTCCAGTACCAGGACATTCAGGTTTCTGGCTGTAGGAAATTTGGCTTTATTTTTCGAATGTCTTTTCTCCTTGAACACCTCTTTACCAGAAAGAACACAAAGCAAGCAAGGTACGTTGTCAAGTCTCCCCTCATCCACGTAGCATCAAGGGTATGAAGAGCAAGAGCTGATAGGCAGGTTTATGGTATTACCGCGTATCGAATTTCCTTTTTTCTGTTTCCACACTGCATTCTGATTTATTTTTAAACTTGGTGAAAATCTAAGGCCCGAACAAGATAGTTTCTGTCATAAACGTTTGATAGAAAGTAAAATGATGGATAAAAAATATGAAAAAATTACAAAAATTGTGAAAATAGGAAAATTAAAAAATAAATATTTTGATATATAGTAGACATTCACTTGGGGCTATTTAACTTGTACGTTCTGCAGTCTGTTTAAACATAATTGTGAGGAGTATACGCTAATTGTATGCTCATTAAATTAAAAAAAAATTAAAGTAAGACGCAACATTAAAAATCATCACGGACATTAAGGGGTTTACCCCCTCCTCAGCACCAAACTTTAGCGTAAAAAGTGAGGTGTTGAGGATGGAGCAACCCCCCTCGCATACGTAGTAATTTCTGTTCGCTTTCAGTTTTTTTGTTGCTCCTCACTTTCAGTTGAAAATAAGTTCTGAGACACTGGCTAATAATGACAAAACGAAAACAATAAAGAAGAGAGAAACGAGAATAAAACGAGCCAGTGAAAAGCATAGACTATAATGCAAATATTTTGGTCAAGACCTCAGCTTGTCTTGCCACTATTTTAACTGCGGCAAAGATAAAACGAGCCCTATTTTGGGCAGTGTTGTTAATAGGGTTCCCTGTTCTTGCGGCTGTTTTTATGTTGGAGGCAGCTGAGATAAAAAAAAGCATATTCACCGAAAGGCAGCTCTCAATAGAAACACTGGATAAATCTATTTAAACCCCATTTATGCGGAACTAATTAATTCTGATCGGTTTTACTAAATTAACAAAATCATATTTTGCAACCCAGCCTAATCTGTGATGGAGTCTTACCTGGGAAGCGTTTAGCTTTTAAAAATGCTCTGTATAAATTGAAAAATCGAATTACCATTCAGTATTGTATTTTTATTCAGTTACCCTTTCACCGTTACTGCTATATTATATTCTCTCTATTGTGCATCGTTACATTAAAAGGGTCGTCAAATTTTGGTTATTGTGTTTGTTTTAAGGTTAGATTTTGTTACTATCCTTGGATTTTTATTAGTAATTTTTTTTTATTATCGTGCACTGGGGACGATCAAGCGGAGGTCTTGTCCGAAATATTTGCATTATAGTCTACGCTTTTCACTGGCTCGTTTTATCCTCGTTTCTCTCTTCTTTATTTTTTTTTTTTCGTTTTGACTTTCAGTTGAGGAAAAAAAATGTTTTTTTTATTTAATATCTGATGGTTTTTTATATAATGCCGAGATATCTGGCTCCACCAACGTGGAAACTCTCCCCTTCCCATGGAAAGATATCTAGTCAATTCAATCCCGGTGGAAACTTGCCCCGCACAATTATTCTTAGCATCTCCACGCGTAAAATTGAGTTGGCAAAGGGAAAATTAGACAAATAAAAATTGATTCGTACAGGAATTATGGGAAATCCATGCAGCGTAAAATCTTCTTTGAAAATCATACCCCCCTCAGGGAACTTCCCAACCTATGGAAAATTTCTCTGTGTAAAATTCTCCATGAGAAAATCCCCCCCCCATCCAAAAATGTATGTCAACTCTCCGGTAACAAATACTATAATTAAGAAATGGAAAAGTTCTATAATTTAAAAAGCATTTCTCAGTGGTTTTTGGGGTTAATGTTATCTCCAAAGGCATAGCCATTAGACCTTTCAACTATGCCTAACAAAATGTCTATCTCAAATTTGATCGAACGACTTTAGGAAAAAAGGGCGTCAGAGGGGGGGGGGGGGGGCTAGTTGCAGTCTAAACTATTTAGTCACTTAAAAAGAGCACTAGAACTTTTAATTTCCGTTTGGAATAGCTCTCTCCTGATGCTCTCTCCCGGCTTTATAAAATCACCCTAAAAAAAAAAAAAAAAAAAAAAAAAAAAAAAAAAGAAACAAATAAACACACATCTATTATCCGCTTCTGGCAAAAAAGCACAAAACTCCACATTTTTACAGATAGGAGCATGAAACCTATACAGTAGGGTTTTCTGATACACTAAATATATGGCGTGATTTAAATTATGATTCTTTAACTATTAGGGGATATTTTCCCCCCTTTTTAAAATTCTGAATTTTTTTTTGTGGCGGGTAACACCAAACCTAATAAATCTTATGTATTTATAATCAGTATAATAAGCCGATTCTTTTAATATATCTATTGATATCAAAATTCCGTTTTTTTAGAGTTTTTTAAGTTAGCTTAGTTTAGTTTATTCACCAATAAATATAGATTTGAGATACAATACTCTTATTACCCCTCGATAGGCTCCTGGCCAGGGATACAAGGGGGATACAACAACAACAGCAACAACAAAATCAATATAAGCAGCAACTGAAAAAAAACTTTGTGCTGACGAAACAATAGATTTACCTAAGAAATTTTTTTTTGGCTTATATAACGATAATGTGACTTACAATCTACGTCAATTAAGAAGTACAAGTTTACAAATGCCCGCTCTAAAAGTTTCAGAAATTTATCAATTCTACATAAGTAATTTTGCGATCTAATATCAAATCGAATATCAATATCAAATCGAAGTAGCACATTTTATGAAAGGTAGATCCCTGTTATATACCAAATTAATACCAAAATCTACGGTAAATTACGCATAAAAATAACAAATGCTTCAATATATTCTCCCCCGTAAGGCTCTATGGCTAGGAAAAAACAGGCGAGAAACAAAACTAAAAGAAAAATTAAACAAAATACATTCTCCAACATTTTTTAAGTAATAAATTCACATCACCAAACCAAACAATACCCCACCCCCACCAAAAAAATCCAAGCTGGGCAAGGTAGTATTACATGAATAAACCCACACAGATAAATTACAGAACCAATCCAGAGACATCAACTCATCGGATAACCGGGAAAAAATTAATTATTTGCAAGAAAATCTCTAACATACTTTTTGAAGATACCAAACGAGTGGCAGCCCCATGCAGACTCCGAAAAAGTGTTTCAAATCATATTACAAGCTACCAGAGGGTTAAAGTCAGACCGTATTGATGGAGTATAAGGTATTTGTAAATTATTGGAAGTGTGGAAAAAAATAAGTCGGTTCCTCGGAATAAAAAATATATTATTACACAGGGCAGCAGGAAGCTGACCATGTAACCTCAAAAAATGAAAAAGAGCACAAGACAGAAAATAGAGAGGTTTTAAGTCAAGCAAGGGTGTAAGTAGGGAACAGTTAGTATCCTGTATAAGAGTCCTTGCTTTATCATATACTTTCATTTTAAGGAGGTCAATATGAGGCTTGAAGGAGAGATTTTCATCAAGCAACAAGCCTAGAAATCAAGCGCAACTATCCTTAGATCTATTAAGGTAACCCCTCGATACATGTATTTCATTTAAACCAGAACAAGCCCTTGGAACTCTTGAGAAAAATAAGAAAACATGACTTTCCATTATTTAAGGCAAGATAATTAGCATCAAACCACTGAGTAACTCTTTCAGAAAGAGCAATCATGTTTTTAACGGAGATCAGACTCAGTCCTACCGTCTGTGCCAAGAGTACTGTCATCCTCAAAAGCTATAAGTATATCAAAGAAGGACGAACTCTTGTTCGTCTTGTTAGTGACAGTTGCAGTTCTACAAAGACGACAGCGAGTGGTAGGTTTTAGATATTTAACCGAATTTATAAGGTAATTAGCATAAATTAAAAAGAGTATCGGCCCTGTCACAGATCCTTGTGGAACACGAAACTCTATTTCAGACGGGTTGGAAAAGAGAGGACCAACCGAGATAACTCGACAAGATAAATATGATAAAAACCAAGAATAAGTACTCCCTTTTATTGCAATATGGGATAATTTCCAAAGAATAATCTTGTGTGTTATTGAATCAAATGCCTTCGTATATCGAGAAAAAAAGCACCAGGTATCAGACCAGAGTCAAGAGATGTATGTATATAATTCAAAAGATTCACATATGCATGCTCAGTTGAGAGCTTTGCCTTAAAGCCAAACTGGGAATCATGAAAAAAATCTTTAGAATTAAGAAAATCAAAAAGTCCAGAAAGCATAGCTTTTCCAAAAATTTTACTAAACACTGATAATAGAGATATAGGACGATAACTAGCAGGGTCATTCCGTGATCCACCTTTAAAAAGTATAATGACACGAGCACGCCTTAAGGCACTTGGGAATACAACCTTTTCAAAAGACATATTGACAAGTCTCGTAAGAGCAGAAACGATGACAGGAAGAATGAACTTGACAACCTTAGTATAAATACGGTCTGGACCAGAAAATGAAGAACCCTTCAAACCAGTAACAATTCTTGCTATTTAGACTTCATAGATAGGCTCCAAAGCCATTGATTTAAAAGAAGGAGGTCCAAGATAAGACCTAAAATCATATTGAGAAGAAGAAGGACTAACAGAAGAGGATGTAGTTTTCCCGATAATAGCAAAACAAGAAGTAAACGTGTCTTGCACTTTCAGCTCACCCTCTGCGATTTTACCATCAATCAAAACGCTTGAAAGAACAGAAGGGGGCCGAGAAGATGGCCTGATAACAGAATTGATTACTTGCCATGTTTTCTTAATGTCGTTACCGCACGCAGATAATTTAATATAGTAAAATAACGATATGGCCCTCCGGCAAAGCGAATGGTAGACTCTTCTATACGCTTTAAAAATTTGAAATCGATAATCGCACGAAGATGGCTTAGAGGACCTGTAAGCCTTCCAAAGGTTTTTTTTTTTCCTCCTGTTCCTAAGGAGTCCAGGAGTCATCTAAGGATTCAAAGAGATTGTTCTCTTCGATCCCGGATTCAACTGGGGTGCATAACAAGCAAGGCCATACCAAAGAGTTTTTTTTGAGGGGGTATTACTCAAAGATTCTTTTTTGGGGGTGGGGGGTGGGGTTACAAAAAAACCTCAAAAAACACAGACAAAATTTGTTCATATCCATTTTGTTACGTTTTTTCGAGTCAAACCAACATTATGGAGGGGGGGGGGGTCAAACACCCTAGCCCCCCCTCTGGGCACGGACTAGATAACAAGTATCCAATAATTTTCTTTCAAAGAGTCATTAAAAAATTAAAATAGTGAATCTACATCAGATTCATTTTCAAAAATACCCCACGAATGATCTTCCAAACGCGATCTAAGAAGAACCAACTCTTGATTATTAAATTTTAAAGACGGAAAAACCATCTCCCTGGTGCCTCCTAGGTAAGGAGTCAGAAAAATCATACACGGAAAAAACAGGTAAATGGTCTGAAATATCACTGATCAATTCAGAATTTTGCACCAAAGTCAACGATGAAAAAACATTATCAAGCAAAGAAGCAGTAGTATCAGTTATGCGAGTTGGAATACATGCTGAAGGTAATGTGCCACAAGCAAGCATAGCTGAGAGAAAATCCAAGGAAGAAGATGACCTCCGGTCACACAAATTAATATTGAAGTCACCCATAATGGCAAGTTCACATGAATGTTGCTGGATTTCTTTCAAAACCTCATGAAAAATCTGAAGGAAAAAGGGAACAGACCCAATAGGAGACCAGTATATATTACCAACAATCAGGGGTTATTTTGGGTTTCAATCTCCATAAACATGGACTCAAAAATCCCTTCTTCATTTATTGACAGGTCATGCCTTACAGAGTACTGAAGATAATCCGAAACATAAACAGCAAGACCACCTTTAGCCATCCGACTACGGTTCAAATACTCCATCTTATACCCAGGGATATGCAATAGAGATTCAGTTTTTCAATCGAGGAAGGTCTCACACAGACCAATAAAATTGAGGTGGCCACCTACGTACTATTTGTTTTAACTCATCAGATGAAGAGCAAATACCTTAAACGTTTACCTGAAGCACAGAAAAACTACCACTTCGTTTGGGAACTCCATCTAAATTCGAAGTATACTTACTAACAGCTGAAGAATGGGGATTTGATGTATATTTATTGTACTGACCTATTGAATTTTTTATTAAACTAAGAACATCAATTGAATTATTTTGAAACTGAAGTAGTCACTCACCCAAGGAGAGGATGTCACCGGAGCTAAAACCAAACAAATTCAAATTACCATCAAACTAGGATTCGTCATGTACCGACCACCCCCCAGCTTAGAATAGCCCCAAAAACAAAAAATAAAAGCCGAAACAACTGAATCTGAAATAAGGAATAGTGGAGAGGAAAAAGGGAAAAACAAAGAAAAATTAATATAATATGGATAAGAATAAGTGAGAAAAAGTAAGCTACAAAAAAATAACACAAATATTAAAAAAAAAACTCTATAAAAGGTCATCAATCAACCAGATACGTCTGATCAGAGCACCCTCAGTCTCGCGCACAAAAATGTTGCTACACATACAGCGTGTTACCACGAACTGTTTGATCATAAAGGCTACTTAACTTGCAAGTCACATTTTACTTGTGTATAATGTGACACATTTTGGGAAAAAAAACTGGAGTCTCCTTTGTTTTCCTGGAAACTCATTCCTGTCTTTGCTCCTATTTGCTTATGACGGTGTGCCTATGGCTATCTCTCTGAAAACTCTCTAGGGTATGCTAAGTGGTTCTAGGCGTTTACCCCTCCCCCGGTGTTTACCCCCCGGAAAATGACCCCCCCCCCCCCCGAAGAAAATACCCCCGTGGAAATACCCCTAGAAAATACCCCCCACTTCCCTGGAAAGTACGCCCAACCCCAAGAAAATACCCCATTGGAAAATAACCCCGGAAAATACCCCCCCCCCCCCGAAAAATACCCCCTGTGGAAAATAAATCCCCCCCTCCAAGGAAAATACACCCTACCCGCGGAAAATACCCCCCAGTAAAGGCTCCTCCCCGAAAATAACCCCCGTGGAAAATGGCTTTCCGAATTTGAGAATTTATTTGAGCTTTTTTTTCGTAGGGAGAAGGAATTTTTGTATTTAGGTATTATAGCCATTCACTCAAGTTTACGCTGTGTAAAACTCGAGAACAAAACGGTTTCTTTGTCAGTTTCTTTCAGCTTATCCCGAGACAAGACAGAGGCAAGTGACAGAATAGATGAGAATATATAATTTGGAATATATTTGCACTAAAGGGGGGGGGGGGTAAAGTATTTGGACAGTTTGAAGTCAGAAAACAATTGTTACCTAATAATATGCAGAATAATTGTACCAAACCCATTTTGCATGCAAACTTTACCCCCGCTTTACCGCTAGACTTTACCCCCTCTCCCGCCTAATGTGCAAATATATAGCCCAAATCAAACAGTTCGTGGTAACGAACTGTAAGTAAGGAGCGACCCGGCTCAATGGTAACCGAAACTCTAAAAAACGGATTTTTGTACCAATAGATACATCAAAAGAATCAAATTTTAATTCCGATTTCAAATATATAAGTTTCATCAAGTTTAATCTTACCCATCAAAAGCTACGCGCCTGAGAAAATTTGGCTGATTTTCAAAAAAAAGGGGGAAAGACCCCTAAAAATTATAGAACCTTAATGAAATTCACACCATCATATTCAGCGAATCAGAAAACCCTACTGTAGAGGTTTCACGCTCCTATCTACAAAAATGTGGAATTTTGCATTTTTTGCCAGAAGATAGATCATGGGTGCGTGTTTATTTGTTTGTTTTTTTTCCAGGGGTAATCGTATTGACCCAGTGGTCCTAGAATATTGTAAGAGGGCTCATTGGAACGGAAATTAAAAGTTTCTAGTGCCCTTTTTAAGTGACCAAAAAAAATGGAGGGCAACTAGGCCCCCTCCCACGCTCATTTTTTTCTCAAAGTCACCCAATTGAAATTTTGAGATAGCCATTTTGTTCAACATAGTCAAAAATCTAATAAATATGTCTTTTACGATGACTTAATCCCTCACAGTTCCCAGGGGAAGGGCAGCAAGTTATGAAAATTGCCCATTGCTTACATATTGTATTGGTTATTGGGAGGTATACAGACATTTTCAGGAAGAATTTTTTTCTGGTGGAGGGGGGGGGGAGGCTGGAGGAGGGGGTTACTCGGGAGAATCTTTCCGTGGAGGATGTTTCTTTGGGGTGAGGGACATTTCTGTGAAGGGGCGCCGTATTTCCAAGCATTATTTAAAAAACGATCAGAAATTAAATTAAAAAAAACAAGTTTTTTCAGCTAAAGTAAGAAGCAACATTAGATCTTAAAATGAACAGAAATTATTACGTATATGAGGGGGTTCTCCCCCAAGTCAATACCTCGCTCTTTACGCTACATTTTTTTTAGTGCTTTCAAAAGAGCTATCTATTCTATTTAAACGGCCTATGTGATTCAGGGGTTTGTGAATTAAAATTTTTGTTAACTTTTAACGTAAAGAGCGTGGTATTGAATAAGGGGAGAACCCCATCATATACGTAATAACATATACGTAATAAAAAAAAAACAATAAAAAAAACAAGCGATACGGCTCAATAGTAATCGAAACTTTTAAAAACGGAACTTTGATGTCAATAAATATATCAAAAGAATGGGCTTATAATGCTGATTCTAAATATATGAATTTTGTTAAGTTAATATTACCCATCAAAGGCTACAAGCCTGAGAATATTTACCTGATTTTCTAAAGAGGGGGGAAACGTCCTCTAAAAGTGAAAGAATTTTTATAAAAATCACACCGTCAGATTCAGCGTATCAGAAAACCCTACAACATAGGTTTCAAGCTCATATCTGCAAAAATCTGCAACTTTGTATTTTTTGCCAGACGAAAAATATACGAATATAGAAGTTCGTTACGTATGTTAATTTGTAAATTACGTCAGAACCAAATTTAGAGACAGCCATTTTGCAAAAGAAAAGTAAAATTTTTATGCAAATTTTCTTTACTTATTCAATGACGGCGAGCCAAAACAAAAGCTGCATTAACTAAAAACGATCAGAAATTAAATAAAAAAAAACAAGTTTTTGAACTGAAAGTAAGGAGCGACATTAAAACTTAAAACGAACAGAAATTATTCCGTATATGAAAGGGGCTGTCCCCTCCTCAACGCCTCGCTCTTTACGCTAAAGTTTGACTCTGTCTCACGACTTTATTTTTTAAAAACAATAAAAAACTTTAGCGTAAAGAGCGAAGCGTTGGGGAGGGGAGAGCCCCTTTCATATACGGAATAATTTCTGTTCGTTTTAAGTTTTAATGTCGCTCCTTACTTTCAGTTTAAAAAACTTGTTTTTTTTTTTATTTAATTTGTTGCTAAAGTAACGAAGAAACTAACGAAGAAACTGGTTTGTTCTCGAGATTTACGCATCGTAAATTTGAGTGAGGGGCGCATAATACACAAGTACCGGAATTTTTCATGGAGAGAGAGAGGAATTTTTCATGGAGAGAAATTATCAGGTATATGAGAAGAGTTGTCCCTTCCATAAGACCTTGCTCTTTACGCTAAAGTTTTGAATTTTGTCCTAATTCTTTAAGAACGATTCCTGAGACACAATGACAGTTTAATTAGAACAATAAGCTTTGTTCTAAAAGTATATAAAAAAAATTAGCGTAAAGAGCGAGGTCTCGAGGAAGAGGCAATCCCTTTCATATACGTAATAATTTCTGTTAGTTTTAACGTTTGAGGCTGCTCCTTACTGTCAGTTGAAAAACTTGTTTTTTTTATTTAATTACTTACAGATAGTATTTGTTAATGGAAAACATACGGAACAAGTTTTTAAAGAAAAGTAAAGAGCCTCATTAAACCAAAAATGAGCAGAAGTAAGGTCAAGTAATCTTCAAAGTAGAAACTTTGGTTTCTAATAGAAAAAAATTATATAAAATATTTTTTTTTGCGAAAAGACTATGTCAATAAAAAAATGAACAGAAATTAATTGAAAAAGCTATTTCTATAAAACAAGTTTGTCAAAGAATAGTAAAGAGTCTCGTTAAGCCAAAATGAGTAAAAATAAACTTAAATTTGTTTTTAAGTGTAAAATTTCCACAATTCACCATCAATAAATGAATAAAACCCCAAAAGAACTAAAATTACAATAAATAACTGATTCAAACTCAAAACAAGCAAAAATTATCATGAGTAGGGCTGACAACCCCTACAACTCCCTCAAGATCAGAACATAATTTGCACTTTACGGAAAAGAAAATAAATTTTAAATGTTTTCACTTTTTTGACTTAAAAAATAAAGAAGTATTACGTCAATAAGCAATAAATATCAGAATATGTATATCAAACTGACAATACGTGGCTATTATTATTTTTTTTTTTTATTTTAAGTGCAAATGATGTTCGGGTCTTGGGAACATATTGCGCTTGCCCCCACATTCTGAGAGGCTGTTTTATCCCTGGAGTTTTTGTTATATTATCTTTGGTCGATTTTGAACAAAATAGCGATAAAAAATTCGATTGGACACATCTGGGGAAAAGAAGGTGGGGAGGGGGGGGCTAGTCACCATTGGATCACTTTTGACTCTTAAAAAGTTAATTAGAGCTTTCCATTCCTAATCATTTGAGTCCCCTCCAAAGTTTATACGACAACCTCTTCCATAAAAACCTTATATGCCCCGGGATAAGTTACAACCCTCCTCCTGGCTCAGGGGAGGGGGTTATGTTGACAACAATGTGTTTGTTATTTTGTTGTTGGACTATTTGAAACAAACTGGGTATCTCAAAATTTTCATTTGATGCATTAGGGGAAAAGAAGGTGTTTGTGTCTGGGGGTGGGGGGTAGCTTCCCTCTGTTAACTTTTGACTCATAAAAAGGTAACTAGAACTTTCAATTTCCAATCGAATGAATCATCTTCGAAGTGTATACGACCACGACTTACATAAGAACCTTGTAAACCTCCGGAACATAACTCAAAACACTTGCCCACGGAATCTGGGGGTTTGTGTCAACCCCGGAACTTTTGTTATCTGATGTTTGAACTATTTAAAAAATGGCTATCTCAAAATCTGTGTCGGATGGTAAGATAAGATAAGATAAACACATGCCCTCGGGCTCTGGGGGCTGGTGTTGACCCCAGAGTTTCGTTATCTGATGTTTGAATTATTTAAAAAATAGCTACCTCAAAATTTGTACGAATCATATATGTCCCCAGAGAATGACTTACAACGCCTGCCCCCAGGCACTTAGAGAGTTGTGTTGATACCGGGGTTTTTCTTATCTGACCTTTGAACTATTTTTAACAAAATGGCTATCTCAAAATATTTATGATATGGCTTTTGGTTAAAAAAAACGTGGAGGGGCTATTTGACCTCAGATCTCTTTTGATTCTTAAAAAGTGAACTAGAACTTTCATTTTCCAATCAAATGAGTCCTATCTGAAGTTTATATGAGCATCCCTTTCATAGGAACCATGCTTGCCCCATGGACATACCTTACAACGCCTGCCCCCGGGCCCTGGGGGGTTGTGTCGACACTGAAGATTTTGTTATCTAACCTTTGAATTATTTTTAAAAAAAATGGCTATCTCAAAATTTGTATCGGACGGGATTTGGGAAAAAAGGGTGTGGCGGGTCTAGTTGCCCAGGAACCTCTTTTGACTCTTAAAAAGCGAACTAGAGCTTTAAATTTCCATTTAAATGAGCCCTCTCTAAAGTTTATACTAGCATCCCTTCCATAAAAACCATATATGCCCCCAGGTAATATCTTACAAAGCCCCAGGCCCTGGGGGGTTGTGTTGACCCCAGATTTTTCGCTATACAATCTTTAAACTATTTATAACAAAATAAAAACCTCAACATTTATATCGGATGGGTTTGGGGAAAAGGGCATGAGAGGGGAGGGGGGCTAATTGCCGTCAGATCTCTGTTGATTAATAAAAAGTAAACTAGAACTTTCAATTTCTGATCAAATGAGCCCTCTCTGAAGTTAATACGAGCATCATTTCCATAAGAACCACATATGCCCCTAAGGCATAGCTTATACCGCCTACCCTGGGCCCTGGGGGGTTGTGTCGACACCAGAGTTGTTGTTATTCCACCTTTGAATTATTTTTAACAAAATGGCTATCTCAACATATTTATCGGATTTATTTGGTGAAAAAGGGCGTGGGTGGGACTATTTGCCCTCTGATCTCTTTTAACTCTTAATTAAATAAAAAAAAACAAGTTTTTTAAACTGAAAGTAAGGAGCGACAATAAAACTTAAAACGAACAGAAATTATTCCGTATATGAAAGGGGCTGTCCCCTCCTCAACGCCTCGCTCTTTACGCTAAAGTTTTTTATTGTTTTAAAAAATAAAGTTGTGAGACAGAGTCAAACTTTAGCGTAAAGAGCGAGGCGTTGAGGAGGGGACAGCCCCTTTCATATACGGAATAATTTCTGTTCGTTTTAAGTTTTATTGTCGCTCCTTACTTTCAGTTTAAAAAACTTGTTTTTTTTTTATTTAATTTTTGAACGTTTTTGAATAAATGCAGGTTTTGATCTTGGTTCACCGTACATGAATAATTAAAACAAAATTTTCATATTAATTTACTTTTATTTAGTTAAATGGCTTTCTCGAAACTTGTTTAATTATATTTACGAACGTTTTTATTAGTAATAAATATACGTAACTTACGAATTAACTTACGTAACGAACTTCTATATTCATATATTTTTAATTTGTTTATTAGGGGGTTCGCCCCCTAGTCAATACCTTGCTCTTTAAGCGAAAGTTCGAATTTTGTTCCAATTCTTTAAAAATGACCGCTTAATCACAAAGGCCGTTAATTAGAATAAATAGCTCTTATGAAAGTACTAAAAAATCTTTGGCGTAAAGAGCGAGGTATTGACTACGGGGTGAACCCAATCATATATGTAATATTTTCTGTTCGTTTGAAGTTTCGATGTTGCTGCTATTGCAGTTGAAATAGTTGTTTTTATATTAAATTTCTGATCTTGCTTTAAATAATGCTGGGAAGTCCGGCGTCCCCTTCATAGCAATGTCCCTTCCCCCATGAAAACTTCCTTCATGGAAAGATCCTCCCACATAACCCCCGAACCACCCCCCCCCCACTACCAGGAAAAATCTCCCCTGAAAACGTCTGTATACTTCCAATAAACCAATGCTATATGTTAACATTGGGTAAAGTTCATAACTTTCAGCCCTCCCCCCGGGAATTTCGGGGGATTAAGTCATGCTAAAAGACATACTTATTATATTTTCGAACATGCTGAACAAAATGGCTATCTCAAAATTTTGATCAGGTGACTTTGGGAAAAAGATGAGCGTGGGAGGGGGCCCAGTTGCCCTCCATTTTTTTTGGTCACTTAAAAAGGGCACTAGAACTTTTAATTTCCATTCCAATGAGCCCTCCCACGATATTCTAGGACAACTGGGTCGATACGATCACCCCTGGGGAAAAAAAAAAAAAACAAAAAAACAAATAAACACGCACCCGTGATCTTTCTTCTGGCAAAAAATGCAAAATTCCACATTATTGTAGATGGGAGCTTGAAACCTCTACAGTAGGGTTCTCTGATACGCTGAATATGATGGTGTGATTTTCATTAAGGTTCTATAACTTTTAGGGGGTCTTTCCTCCTTTTTTCAAAATCAGCCAAATTTTCTCAGGCGCCTAACTTTTGATGGGTACAATTAAACTTAATGAAACTTATATATTTGAAATCAACATTAAAATATGATTCTTTTGATGTATCTATTTGTATCAAAATACCGTTTTTTAGAGTTTCGGTTACCATTGAGCCGGGTCGCTCCTTACTTACAGTTTGTTACCACGAACTGTTTGAAAACTGAACTGCAACTTTCAGTTTCTGATTAAATGAACCCTCTCTGAAGTTTATACGAGCACCCCTTCCATAGCAACCATTTATGCCCCAGGGCATAACTTACAGTGCTTGTCCCGGGGCCCTGGGGGTTTTGTCCACCCCAGAGTTTTCGTTATATGACCTTTGAACTATTTTAAAGAAATAGCTGTCTCAAAGTTCTTATCAGAGGGGTTGGAGGAAAAATGGGCGTGGACAGGGCTGGTCTAGCTGCCCTCCGATCTCTTTTAACTCTTGAAAAGTGCACATTAACTTTCCATTTTCAAGCAAATGAGCCCTCTCTGAAGTTAATACGAGTATCCCATCCATAAGAACTATATATGCCTCCAGGGCATAACTTACAATGCCTGCCCCCGGGCTCTGGGGGGTTGTCGAAACCGAAGTTTTTGTTATATGATCTTTGACCTATTTTAAACAAAAGGGTTGTCTCAAAATTTTAATGGGATGCATGTGGGAAAAAAAGTGATTGTGTGGGGGGGGGTCTAGTTGACTGTCGATCACTTTTGACTCTTAAAAAGGGCAATAGAGCTTCCAATATCCATTCAATCAAATGGGCCCCTTTTAAAGTTTATGTAAGGACTCCTTCCATGTGACGTGCCTCTGGGAAAAAAATAATAATAAAACATTGGAGTTGTATGGCCTTTTACTATAGGCTATCAAACAGTTCGTGGTAACGAACTGTAAGTAAGGAGCGACCCGGCTCAATGGTAACCGAAACTCTAGAAAACGGGTTTTTGATACCAATAGATATATCAAAAGAATCAGATTTCAATGCTGATTTCAAATATATAACTTTCATCAAGTTTAGAGCTACCCATCAAAAGTTACGCGCCTGAGAAAATTTGGCTGATTTTCAAAAAAAGGGGGAAAGACCCCCTAAAAGTTATAGAACCTTAATGAAAATCACACCATCATATTCAGCGTATCAGAGAACCCTACTGTAGAGGTTTCAAGCTCCTATCTACAAAAATGTGGATTTTTGCATTTTTTGCCAGAAGAAAGATCACGGATGCGTGTTTATTTGTTTGTTTGTTTGTTTGTTTGTTTTTTTGTTTTTTTTTTTCCCAGGGGTGATCGTATCGACCCAGTGGTCCTAGAATATCGTGGGAGGGCTCATTGGAACGGAAATTAAAAGTTCTAGTGCCCTTTTTAAGTGACCAAAAAAAATGGAGGGCAACTAGGCCCCCTCCCACGCTCATTTTTTTCCCAAAGTCACCCGATCAAAATTTTGAGATAGCCATTTTGTTCAGCATGGTCGAAAATATGATAAAAATGTCTTTTAGGATGACTTGATCCCCCAAAGTCCCCAGGGGGAGGGCTGAAAGTTATGAACTTTACTCAATGTTAACATATAGTATTGGTTATTGGGAAGTATACAGACTTTTTCAGAGGAGATTTTTTCTGGTAGGTGGGGGAAGGAGAGGGTCGGGGGCTATATGGAAGGATCTTTCCATGAAGGAAGTTTTCATGGGGGAAGGGACATTGCTATGAAGGGGGCGCCAGATTTCCCAGCATTATTAAAGAAAAAGATCAGGAATTAAATAAAAAAAACAAGTTTTTCAACTGATCAACTGATTGTGATTAAGAGGTCATTTTTAAAGAACTGGAAAAAAAATTCGAACTATAGTTTAAAGAGCAGGGTATTGACTAGGGGGCGAACCCCCTAATATACGTGTTAAAAATTTATGAATATAGAAGTTCGTTACGTAAGTTAATTCTAAGTTACGTATATTTATTACTAATAAAAACGTTCGTAAATAAAATTAAACAAGTTTCGAGAAAGCCATTTAACCAAATATAATATGCAAATTTTGTTTAATTATTCATGTACGGTGAGCCAAAATCAAAACCTGCATTAATTCAAAAACGTTCAAAAATTAAATAAAAAAAACAAGTTTTTTTTAACTGAAAGTAAGGAACGACGTTAAAACTTAAAACGAACAGAAATTATTCCGTATATGAAGGGGGCTGTCCCCTCCTCAACGCCCTCGCTCTTTACGCTAAAGTTTGACTTTCTCACAACTCTATTTTTTTAAACAATAAAAAAACTTTAGCGTAAAGAGCGAGGCGTTGAGGAGGGGACAGCCCCCTTCATATACGGAATAATTTCTGTTCGTTTTAAGTTTTAACGTCGTTCCTTACTTTCAGTTAAAAAAAAACTTGTTTTTTTTATTTAATAGCACTATAGGCATAAGCTACAGCAATAACGCTATAGCGTTGCCTCTGATAGCTATTAAATAAAAAAAAAGTTTTTTTTATCTGAAAGTAAGGAATGATGTTAAAACTTAAAACGAACAGAAATTATTCCGTATATGAAAGGGGCTGCCCCCTCCTCAACGCCTCGCTCTTTACGAAAATAGTGACGAAGACCATACTGCCTTTCCATAACAAACAACAAAAGTACGAAGAACAATAGGGAAATCTTTTTGCAAGACAGTGGAGATAATTTGAATGAATATTTCGGCCCTATGTCCAAGGGCCGTCCTCAGCAAGACAAAAATATATGAAAGAAAAAAGACTCACAACAACATGCAACCAATAAAACAAAAATTAAAAATTTTTCAAAGCAGCCCTAGCATCCTTACTTCAGCGAAGTTCAACCAGGACTGATAAAAAGTAAGGTAAAACAAGGCGATTCAATGAGAAGAAAGAAAAATAATTTAAAAACACGTTCTTATTGCTAATCCAGCTTTTTTGGCAGCTAACCTCAAAGGTCTTTTTGTGACCAGTTCTGTGTTAATGTCTATCGGTTTTTTAGAATATTTTGTAAGATCATTTTTAATTAAATTTGTGTATAGAGCATTTAGTGTATATTCCCCCAAGTCCCTATTTAAGGAAATATTATTATTAATCTTAAGTCTGATTTCAATTGATTCTCGGACTACCTACTTTATGCCTAGGTCATTGCTAATAAGGGCGGATTCATCAAAAAGTATATTGTGGCTAGGATTTTCAAAAATATGGCTGCCTAATGCAGAATCAGATGAAACAACGGAAATACTAGAATTTAGAGCTTTGACTATATCATCTTTATGCTGTTGTATGCGCTTTTCTAAATTCTGGTGTGTTCTACCTACATAATATTTGCCACAATCGCATGGTATTTGATAGACCCCTCTTTGGCGAGTAACTGGGGTTTTATCTTTACCAGAATTTAGAAAATTTATGATTCTAAAACTATTTGTGAATACTACATTCAGATTATTTTTTGTGCAAACTTTTTTAAGATTTGTAGTGATTTTTGGGATGTAGGGGAGGTAAATTATGTTTAAGGGCTTGTCAGAAATATCACATGGTAAACTGTCATTAATTTTACGGGAATGTCTCTTCAGTCTACAATTAATTACATTATTAATAAATAAAATAGGATACCCATTTCCAAAAAGTATGTCCTTGATAAAATTTAATTCTGCTGTTATGTGGGAATCAGAACAAATGTTTAGGGCCCGATCGACGAGGGATATTACAACTGCTCTTTTAACTTGTGGGGGGTGGTTTGATTTAAAATGCAAATATCTATTATTTTGTGTTGGTTTTCTATAAATAGTAAAATTGAGTTTATCGAAGCTACGAATAACTAACACATCTAGGAATGGGATTTTATTTGCGATTTCGATTTCTAAAGTAAACTGTAAATTTCTATCGTATGTATTAAGGTGATCTAAAAAAACCCTTAAGCTCATTTTCCCCATAGTTCCAGAGTGAAATTACATCATCCATGTAACGTCCCCAAAAGACATGTTTTAAAAAATATGAATCTAATGCCCAATTTTCAATATGTTCCACATAAATATTCGCCAGTAACCCGGAGAGGGGCGCGCCCATCGCTAAGCCATTAATTTGCTGGTAAAAAGAATTACGGAATTGGAAATACATTGAATACTTGTTACAGAGTTTAACTAAGGTCATTAAGACATCACAATCTATTCCTGCTGCTGAAGCTTCTATTAAGTGATAATTTTCTTTTATTTTATTTTCTAATAACTGTTCTGATACTGTGACATTAATATTTGTATACATTGAAACAATGTCAAACTACTTATAATTGTATTTTCTGAGATATTTACGTTTTTGAGTTTTTCAACCAAATCTACCGAATAACACATATATGATTTTTGAGAGTAAAGTAAAGGTTTAAAGGCTGTACATAACCATTTCCCAATATTGGATGTGGGGGCTTTCGTACAAGCTACTATGGGCCTTAAAGGAATGCCTTGCTTGTGTAATTTTGGTAGACCATAAAACTTTGGGCAAAAGCTACCGCGGGGGAAAAATTTATTGTATAGCTGTGGAGTAATTTTACCATTTTGTTTTAAACTTTTTAGTTCATTTATAATTTTGTTTGCAAATTGATCAGTATGATCGTGGGTTGTAGTCGTATATGTTGTCTCGTCATTTAGATGAGAATAAATTTTTGTATCATAATCTGTCCTATCCATGACAACCAGAGAATTGCTTTTATCTGCTTTAGTTATAATATGAAGAGAATTTTGGACATTTTCGAGAATTTGAATTTCCTTTGGTTCAAGCTTGAACCAAACGAAATTCAAATTCTCGAAAAAGGTCCAAAATTCTCTTTTCTTCCAAGACATATCCCTGTAGCAGATTTAATTTCCTCTCTAGAATCCTCTGTGCACAAATTTTATACATCTATATCCAACCCGGATGAAGTTAGGGCTAGTCTTATAGATACCCTTTACAACAATCAAAAAAGATTAATTCTCCCGCCAATAAAAAACCATATATTTGTATGACCTAAAAATACTATCTAATCTCCGTAAAGATTCATCCATTATTATAACTAAAGCAGATAAAAGCAATTCTCTGGTTGTCATGGATAGGACAGATTATGATACAAAAATTTATTCTCATCTAAATGACGAGACAACATATACTCAAAAACGTAAATATCTTAGAAAATACAATTATAAGTAGCTTTGACATTGTTTCAATGTATACAAATATTAATGTCACAGTATCTGAACAGTTATTAGAAAATAAAATCAAAGAAAATTATCACTTAATAGAAGCTTCAGCAGCAGGAATAGATTGTGATGTCTTAATGACCTTAGTTAAACTCTGTAACAAGTACTCAATGTATTTCCAATTCCGTAATTCTTTTTGTAATTCCAATTCCAATTCCGTAATTAATAATAATATTTCCTTAAATAGGGACTTGGGGGAATATACACTAAATGCTCTATACACAAATTTAATTAAAAATGATCTTACAAAATATTCTAAAAAACCGATAGACATTAAAACAGAACTGGTCACAAAAAGACCTTTGAGGTTAGCTGCCAAAAAAGCTGGATTAGTAATAAGAACGTGTTTTTAAATTATTTTTCTTTCTTCTCATTGAATCGCCTTGTTTTACCTTACTTTTTATCAGTCCTGGTTGAACTTCGCTGAAGTAAGGATGCTAGGACTGCTTTGAAAAATTTTTAATTTTTCGTTTTATTGGTTGCATGTTGTTGTGAGTCTTTTTTCTTTCATATATTTTTGTCTTGCTGAGGACGGCCCTTGGACATAGGGCCGAAATATTCATTCAAATTATGTCCACTGTCTTGCAAAAAGATTTCCCTATTGTTTCTTCGTACTTTTGTTGCTCGCTCTTTACACTAAAGTTTTTTATTGTTTAAAAAAATAAGAGTTGTGAGAAAGTCAAACTTCAGCGTAAAGAGCGAGGCGTTGAGGAGGGGACAGCCCCTTTCATATACGGAATAATTTCTGTTCGTTTTAAGTTTTAACGTCGTTCCTAACTTTCAGTTAAAAAAAAACTTTTTTTTTATTTAATTTTTGAACGTTTTTGAATTAATACAGGTTTTGGTTTTGGCTCACCGTACATGAATAATTAAAACAAAATTTGCATATTAATTTTACTTTTATTTGGTTAAATGGCTTTCTCGAAACCTGTTTAATTTTATTTACGAACGTTTTTATTAATAATAAATATACGTAACCGTCTGAAAAATTCTCCGTTATATACTTTCCTTTGAAAAAAACATTAATTTCAAATCCTTTTTCAAAAAAAAAATGGAAATCTCCTTCCGCGAAAGCTTTTCCCGAGAATTCCCCCCCCCCCCCTCTCCGTGGGAATTTGATCCTATTAAAAGTTCTTCCATGTATACGTTCTCCCTGGAAAATTGCCGTATGAAAAATTTCTCTCGTGGAAATCCCCCCCACCATGAAAAAATCCCCTAGAGAATGCCAACCCAGCTGAAAATTTCTCCTGGAAATTTCTCCAGGAACAGCTCCACGCCAAAATTTAGACAGCAAAAAGGGAGTAGGACAAATAAAATAGTTTTGCATAGAAATTCTATCAAATTCTCCTAGCACAATATTTCCCAAGGAATGTTCACCTCCAATAAAATGGTACATGTATACAATTGGCAAATTTCCAAACTAACAGCTCTTCCCCACAGGTTGTTGCGGGTCATGGTGTCCCCAAAGCCATATTTGCTAGACCTTTTATTTATGCTGATAGAAATGGCTATCTTAAAATTTTTGTTAGACGATCTTAAGGAAAAAGGGGATGGGAGGGAGAGTGGTTACCATCCAATCTTTTTTTTCACTTAAAAAGCGCAGTAGAACTTTTAATTTCCGTTCAAATCATACCTCTTCCAATTTTCTAGAACCATTGGGTCGACAAAATGACCCCTGGGAAAAATAAGTAGTAAAACTACCAAGCTCATTGGATTGGAAATTGAAAGGTCTAGTGCCCTTTTAAATAGCAGAAAGTGACAGGAGGGAAACAATACCCCCTCCCCCCACACCCATCATTTCCCCAAGCACTTATAATAAGACTATTTCAAATTTGTCAGCTCTTTTTATAGCCTTGAATTTACAGATAAATAGATTCAGCGTTCTTAGCCAGAGTAGAGTTAGGTATCAATAAATTAAAACGAACAGAAATTGTTGCAAGGGGTATATGAAAGGGGTTGGCTCTCTTCAAGACCGTGCTCTTTGCGTTAAAGTTTTTTTTATAGAGTTTTCATGTTAATTTTTCTCGTTTTGAGTCTGAATCGGTTATTTGTTGTAATTTCTGTTCGTTTTCGGTTTAATTCATTTATTGATGGCGAATTGTGGTCGTTTTACGCTTGGAAAATTATTCGAATTAATTTTTACTCAGTTTTGGCTTAATGAGGCTCTTTACTATTCTTTGACAAACTAGTTTTGTGGATTTTTGTTTTAATTAGTTTTTGTTCCTTTTTTATTGACATTGTCTTTTTCATAGAAAAAAAAACATTTCATATCTTTTTATTTGTTTTTCTATTAGAATCCATAGTTTTTAATTTGAAAATTAATTGACTTTTATTTTTGATAATTTTTTGTATAATGAGGCTCTTTACTTTAATTTAATAAACTTGTTCCGTATATTTCCAATTAACAATTACTATCTGTAAGTAATTAAACATTAAAAAAAAAACAAGTTTTTAAGCTGAAAGTAAGGAGCAACGACAAGCCTTAAAACAAACAGAAATTATTACATATATGACAGAAGTTGCCCCTTCCTCACGTCCTCGTTCTTTACGCTAAAGTCTTTTTATAAAACATAAAATTGCGAAGAAAGGAAGAAAACAAGGACAATTAACAGCTAGTGAAAAAATTGAAAAAATTATGCAAATATTTCGGTCAAGACCTCCGCTTGACCATCCTCAGTGCAGAATAAAACTGATAAAAATATAAAAAACAAACCTTAAAACAAAAACACAAAATTAAAATTGGACGACCCTTTTTTAGTAACGGTGAAAGGGTAACTGAATAAAAACACAAGTCTAAATGGCATTTCACAATTTCATTTTACGTAAAGCACTCTTAAAGGCTTGTCGCTTTCCAGTTTGATTATTATCGGAGATTCTATTTGATTGCAAGATATAATTTTGCTAATTGTCCTCGTTTTCTTTCTTTCTTCGCGATTTTATGTTTTATCATGATTAGCCAGTGTGGTCTCAAAAATTATTTGAAATCTTTTTTATAGAATTTAAAAAAGCTTATTGTTCTAATTATACGGCCATTGTGTTTCAGGAAACATTCTTAAAGAAATAGGACAAAAAGTCAGAACTTTAGGGTAAAGAGCAAGGTCTTGTGCAAGGGGCAACTCCTTTCATATACTTAACAATTTCTGTTCATTTTAAGTTTAGATGTTGTTCCTTACTTTCAGTGAAAGAACTGTTTTTTTTCTATTTAATTTCTGATAGTTTTTAAATAATACCGGAAAATCTGGATCTCTCTCCATGAAAAATTCCGGTACTTGTGTATTATACGTCACTCACTAAACTTTACGATGTGTAAAACTCGAGAACTAACCGGTTTCTTCGTTAGTTTCTTTGTTACTTTAGAAACAAATTTGGGCTATATACAGGGGGGTGCTAAACACCATGGGGAAGGGGTAAACACCGGCCACCATGCTAAGCATGGCAGACACGCATAGTCGTTTAAAATCTTTGAAAAGCTCTGGGAAACCTTGAGTCAGCGAGGGAGTTCTAATATTTGGAAGCTGATCAAAACACTTGCAGGTTTAGTTTACTAAACTTAATTGTAATTCACCAAATTTAAGACCCTTCACCACACAGCTACCATGTTCGTCTAACCCCGGTGTATTACTTAAAAAACCTTTAGATTGTTCTAAAAAATGGTGATCTCTAAATTCTGATTTGATACCTTGGAGACTTTGAGGGTTGTAGGGATTTGGAGGATGCTGCATGCCCTCCATTCACTTTTGGCTCTTTAAAATGTCACCAATATTTTCAGTGTCTGGTTAAATATACACCCTCTCAAGTTCCTAAAACCATGTCTCTTATACGAAATGGTAGGCAAAAAATTAAAGGGAGGCACAAGGCTCTTCACTAAGGCAATGCTTGTGCTTTTCTTCCGATGAGGCTAATATATAAGTAACTACTAATACCATGTATAAAATCTTATATACCTGGACTTACTGTCTTACTTGTACCTGCAACAGGGTCAGGAATTCCCACTCCACCTGGTGTTTCAACAAAGCTTCTGAATGAGGGAGTCACATGATGACCGGCCTTGTGCCAGTTATTCGCTGAACATTAACCGTTGCTTATGCCATATTTAGCCAAATAAAGAGGATCTCTCCAGCACGCTCCAGATATTGCCTAACGAACGGCCATCAATTTTTAATTGTCCAGATTTTCTTCTTCGGCATGTTGATAAGGACTTACCGCTAAGTATCTGTTTAATGAGGCGTTCGCTGGGGTGGCGAAAAACGTGTTAAAGCCGACAGAGCTTGGTGACATTTAAGATTTTGTTGACGTTAAAACAATGTCAAAGGATATCGTCATTCAAAGTCTGATCTAACATCCCGAAGTTTAAAATTGAACGTAGGCAACTGTGGTAATAAGGCTGTAGAGCACGTCCGTAAGCTCCTTTGACGAACCACGATTCAATATCATGGAGTAGGAATGCCCTCACGGTCAACTTATGTATGCTTTTATTCGTGCTCAAGCTATTTTCACGACGTACCAAGAGATGTTGATGAAGCTGGGCGAAAAGCTAAAGCTGAGATGTTAAGACTCAATATGTAAAAAGTAATGGGTTTTTGAACATTATTATTTACATTTGTCTGTGAAGGTCTTCGCTCATGTGTAGTCAGAAGGCTTGCCCATAAGTAATGCAACGGATTTCAGTTGTTTTTTTTTTTTCAAAAAAAAGCCACTTAAATTTGTTTTACAAAGCATAGTCGCTTTTTCTTCAAATTAACAAACGACTTTCAGTGATAGCATTTACATCATTGAATAGAAAAATTCGCTTCCTTAGCTAGAAAAATTAGTGACTGTGTAGTGACACTTACATAGTTACTGGAAAATGTATTTCTACTAGAAACGAGTTACTGCTGTAGCTAGTGTAAATCGTAAAACAAAGACTACATTTTCATCCTGCTATTGCTACTGGCTATTTAGACGTGATAAAGAATTGGTGTCTCCATGAAATAGTAGATCATTAAATTGTATTAAGGAGTAAATAGCATTAACATGCAGAATGATGGGGCAAAAATGACTATAAAAGGTAGCAGAGACTAAAAAAGCGCTTTTATTTCCAAATTCAAACTTATTTCAAGTTTTTTAAGACTAAAAATGGGAGTGTGGTGTAATCATGACACATTTTATTATTTATAACATAAACACATTATTTATAACATAAACACATTATTTATTATTTATAACATGACACATTTTATTATTTATAACATAAACCGCTTCTACCCCAAGCTTTGGATGCCACAATATAATTTATGAATATACTGAATTTGACTCAGAATATTTCTATTTATCTGGGTCTTGAATCAAAGATAGACAGCTTTTAAAAGACTTTTCAGACAAAATTTCATCGCAGATCTCAAATTTGAGGCCATTTGTTAACTATTGTAGCATATTGTCAGTCAAACCTTGGGAGCTATTACAGCCTTCTGGCTGCTGTCGCATCAGATAATGTTTTACTAATACTGTAGGGCTAGGCTAAAATTAATACTAGAGGGATGGACAGATGTGATATTTTTCAGCTAATACCAAGCTTATTCAATACGGGTCTATTTTTGCCAGTTTTTGAACCGGCATTTTTTCCAGTGTTCACGCTCATTTAGGGTCTCTTTTTGGCTGGTTTTTAATTTTCGAAGATGTTCCAAATATGATTTTTCGTTTTTATTATGAGATTTCAATGTTACTTACTAGGTCATATGGTACTTAATAACTTAACTAAGCAACTGCCTTCGTAAGTGTCCATATTTTAAAGCTTTAAAATAATTTGCACAGAATAATTCCTTGAATTTGCCTATGCTACCTTTTCTTTGAGAAAGCCAGCTTGACATTTGCATGCTAACGGCCTTAAGACTTTGGCAGAAAACTCATTGTTTTTCAAGTTCTTAAGTTTCTCCTAGTTTTCCACCGCAAAAAGCTAAATTCTCAGCGGCTATTTGGAGCAGCCAGTAAGTGGTTCAGTGATGACCTCTACTTCGATTAAACTGAACCTTGTGCATTTTAAAACCTTGTGCAAGAGCGATTAAAGATTAAACCTTGTGCAAGAGCGGCAATATGATGCCAGCACGCCAGTCGTTTGGTATGCTTTCCGTCTTCCATACAGCTGAGCAGATTAGCTGGGGCCACAGAATCATTGTTGCAACCCCGTACTTGAGGAGTTCTGCAGAAATACCACAGACACCAGGGGCTCAATTGTTATTTAACCGTTTTACAACAACATTTGAATCTTAGAGGTGGTAAACGGTTGCGATACGAGGTCGGAAGTATTTTCGGGTGTGGCCATGGCTGCTGGAATTGGATCTGGACCGGGATGAGCAACACTGCCTCTGCGTTCAGAAGCATTGAGAAGTGACTGCTCCAGGAGGAGAGTTGGCCTACATCGTCATCCAACATGCTGCTGTTAGTAGACAAAACACGGCCCACGATGGAAGTCTTCCCTTTCGTCAGTTTGTGGAGGTATACAGGGAGCAGGTGTCTCCTTTTCTTGCAGCATCTTCAAGATCACTTGAGTTCTTGTCGACATAGTTCTTCCTATCTCTGTGCAGTAGGCTATTGCACAGGCCGTTGAGTCGTCTGTACTCTAGCATATTGTTTGCTAAGCGGGCCTTCCGACGCACCTTGATCACGGACAGAGTCTCTTGGGATATCCAGGGTTTATTCTTTGTGTCTGCTGAGACCAATAGTATTGCCAGCAGAATCGAGTATGTTATCTTTGAAAGACTTCCATGCTACTTCAGGGTCGTCCAAAACTTGGAGGCAGCTAAACCGGTTAGAGATGTCGAGAGCATACTTCTGTTCCATCTCAGATTTAGCCAGACCACTTAAATTAAGCTTTGGAGGCCGTCTTTTTTGTCGTTGCGCTATCAGGTGTAGCCTCAGCGTGGCAACTACAATCCTATGGTCGGTGTTTCCAAGCTCAGCAGACCTATATTTCCTGCAATTTTTTATTGACGAGCGCCAGCGACCCAAGATCATAACATAATCCATCATCTTCTTTGTCTGGCCGTCATTGCTATACCAAGTGTATTTGTATATCTCGTCCCTGAAAGAGCATGTTTGATATCACCAGATTATGCATATTACAGAGCTGGAGGAGTCCTTGTGCGTTGTCACTCAGTAGATCCGGAGTTACAGGGCAAGAACATTTCTCCATACGCCCTCCCTGTCATTTACCGTCACGTTAGGGTCTCCCAGTAGAGTGACAATGTCGTGGAGTGGGTTACTGACAGGGTTAGTGGGAGCTCTGCGTAGAACAGATCCTTCACATCCTCAGGACTCAGATTGGTGGGAGCATAGCATACAATAATTGTCTACTCTCCGTGCTTGTGCTGGAGCTCAGCCATCAGTATTCTATCTGAAATTTGTTTATAGGAGAGAAGGCATATCTTGGCTCTGGCGTTCAGCACGAGGCCCACACCATTTGTCTTGCTTTTTGGGTCACCAGACCAGATCAGGTGATATCCTTTACCAATATCCACAGACTCTCTTCCGATAAGGTGGGTTTTTGTAAGCCCAACCACAGCTACATTGACGTGTTTTAGCTCGAATGCAAGCATTGATTTAACTCCAGGAAATATTAGTGTGAGTAAGTTCTAAGTGGCGAGGCGTATTCAACCTTGGTCAAGAAGGTTCATTCGATGGTATGAAATCGGTCCAGGGACATGCAGGGGTCTTGGAAGGTAAATGAGGGGTAGGTTATCCGAGGCAGT
Organism: Artemia sinica; assembly: GCA_027921565.1. NCBI lineage: Eukaryota > Metazoa > Arthropoda > Branchiopoda > Anostraca > Artemiidae > Artemia > Artemia sinica. The sequence goes on from CM051258.1 coordinate 69,724,140, forward strand.
ATCATTGTTTTTTGTTGCGGTAGAATTTTCGGTTGTAGGGTTGCAGGCCCAACCGAACTAGGCGTGCGATCTAATTAGAGCTCGGACTTGCCTAGATGCTGAGAGTCCCTGGGGACTCTCATTGCTATCATGTATGTTTTTTCTCTTTAAACACATAAGAATGCAACGTGATTCCATGAAGAATTTTTCTTTTCAAAATCAAAGCTCTAAGGACCAAAGGGTGCACTCCACCCCATTACCCCCAAAATATTGTCATACCCCACTCGAGGGGCCTGCACCTCATGTTGGGAATCACGAATTTGAATTTAAACGCTTTAAAATTTCATACTCCGTAGTGGGTACACAATTGCATAGCATATATAATTCTCGGATGTTAGTAGAATATAAGTAAAAACATATCTTTAATTCATTAAAAACAATATTTTTATCCATCAGCAGCTTGCATATTATTTTACGTTGAACTAATCTTTCAGAAGCTTCGAAGAAGATCAATTGGCAATTTTCAGATCACTGGAACTAAGTCTAACTAGTAGAGGTATAGATGGAAGAGCTTGCCTTTTGAGGTCAATTTGTGAGCTACAGAAATATCCTATTGGACATATGAGCCTTGCTGGGGAAATCCTTACCATACTTCTCACGTAAGTAGAAATAATTTCTTCTTTACTGACTTTAATAAAAAAGAATTACAATTTAATCTAAAAATGGACAAAAAAAAAATCTATACTGAATCTGCAAAAGCTAACTTTTAATATATAACAAACTAATATGTTGTCCAATGGGCTAACCTGTTTAATATTTTCGTTAAAAACGCAACAATTTCACACTGTCCAATACATTCCCATGTTTTGCACGGGCGCTTGGAAGCATTATGTTAATTTGAAAAAACTATAAACCTACTAAAAATAGCGTACACAACAACTGCTCCCGTTGAACTTAGTGCAGTCATACTAGTTCTTTACAGGGTTATTTCATACAGGGAACCCTAATAGCCTTTTGACAAATGTTGCATTTACATATTGTTTCTACATCATTTTTAAACCTATATAAAGAACTCAAAACCTGATTGATGTTTCTATTGGAAATTTTTAGACAAAGGAGTTAAATGTTATTTATCACAATTTTTTTGGAAATAAACTCTCTGTTTGCTACAAAAGGTCTGGAGAATGGATGAGGAGTACAATACTGCCATACTTGAAACAGGGCTATACAATTTAAGGTAGAAACAATCAGGGCCATAGCACAGTTTTCCAACGTTAAAGCAACCTTTTACATGTTATTAATTAAAAAAAAAATACTTTTTACACAAGTTAAGTTTTCCAAAAAAATATAAAGAGCTATATTAAACATAAAATGAGCAAAAATCGAGTTATGTAATGTTCCTAGCCTAAAACCACCACAAATGACTGTCAATAAATAAATGAAACACAAAACAAAAACAAATTACGATAAAATATTTTAAATGTATTTTTTTTTAACTTCAATGTATCCGAAGTTATCAAGACTTCCAGTAATGATATATCATATATATATATATATATATATATATATATATATATATATATATATATATATATATATATATATATATATATATATATATATATATATATATATATATATATATATATATATATATATATATATATATATATATTATATATATATATATATATATATATATATATATATATATATATATATATATATATATATATATATATATATATATATATATATATATATATATATATATATATATATATATATATATATATATATATATATATATATATATATATATATATATATATATATATATATATATATATATATATATATATATATATATATATTGATATATAATTACTGGAAGTCTTGATACCTTCGGATACACTGAAGTTAAAAAAAAAAATACATTTAAAATGTATTTTGTTTTCAGTAAAGCACAAAATATGTACTGATCTTTAGAAGGCATAATGTGGCGTGTCTGGAACTCTTATTGATTTTCATTTTCAGTGGAAGGAAGAAGTTGTTTGATTGTTTGTTTTTTTTTTTTTCCGTAAAACAGAAAAATCACACTCTGGGCACTTGGAATACTTACTGGAGTATTGTAGTCTTACCCATATTTCTGATATTTTTGTCCGTTTTAAGTTTAATTTTGGCATTTACTTTCTATTCCTTTTAAGGTTCATCATTACTAGTAAATGTTATCTGCATTTCTGATATGATTCTTTATTTATTTTTCGGCTCGTTTTTCTTATGAATTAGTTTATATCCTTTTTATAATTCACGTAGTTTAATTTTACGTTACATATGTATTATTTGTAATCTTTCCCCAATTGTTTCTTTTTAAGCCTTAAAATGCTGGATTGTAATTAAAATAGTGGGCAAATATGGAACATCATAATTTCTGGACAAAATTAGTTTTGTGCAATGTTTGTCTTTTTTCTTAAATTTAACAATGAAATTTGAGGTGGCTGGAGGGACAGATCTTTTTTCAAATAGATTGAAAGTCTTCATCATTAAAGTCTTGGTAAAAATAAATTATTAAAAAGAGTTCTATGTTGTTGTCTTATTAAAAACTAGATATCACAAAACAATACAGCGAGATTTTTTCTTTAATTTTGTCTTAATAGAAGTTTCCTTTGCCTTGCCAACATGCCCTGAAATTCTTAGGTGGATTAAAAAAAAAATATTTATATATAGTTTTCTTTTTCAACCAGTCAGTGGATATAATCAAATATTTCTTCCAAAATTTGTGATCGCCATTAAGTCATTCCGTTTACCCGAAAGTTTTGTGAGGATTGGCGGGCGGTATAAATAGAGTAGATTCAATCCATTTCAAAACATATTCTCATCATAAGCTTGTTTTGGCCCAATTATATGCCCAATAACTTAAAAGCCTATTAGAGACAAAACAAATTTTGGTGTATTTTGGTTGTCACAAATCAATACAAAAAATTGATTCCATTAATTTTTGTCTTTATTGGGGTCCCCTTATCCCTCTCTACCCATTATGCCCTTATGCCCAGTAAGTTATAGGCTACCCAATCAGAGAAAACAGAATTAGTTTTGTCCCTCTCTGAAAGCCCTGTAAGTTTGAGACAATCCAGGTAGATGTCAAATTTTGATACAACAAAACCTGAGAATACTTTGAACTACTGTGGTCTACCCAACCCTGTCTATATACCCTGTAAGCCTGTAGCCTATAAGAAAAGAGAGGAATTTTAGACCAATATTTGGGTATCAAGAATCGACATAGGAAAAATTAATTTCAACAGCTAAATTTAGAAATGCAGCCAAGAAAAAAAAAAACAATACAGCCAAATCTAAAAGTTATGTTTGTTTTCTTTCAAAAATTAAATAGAAAGACACTTTTTTTCAACCGAAAGTAAGGAGCAACATTGAAACTTAAAACGAACAAAAATTATTACGTATACGAGGGGATTCGCTTCTCGTCAATACCTCAATCTTTACGCTAAAGTTTGAATTTTGTTCCAATTCTTTAAGATTGACCCCTGAATCAAAAAGGCTGTTTAATTAGAATGAATAGCTCTTTTGAAAGTACTAATAATACTTTAAAGTAAAGAGCGATGTATTTACAAAGAGACAAACCCCCTCATATAAGTAACAACTTCTGTTTGTTTTAACTTTTAATGTTGCTCTTTACACATTCCTTATTTTTCTTCAGGCAAAAAATACCAAATTCCACATTTTTGTGGATAGGAGCTTGAAACCTCTTCAGTAAGGTTCTCTGATACGCTGAATCTGATGGTGCGATTATCATTGAAATTTTACGAAGTTTAGGGGGTGTTCCCTCCTTTTTCGAAAATAAGGCAAATTTTCTAACTTTTGATGAGTAAGACTACACTTGATGAAACTTATATATCTTAAATCAGCATAAAACTACGTTTCTTTTGATGTATCTATTGGTATTAAAATTCTGTTTTAGAGTTTCGTTACTGTTGAGCCGGTTCGCTCCCTACTTACAGTTGGTTACTACGATTTATTTGATTGTTTTTTGAATTGCTCACTGTACTGGTTTCTTTTTGGTCGTAAAGTCTTAAGACTGAGAGTCCAGAAAAGCTCAGTTTTACATCATAAATAAATGTAAGTGCTGCTTATTGTTTTTGCATTGATAGAAAATTTAAAACCTTTCGTTTCAGCATAACTAACCTAAAGCATATTTCAAAAAGAAGTCACGTTTTACCATCCACGGCATTTACTATGTGTGGTAGATCATAAGGACTAAGAGAACTTTTTTTTGAATCGTCAAGAATCGATCCAACCTATATTTTTTCAAATATTAATTAAGGTAATAGTGACCCTGTTGAAAAATGATTTTATAGTGGATTGATTAATGCCTATATAAGGCTACAAAAATCTGAAATAGGGCAAAATAGTTTTTTAGACCATTTTTGGTTAAAGACATTGTTATTTTTTTTTAAATTAGGCTTCTTTTGGTTCGTAGACCTACAGCTTCAGGTTTCAATCTGATCAAGGGGAGTATTGCCCCATCACCCATTCCTCCCTCGAAATAATATTTCCCCCTCCCCCTTGACCAACACAACTACTCTTGAAAGTTTCAAGCCAATGGGAAATATTTTTAGGGGATCAAACCTTGCTTGAGGGGAATGTATCCCTAAACTTTTTTTTATTTTAATCTGTGGACATGATGCCTTAGATTTTAATTTTTTCAGACACGAATTTTTCATATCCTTTTTTTGGCCCAACTTTCACATAAATTAAATAAAAAAAGACAAGTTTTTTTTACTTAAAAGTAATGAGCGACATTAAAACTTAAAACGGACAGAAATTACTATGAAAGAGGCTGTATATGAAAAGGGCTGTCCCCTCCTCAATGCCTCGCTCTTTACGCTAAAATTTGGCTCTTTCACACAACTGTACTTTTTAAAACAGTAAAAAAAGGCGTAAAGAGCGGGGTGTTGAGGATGGGACAACCCCTTTCATATACGAAATAATTTCTGTTCGTTTTAAGTTTTAATGTAGCTCCTTACTTTAAGTTAAAAAAAAAAACTTTTTTTTATTTAATTTCTGAATGTTTTTGAATTAATACAGGTTTTGATTTTGGCTCACCGTACTTGAAAAATTAAAGCCAAATTTGCATATTAATTTTTCTTTTTTTGGCTAAATAGCTTTATCAAAATTTGGATTGGACGATTTTGAGAAACAAGAGGCGGAGGAGGGGGCCTAGCTGCCCTCCAATTTGTTGGCTACTTAAAAGGGCACTAGAATTTTAAATTTTATTTACGAACGATTTTACTAGTAATAAATATACTTTACTTACGAATTAACTTACGTAACAAACTTCTATATTGGTATAATTATACTACGTATATGAAGGGGTTCGCCCCCTCGTCAAAACCTCGCTCTTTACGCTAAAGTTCGAATTTTGTTCCAATTCTTTAAGAATGACCCCTGAGTCACAAAGGCCGTTTAATTAGAATAAATAGCTCTTTTGAAATTAATAAAAATAATTTAGCGTAAAGAGCGAGGTATTGAGGAGGGGACAAACCACCTAATATGCGTAATAATTTCTGATCGTGTTAAGTTTTAATGTCGCTCCTCACTTTCAGTTGCTTTCTTTTTTTAATTTATGATTGTTTTTTACATAATACTGGGAAATCCAGCACCCCCTTCATGGAAATTCTCTTCCCCATATGAAAAAATTCCTCCATGAAAAGATTCTCCCATGTAACTCACTCCCCCCCATACCCCAAAATAAAAAATACCCCCTTAAAACGTCTGTATACTTCCAATAACCAATACTATATGTAAACAATGGGCAAAGTTCATAACTTGCAGCCCTTCCCCTGGGGACTGTGGGGGATATGTCGTCCTTAAAGACATATTTATTATATTTTATGACTATGCTGGACAAAACGGCTATGTCAAAATTTTGATCCGGTGACTTGGGAAAAAAAATATGAGCGTAGGAGGAAGACTAGTTGCCCTCCAATTTTTTAGGTCATTTAAAAAGGGCACTAGAACTTTTAATTTCCGTTCGAGTGAGCCCTTTTGTGACCTTCTAGGACCACTGGGTCGATACGATCCTCCCTGTGCAAAAAAAAACTAAGAAACACGCATCCGTGATCTTTCTTCTGGCAAAAAATACCAAATTCCACATTTTTTCAGATAGGAGCTTGAAACATCAACAGTAGGGTTCTCGGATGCGCTGAATCGGATTGTGTGATTTTCAGTAAGATTCTAGGATTTTAAGGGGTGTTTCCCCCTTTCTTCGAGAATAAGGCAAATTTTCTCAGGCTTGTAACTTGTGATGGGTAAGACTAAACTTGATGAACCTTATATACTTAAAATTAGAATAAAAATCTGATTCTTTTGATTTATCTATTGGTATCAAAATTCCATTTTTTAGAGTTTAGGTTACTATTGAGCCTGGTCGCTCCTTACTTACAGTTCGTTATCACGAATTGTTTCATATTCTTGATTTATGTAATCAAAGATACGTTTTTCCACAAACTGTTTGATTAATGTTTTTTCCTTTTTCAGCTAATTAGGGTGTGTTTGGCCCCACTTAGCCGTCCTGGCTAAGTGGTTGGCGCGCTATATTGGTAATCCTTTGTCCGAGGGGCCCGGGTTTGATCCCTAGTATCACCGGTTATTTGGTTTGGGACGGGGGTCAGTGGTGTGACTCTGTAAGCTCAGCCAGAGTTGACCCAGCTCTAGATGGGTACCTGGAAAAATTGGGGTAGGTAAGCAGGAAGGGTTTAGGAAAGCACAGGATGGCTGGCCCTCAACTTCTCATTGCACTTTTTGGCTGAAGGGCCACGAAACAGAGATCAGCACTGCCAGTTGGGACCTTGAGGGTCTAGTGCCGTAATATTTACTCACTTTTTCACTTACTGTTTGACCCAAATAATTTCATAAACAAATCTGAAGCCAACACGATTTTTTCTGGCCAAGTATAGAGAGGAGAACATACCAAATCTTTGTTTCATTGTACTTATAATAGGGTTCTTCTTGCCAATAAACTTCCTTTATAATTCCCATATTTTGTTAGCCTAATCTGCCATTTTTATATTTTGATGCATTCGGGAATTCCCCTCCCCCCTCAAACGGCAAACAAATCTTGCACTCCTATTCACATGTAGTGCAGCATAAATCAGGTCTATTGAGAAATAATTAGTTCTGTTTCAGGCCAAAGAGGGGCAAAAGGGATTTCCTGCATTCCTATTTAGATGCCCAAAAACTTGGTCAAATGGAAAACTCGACGCTAATAACCTGTGAGGATCATTATTCAAAGTGTCCAGTGTCATTACTTAACCTTTTGAAAAGCTGGAGTGAAGCTAAAAGTACCATTCCAAGTAAGCGAGAAGTGAGAGAAAATGGAGAGGATAATCCATGTCAAAGAGGATTAGAAGTACCAATAGAATATAGCTATTTAATGCATTCAGACTAAAATGAAGGATCATCTATGCTAGCATATTGATTGCTTCAACATTGTTGATTTTTGTTTCTGCAGCTGAGCTAACATGATTTTTTTTTTTTTTTTACTATTTACTGTGATATCTAGTTTAAGCATTCATATTTATTTATCAATAAATGTTTTATACAATGGCTTATTTTAAAATTACTAATAGGTTTGATCCTTTCTAGTTACAAATAATAACTAAAATTGGCACCATAAAAGTTTTTAGATATTAGTTAAAACATTTTATTAAATTATCAAGGAGAATTGAAATAAAAGCTCATTTTTTGAGTTGGTCAAGTGGAATCTAAACAGTCGTATATATATATTTAAGAAAGCGGGAAAAATTGTAATTAATTTTAATGAAAAAAACACTTCTATAGTATATCATCATAGTATAGATGAAAACTAAGCCAACACATTTGCACTAAACAGCTTAAAAAGGTTTGGCTTCCTTTTGAAGGTATGTTTGTCTTTGGAAATTAATGGATTTGAATTCTTGAATGTTTACAGGAAAAGAGAGTTGTCAAGTCTATATAATTAGTTTGACTCATTTAATTTCACGATTGAACGTGGCAACACTGACGAAAGCGTTGTATTGCCCTAAAAACCTCATAGTTTTTGCAACAACGAAAAGAAAAATTTTAGACACTTGATGGGTCAAGGGGCTAAGACTTTGATTTTATTTTGATGTCCTTGGAGATTTCAGTGTTTAAATTGTGTCTAAATAGCTGCCGTTATCAATACATTTATTGTTATTGGTTAGCAAACAGTTCGTGGTAACGAACTAACTAAGGAGCAACTTGGCCCAAAGGTAACCGAAACTCTAAAAAAAATAATTTTATAAACATTAAATAAAAAGAAGGTTTTTTAAATGAAAGTAACGAGTGACATTAAAACTTAAAACGAACAGGAATTATTCCGTATATGAAAGTGGCTGTCTGTTCCTCAACGCCTCACTCTTTACGCTATTAAATAAAAATAAGTTTTTTTTAACTGAAAGTAAGGAGCAACATTAAAACTTAAAACGAAAAAAATCATTCCGTATATGAATGGGGCTTCCCCTCCTCAACGCCTTGCTCTTTACGCTAAATTTTTTTATTGTTTAAAAAAAAACTGTGAGAAAGAGTCAAATTATAGCGTAAAGAACAAGGCGCTGAGGAAGGGACAGCCCCTTTCATATAGGGATAATTTCTGTTCGTTTTAAGTTTTAATGTTGGTCCTCACCTTCAGTTTGAAAAAACTTTTTTTTATTTAATTTTTGAACGTTTTTGAATCATGCAGGTTTTGATTTTAGCTATCCGTACATGAATAATTAAAACAGAATTTGCATACTAATATTACTTTTATTTTGTTGAATGGCTTTCTCGAAAGTTGTTTAATTTTATTTACGAACGTTTTTATTAGTAGTAATTATACGTAACTTACGAATTAACTTACGTAACGAACTTCAATATTCATATTTTTTTAATACGTATGTTAGGGGTTTCACCCCCTATTCAATACCTCACCCTTTAGGCTAAAGTTTAAATTTTGTTCCAATTCTTTAAAAATGCCCCCTTAATCACAAAGGCCGCTATTTAGAATAAATAGCTCTTATTGAAATTGACTTTATTTAACAAAAAACATTACATAAAAGAGTAGGTAAGGACTAGGGGGTGAACTCAATCATATAATGTAATCCTTTCGTCAAACAATAGTTGAAAAAAAACTTTCAGTTGAAAAAAAAAAAAAAAAAAAAAAAAAAAAAAAAAATTACACTTCTGATCTAAATGATGCTGGGAAAGGGGCCCCCTTTGATAAGAAAAACATGTTTAAATTAAATTTAAAGAAGAAATTTCTCCAAAAAAAAAAAAAAAAAAAAAAAAAAAAAAAAAAAAAAAAAAAAAAAAAAAAAAAAAAAAAAAAAAAAAACATACATAACTTAACTATCGACTCACGGAGATAGGGATGGGATTTACTTAACAATTTATAAATAAATCAATAATACAATCAATCCCCGCTACTGTAGGCTGAAAGGACCATCTTTTTCAATTTCTTTATTATATATGTATAGTGATGGTGATTCACTTACTAATTCAAATAACTTATATTTATTCGCAATATGAGGGATTTGATATCTTAAACTTAGTCTGGATCTCTCAATTTTAACAAACGGGAAAAGAAACTTAATCCTAGCTCTTGATAAATGGCTATGTTTATTTTCAACCATAAGTTTCATACTATTGAAAAAATGATCTTTATGTTGGGATTTTCAAAAACCATATGCCCAAAATTAAGGTGCAAAATTGTTGTAAATCCAGAATATCAAGAAATAGAAAAGATGTTTTAATTTCAGATAATCCCTCTGTCTTCCTAGGGTGTGCTAAAAAAGGTCCAGAATTCTTATTGATTTATTTTGAACAATTTGAGTCCTCGTAAATGTGAAGGGAAAGTCAGATCCAACCAGTCGGACAATACTGCAAATAAACAATCAATTAATGAAAATATAAAGTTCTAATGATTTGGTATGGAAACACGCATAAACTTTAATCTATGCAAACAACCGAGATTCCTGGACACTGTTGCTTTAAGTTTAATAATATTTCTTAAACGACAGAGTTGAATCAATATAAATACCTAAATATCTAAATAAATCCACTCTTTTTATGGAGGAAACTCCAAAATTAATAATTTGAAATGACACACGCTTCACTGACCTCGAGCTTCTCCCAAAAACTATAAATTCCGACTTCTCTAAATTAGGTATTAAAAGTTATCATGAAACCAAGAATTTACATTCAAAGCAACACCTTTGAGTCTAAAAGGACAAATTGTAGGTCCTCCTCGTTGCCCGCCCTCAAACTAATTGCTGTATCATCCGCAAACAATATTGGTAACTCATCACCTGAAGGCATGCAATTTGGAAGATCATTTACATAAATCAAAAAAAGTATCGGCCCCAATACAGATCCCTGCGGTACCCCTATATTTTCTAAAGGGAAGAAAATATGAGATGGGAAAATATTGAAGTATATTAAAAAAAAACCTTTGGCTAAAAGAGCGAGGTATTGACTAGGGGGTGAACCCAATCATATACGTAATAATTTCTGTTCGTTTTAAGTTTTAATGTTGCTCCTTACTTTCAGTTTTTAAAAAAATTGTTTTTTTTTAAATAATTTCTGATCGTTTTTTTAATGATGCTGGGAAATCCGGTTGCCCCCTTCATAGCAATGTCCCTTCCCCCATGAAAACTTTTCTCCATGAGAATTTCCTCCCACATAACCCTTGACCCCCCATACCCGCAACCAGAAAAAAATCCCCCTAAAATGTCTGTATACTTCCCAATAATTAATACTATATGCAAACATCGGGTCAAGTTCATAACTTTTCAGTCTTCCTCCGGGGAATTTGGGGGATCAACAGTAATCCTAAAAGACATAAGGAGTTATTATATTTTCGACCATGCTGAACAAAAAAATGACTATCTCAAAATTTTTGATCAGGCGACTTTGGGAAAAAAAAATGCGTGGGAGGGGGCCTAGTTGCCCTTCATTTTTTGGTCACTTAAAAAGAGCACTAATTTCAAACTTTTAATTTCCGTTCGAATGAGCCCTCCTACGATATTTAGGACCAATGGGTGAGGATCCTATCACCCCTGGAAAAAACAACGAAAAAAAAATTCAACAAAAAAACAAATAAACACGCATCTGTGATTTTTCTTCTGGCAAAAAATACAAAATTCCACATTTTCGCAGATAGGAGCTTGAAACCTCTACAGTAGGGTTCTCTGATACGCTGAATCTGATGGTGTGATTTTCATTAAGGTTCTGTAACATTTAGGGGTCGTTTCCTCTTTTTCCGAAAATTGGGTAAATTTTCTCAGGCGTGTACCTTTGGATGGGTAAAAACTAAACTTGATGAAACTTATATATTTGAACTCAGAATTAAAATCCAATTCTTTTGATGCATCTATTGGTATCAAAATTTCGTTTTTTAGAGTTTCGATTACTATTGAGCCGGGTCGCTCCTTACTTAAAATTAGCTACCACGAACTGTTTGAAAGTTTTACTCTTTGTAACAACTCTACTTTTTAAAACAAAAAACCTTTAGCGTAAAGAGCGAGGCATTGAGGAGGGGATAGCCCCTTTCATATAAGGAATAATTTCTGTTCGTTTTAAGTTTTAATATCTCTCCTTACTTTTATTTTTAAAAAAACGTTTTTTTTTATTTAATTCAGAACGTTTTTTCAACTAACCCTAGTTCAAATTTGGCTCGTCGTACATGCAAAATTACAACAAAATTTTTATATTAATTTCGGCAGATATGTTCCGGATATGAAGGGTTGCCCCCTCCTCAGTACCTTGCTCTGTATGTTAAAGCTGTTACTGCTTTTAGAAAAGCTTCCTTTTCTAATTAAATTGCCCCTTGTTTGAATTTTAGTAAACAGTTAACCTTTAGCGTAAGGAGTTAGGTATTGAGGAGGGGGCAACCTCTCATTTCATATGGAATAATTTCTGTAAGCTTTTCTTATAATGCCGGTATATCTGGCTCACTCTCTATGAAGTATATTCCTATTCCTCACGGAAAAACTCCTCCGTGGGAATTTCATCCAACGAAAAATGCATCCCCCGTCAAATTCCCTCCAGACAGTTTTATCCTCGCAGAGGATCCCCCTCCCTGTAAATTGCTTGCGAACGATTCACACCGGAAAAAATCTCCTTAGCATTCTTTCATTTGAATAGGATTAATCTCTAATCGGTTTCTCGATCACTCCAGTAATGTCCCCTAAAATGGAAATTATTTCCCAGAGAACAAAACACGCCAAAAAAAGCCCCTGGGTAATTCTCCCGGAACGTCTCTACATAAGAAATTTGGTAAAAGAGAATGTAAGACAGTTAAAAATATTTTTGTATAGTAATTCTATCAAAATACGCTTTCCTTTTCTAAAACTTCTAAAATCTTTTTGGCCGTAATGCACGGCTTATTTTGTTCTTTTGGCTGCTTATGTGGCAAACGGGTTCCAAGCAACCTGCTCGGCAGCTAAAATCCATTCAGTCTCTTGGTTTGTGTGAAAAATGGCATTTATCTATATACGATAGCCTTTGTCGCATATATTCATGGACCACAATTTTTTTTTTTAATCAATTCCTTCTTAATTTTAACATATCGAATTCTTTCATTAGTTTATTCCTTTGAACTTGAGATCAATTATCCAGATCACGTAATTTGCGAGGTTTGAAACTGACTTGTGGGTTCCTTGGATGGCGCGTCACTTTCTTTGCCACCCACAGCACATAATCTACTAACCACCTAACCTTCTATAAATCTGAATGTGACCTTGCCTCCTAGCAAGTAACTCAAATTAATTGCTACCGAATGGGGATTTGCCAATCTGAATTTGCCGACTGAGATCAATATTTCCATGTTCTTCATTTAACCGAATGAATATTGTTGGGGGCATTAATATAATCAGGGCATGCTTTTGTTTGGCAAACCAAAATCGAGATTTTGGTAGATGTCATGTCAGTAGTGACAGCATAATGACTTTAAATGGGACCATAGAAAAAACTACTACTTTCTTCCTTTAATGAAAGAAATTTTTTTTGCTCAAGACACAGGTGCATACTACGTAATAAGCAATGTTTTCTAAGCGATGCAGGTGTTAGTTACGTAGTAGGGAGGGTTTTCTAAACGATGCAGGTACTTATTACGTAATAAGGTTTGCTTACTTTTGGTTGTTACATAATAGTTTTTTTTTTTGGATTTCATTTTCATTTAAGGCGATTTTTTTTTCTTTCAGGGTTTATTTTAAATTTCATTTTCCTTCAGGACGTTTTTCTCAGGGAACCTTTATATTCCGAAGATTTTAAAAAAGTATTCAAAAAGTATTTAGCATTCAAAAAGTATTTCCCCTGAATAGAATGGAGTGCTAGACAGTTGGACTATGAAAGTCTTTCTAATATTATTATTATTCAGGTGATACTTTCTGTGATATAACCTATTGCACACAAGGAAAATCCCCTTGACCGCTTTATAGAACTATTAAATGGATTGCGTGTTTCTTTATGGATGCAATAATTGACGTGCAAGGGGGAATCGGTCACTATAAATCTCTTACATATGAAGTGCACCTGCTTGTTAATTGGGGTTGTTCTTATCGCATTTTATAGCAATAGAGTGTTTTACTCTATTGGAACTTGAAATGAGCTTTCAGAAATGAATAAAAAGCGAGAGCATCATTATGGTTAGAATATGGTACATCTTCATTTACGATCAAAAGTCGTTCCTTTCCTCTTTACTACACAAACTTTACAATTATATTTGGGACAATCTTGAACGAAAAAAACCAAAGTTTGAAACCTTGATCGCATATTTTCTTTGATGTTCAAACACCACCGAGGGTGTTATCAGATAATACTGGGGATTGTTCTTAGCGTTTTTTAGTGGTAGAGTCTTTGGCTCTATTGTGACTTAAATGTGCTATCAGAGATGAAATAAAAGCGAAATTATCATTATGGTTAGAATATGGTACATCTTCATATATGATCAAAAGTCTTTCTTTTCCTCTTCACTACACATAATTTTACACTTATATTAGGGGCAATCTTGAAAGAAAAAAAACATAGTTTGAAGCCTTGATTGTATATTTTCTTCGATGTTAAAACACCAACGTCTTTACTTGGCACTCATTAAAAAGCAAAGATTTTTGTTTAATAAATAATTATTGTTTCTTTTAAAAAGGCTTTAAGGGGTTTGAGTAACTCTGTTATCTGATTCCGTGTGTTTTTGTTTAACTTGACGCGCATTAAAAAGCGAACATTTTTATTGAATAAATAATTCTCGTATCATTTAAAAGGGCTTTACGAGGTTTGAGAGACTCTGTTATCTGATTTCATGTGGTTTTCATTTACTAAACGAAAAAGCGAAGATTTTTGTTAGATAAATAATTCTTGTGTTTTTTAAAAGGGATTACGATGTTTGAGAACACTGTTGTTTAATTCCATGTTTTTTCTACTTTAAGCTCACTAAAAAGCGAAGATTTTTGCCGTAAAAATTATTGTTGTATCTTTTAAAAAGCTTTACGGGGTTTTAGAGACTCTGCTGTCTGATTCCGTGTGGTTTTTTCTTTACTTAATCCTAATTAAAAAGTGAAGATTAATGTTAAATAAATAATTTTTGTACCTTTTAAAAGGGCTTTACGAGGTTTGCGACACTCTGTTTTCTGATTTCTTGTGTGTTTTTTTTACTTAACGCTCATTAAAAGCAAGATTTTTTTTTAAATGATTCAGGTGTCTTTTAAAAGAGCTTTACGGGATTTGAGAGACTCTGTTGTCTGATTCCGTGTAGTTTTTTCATTTACTTACGCACAATAAAAAGCAAAATTTGTTAAATAAATGATTCAGGTATCTTTTAAAAGACCTATACGGGGTTTGAGAGACTCTGTTGTTTGATTCCATGTGGTTTTTTCTTTACTTCATGCTCATTAAAAAGCATATTTTAAAAATAAATAATCCTTATATCTTTTAAAAGAGCTTCCCATGGGCTGTTTTAACAAGTGCAAATAAGGCCAGCACCCACAAAAATATTCCCACCTCTTATTGTTGACTAGGTGCTAGATTTCAGTCCCCCTCCACCGAAAAAAAAATCTTTTAACACCTTCCACCTTAACATCATGTGGTACCTAGATTCCTCATCGAGAAAACCCTCATCTTTTTTGCCCGGATTTTTCCTATCCTGAGATAAAAGCTTGATGGTCTCATAAATTCTATCTGTAATTATTGAAGTAGCTTGATGCAATTCAGCTGGTTCTGAAAAATTCAAAATCAAATGGCAATTATTCTGAAATTCTTCACTTTCTAGTTACATTTCAACCAATTCTTCTTTCTCATTGGCTATCATAACTGGTTTATGGATCTTTTCCTCACACGTAGACCTTTCATTCACCCTTTCAGACCTTCTAATACACGCTCCTAGCTAAATACTCGCTGGCAAATGGTAAGATCCAACCAACTCTGGGACCCTGAGGCTGACCTCCCGGGGCCAAACAGAAACATTACATAAAATATAATCAATTAAACTTGGGATAAACCACTATAAACACGTAAAATCACCATACCAAAATCTTCCGTTTATAATTAGTAACCCCTCATTTTTACCAAAATTTATTACATTCCTTTCCTATCTATCTTTATTCGAGACCTGTCCCTACTTTTCCTAATGCGGAAAACATACTCGCAAACATTCTCCAAACAAACATTTTGACCTGGTTCATTTACAAGGGGTTCAACAACCTGCAACTCCTCCTATTCACTGTTATATGCATTGAAGTCCCCTAGAAAAACAAAATTACGGTAGGGGTACATTCTTTTATAAATCTGTGTTTCTTTTTCATTCAATTCCCATGTATTTTCAGGGTTGTAAGAACTATCATTTGAGGAAAATAAACAACACACACAACAAGGTGAAAATTTTTAACTGATAATAAAAACCATAATAAATTTTCAGACTCACTTTCTAGCCAACGAAATAAAAATTTAATACACCTTTCCTTACAAGCGCCGAAACTCCTCCATAATATCTACCATTTACCGAAACTTTTCTCCCACACTCAAAAACATTAAAAATCTTCACCTGACAAAAAATCCTATAGAGGATTCCACGTCTCAACAAGGTAAGCAACATCCCAGCTTTCACAACTGGCTGATGTACTTGACTCTAATACATTTTCTAACTCTCTGCTATAACCTTGCAAATTCCAAACTACATAACGTAAGTACGATTTACAATGGCCCTGTACTCCTTATTCTGGCAATTTTGACTGGTTCTCAGGCACTACTATATCCCCCCATGTAGGATGCTGATGAAAAGAAACTGGGGCTTTCACTGTCAGGCCAGGCGCATATTAATTCTGATCCTGAATCACTTCCCTTTTCTCGAGCATTTTTTTCGTGCTTTTATCCTGCACTAAAGGGCTAATTTTTATTATTTTTTTTGACTTGTCTCCCACTCTGCTGAGCTAAATCCACCGCATGATTCTTCTATTTTTTAGGATATATTTTTGTTTTGTAAGTATCATTTTTGTTCTGTGATAAGCTTTTTTTGTTGTATGATAAGAATTCGTGTCTTTTTAGATGTTGTTTTGCTTTGTAAGAATTTTTCTTTGTTTTGTAAGAAAAATTTGTGATCTTTTAGGATGTATTTTGTTTTGTATGAATTATTTTTGTTTTGTAAGAAGTATTTTTTGTTTTGTAACAAGCACTTTGTATTTTTTAAGGACAGACTGCCATTGTTTAGGATGTATTTTCGTTTTGTAAGAATGATTTTTGTTTATTAAGAAGTATTAATTATCATATAATAAGAGCTTGTGATCTTTCAGTATGTATTTTTTGTTTTTGTATGAATTATTTTTGTTTTGTAACAAGTATTTTTATTTTGTAGAACAGTTTTGATTGTTTAGGACGTATTTCCGTTTCATAAAAATTATTTTTTTGTGTGAAGTATTTCGTATGATGTAAGAACAGTTTGTGATTGTTTAGGATTTTTTGTTTGCAAGAATTACTTTTCGTTTCATAAGAAGTATTATAGATTTTGTATAATAAGAATTTGTGGTCCTCTAGGATGTATTTTTGTTTTGCAAGAATCATTTTTTGTTTTTTATTTTGTAAGAAGAATTTTGATCTTTTAGGACTTATTTTTGTTTTGTAAGAATTATTTTTTGTTTTGTAACAAAGTGTTTTGTGTTTTGTAAGAACAGTTTGTGATTGCATAGGATGTATTTAATAAGAATTATTTTATGCTTCGTAAGAAATATATTGTATGATATAACATGAATTTACGATTTCTTAGGATGTATATTTGTTTGTAAGAATTATTGTTTGATTTGTAAGCAGTATTTTTTGGTTTGTAAGAATGATTCTGTATTTTGTAAGAACAACCTCTGGTTTTTTTTTTTTTTTTTTTTTTTAAGAACTATTTGGGAAGTATTTTTGTTTATAAGAATTTTTTATTTTTTTGTAAGAAGTATCTTTGTTTTGTAATAAGAATTTGTGATTTCTTAGGATTTATTTTTTTTTTTGTAAGAATTATGTGTTGTTTTGTAAGAAGTATTTTGTATTCTGCTATAAGAATTTGTAATTTCGTAGGATATGCCCTGGAGGGTGTCATCGGGCTACCATATTGTGCCCCGCTGGCCTCAATTGCCAGAAGACATCAGAAGAAATGTTATTTGTGATTTTTCATTAAGTTTAAACGATGGATTCTAGTGTAAACAGTTATTTAGGAGAAAATATCCGAAAAATGCAAAATTTGTGATAGTGGCTGCCAGAGGGTACCTTGGGTCAGCCATTGTGTGTCACAGGTTGGGAATCGCCACGGAACATTGCAATCTGAAAATGAAATGGCGAGTTTTCGCTGTTCAAATCAAAACAATCGTCATTTTTAGTTTATAAAATTATTTTTGTGGAAAAGGTTGAAAAACCCTTAGGCGTGATAATTTTCGTCAGAAGGTGTCATCGGGATGGTAGATTGTGCCAAGCTGGTCTCAATTGCGGGAAGTCATCATAAGAAACGTTTTTGAGGGTATTTAACTAAGTTTGAACAATCGATTCTAATGTAAACGGATATTTTTGCTGGAAAATCTTAAAAATGTTATATATGTGATAATGCTTGTCAAAGGCTGCCGTATGTCAACCATTGAGTGTCTTGCTCTGTAAATTGCAATGTAATATTGCAATCTAACAATGAAATGGCAAGTTTCCACTGTTCAAATACAAAATGATGATTTTTAGTTTATAAAGTTTTGTTGTCAGTAAAAGGTTGAAAAACCCTTAGATGTGATAATGTATGTCAGAAGAGTGCCATTTTCCAGCCTTAGATTACCACGGTGGCAGCTGCATACAAGATCTTCGAATCGGGGAAACTTGGAGCGGAAATGGCGGAATCGGAATTGTGGAATCGGAAGGCAGACTTGTGAAATCCAGAACTGACGCAGCCGGAGCTGGATTTGGAATTGGGATTGGAGCGAGCATATTGGGAACTGGAATCAGTTGAACCGGGTAGGAAGCCAGCAGAATAAGAGGTGGAACCGTTGTAACTGGGGTCAGAAACCGGGGAAGCGGAATTAGATATGACTTAGTTAAAAAAAAAAATCTAAAAATTGCTTAAGAGTGATGGGGGATGCAAGAGGTTGCCAGAGGGCTATCATAGTGCAGCACTGTGGAGCGAATTGCCATTGTGTATCATCGAGAGTTGGCTTGCAAAAACACAAAAAACAAATGGATTTATTGCATGATTTTTAAAACAACAAAATATCTGGAAAATGTCTTAGGAATGATCAGGGATGCCAGAGGGCCTGTCATTGTGGAATGATTGTGTAAATTGATATGGTGTATGAGGTTTGGGAGTGGCTTGCGAAAAAATGAACCAATAAAGCATGATTTTAACAATAAAATACCTGAAAAATGCCTTTGGAATGATAAGAGTGCCATAGGGTGTCTTGCGCAATACGGAATTTGCCAGGATGACCAGAATTGCCTGGAACAAACACCTTCTACCGCCTAATTTTAAGGTGGGAGGTGTTGAAAGATTTTGTCGGTGTAGGGGGACTGAAATCTAAAACCTAGTCAACAAAACAAGGTGGGGAAGATTGTGGTGGGGGAGGTAGGGAAGATGAGCAAAAATGGCAGAATAGAATTGTGGAATCGGAAGGCAGATGTGGGGTATCCGGAACTGACGCCACCAGAGGAGGATTTAGAATTGGGATCAGAGCAGGCTATTGGGAATTGGAAGCGGTTGAACCGGGTCAGAAGCCAGCAGAATCAGAGGTGGAACCGTTTGTAACCGGGCTCAGAAGACGGGGAAGTGGAATTGGATATCACTTTGTTAAAAAAAATTAACATTTGCTTAGGAGTGAAAAGGGATGAAAGAAGTTGCCAGAGGGCCATCATAGTGTGGCATTGTGGCGTGAAATGACATTGTGTATCATGGAGGGTTGGCTTGCAAAACATGAACCAATGGATTTAATGCATGATTTTTAACAAGAAAATATCTGGAAAAGGTCTTAGAAAAATGAGTGTTGCCTTGTTTACCGACAAAGAGAAATTTTCAGCAATTTTTAACAACACACACCCTTTTAAAAATTCAGACACAAAGAAAGGTGTTTAATTTAGTTTTTACCCCCTCTAGTTGACCTGAAATGAAAAACTTGATACCATTCGCAAAAAAATCTGTTTACTTTCTTTGATAGCTTGCATATAATTACGCTATTTTGATTTGGTTGAGTTTTAAGAGCAAAGTAGCCCCAAATGCTTTTAAACATAATACCCTCAGTCGTTTTGGGATACTGCTGAGATGCCTTATTGGGAATTAGGATTAACACAGTGCATTTTGATTTAATTTTAAGGCAACATTTAATTTTTAAACATAATGGGCAAATGGGAGGGTGGGCGTGGAAGGGGAATTAGTTGCCCTCAATCACTTTCGAGCATTAAAAAGGGCATCAGCCCTTTCTATTTTCAGTGAATGAGCCCTATTCGAAGTTCCTACGACAGCTCCTTCGATACGAAGTGCCCTGGTGTAAACAACAACAACAACAAAAAAATAATAAATTATACCCAAATCAATCTTTACTATAAAAATGTCAAGCCTTCCAATCACTTTCAACAATTATAAAGGGCACTAGGCCTTTCGATTTCCAACCAAATGAGCCCTTTTTGAATTTTTACGACAATGTTTTCTATAAACACCTTATATACCCCAGGGCAAAAATTATAACCCTTACCCTAAGGGCTGTGAGGGTGGTTGTCATCCTCTAAGACCTAATTTCCAGAACTTTCAACTACGTTAAACAAAATGGCTCTCTCAAAGTATTGATTGGATGTGTTTGGAGAAATGGTGGGCGTGAGAGGGGCGTTAGTCACTCTCCAGTCACTTTCAACAATAAAAACAAATGCACTAGCCCTTTCAATTTCCAATCAAATGATCCCTTTTGAATTTTCTACGACAACGCTTTCAATAAAAACCTTATATGCCCACAGGGCATAATTTACAAACCTTGCCCTGAGGGCTGGGGGGGGGGGTTGTCATCCTCAAAGACCTAATTTTCAGAACTTTCTACTACGTTGAACAAAATGGTTATCTGAAAAGTTTGATTGGATGTGTTTGGAGGAATGGTGGGTGTGAGAGGGGGGTTAATTACTCTCCACTCATTTTCGATTATTAAAAAGGGCAATTTCAATTTCCAATCAAATGAGCCCTTTTTGAAATTTCTCCAACACCTTTCTATATAAACCTTATATGCCCCCAGGGTATAACTTACATAACGTGCACTAAGGACTCTGAGGGGGTTATCATCCTAAGAGACCTAATTTCCAGAACTTCCAACTACGTTGAAAAAAATCGATATCTAAAAATTTTGATTGGACATCTTTGGGAAAATGGTGGGCATGAGAGGGGCGTGAGTCGCTCTCCAATCACTGTCAACTATCAAAATGGGCACTAGCTCTTTGAATTTCCAATCGAATGAGCCCTTTTTCAGGTTTCTACGACAAAGATTTCCATAAAAACCTTATATGCCCCCAGGGCATAACTTATAACCCTTGCCCTGAAGACTTTAGGGGGAGTGTCCTGCTCAAAAGTATAATTTCCTGAACTTTAAACTGCGTGGAACAAAATGGCTATCTCATAATTTTGATTGGATATTTTTGGGGAAATGGGTGGGCGTGAAAGTGGTGTTAGTTTGCCTTCCAATCACTTTCGACTATTAAAAAGGGCACTAGCCATTTCAATTTCCAATCCAATGAGTTTTTTTTGAAGTTTCTACGACAACGCCTTCTATAAAAACCAAATATGCTCCCAGGGCATAACTTACAACCCTTGCCCTGAAGGCTGTTGGGGAGTGTCTTCCTCAAAAACATAATTTCTATCTGGAAATCAACTACGCTGAACAAAATAGCTATCTCAAAATTTTGATTGGATGTGTTTCGGGAGAAGGTGGGCGTGGAAGGGTGTTAATTGCCTTCCAATCACTTTTGACTATTAACAAGGGCATAAGCCACTCCAATTTCCATTTGAAGAAGCCCTTTTCGAAGTTTCTATGACAACTTCTTCGATACGAAGTACCCTGCTCTAAAGAAAAAAAAAAATATATTGTGCTAACATCGTTCTTATATGCCCCCAGGGCACAACTTAAAACCCTTGCCCTGAGGCTTTTGGGGGGGGGGGGGGTGTGTCCTCCTTAAAAAATATTTTCTATCAGGAAATCAACTACGCTGAACAAAATGGCTATCGCAAAATTTTGATTGGATGTGTTTGGTGGAATAATAGGCGTAGGGTAGGGGCTTGCTGCCCTCCAATCACTTTTGACTATTAAAAAGGGCAATAGCCACTCCAATTTTCAATCGAATGAGCCCTTTTCGAAGTTTCTATGTCAACTCCTTCGATACCAAGTGCCCTGGTCTAAGGCCATGAAAAAAAATAATACATTGTGCCAACATCGTTCTTTATTAGGCAGCGCTATTGCGCTGCCTATGATAGTGTGCCAATAGTTAAAAGTTATTATATTTTCACTACTTGTTTGCTTCTTTTTTTTCTTTGTCTAGAAGATGTATTTCACGAATTTATGTTAAAGTTATATGGTAAGAGACTAAGGACCTTTGAAAATAATCCGTTCCGTGTTGAGCATATTCTTAATGCTGATGTTGCACAGGAAAGTTCTTCTATCACTTTTCGATAGAACAGAGATAGCCGTTATGTAAATCTACTGTCTTCGGTATTTAATGCTGATAAAAATTACTTTTTTCTTGGTCATTGGAATTGTTTCGTTACGTCATTGTATCGTTAGATTCTGCAGATGCTTGATAGTACAAATTAAATATTTGATATCAAAGGCCTACATGATACTTTTTTATGATACTTTTTTTTTATATGATACTTTTTATCGTAAGAAAATTCGATTTTGTTTTATGTTTTTCAAGGATACCAACTTATTATAAAAAATAGAAAGACGAAGACACTTGGAGGTTTAGTATTTCTAGTTAAGGAGCATCTTGTGGCTAATGTGAGGGAGGATTATTCCTTTTGAATAAAAGGTAAGGTCAGAAACCATTACTCTTGAGCTGGAAATTGGCAGAGATAAGATATGATAAGTGATGTTTTAAAGCCACCGACTTTTCAATGTAAGGAGTTTGCACTTTATTTTGGTTGAGTTTTGGATGAGATCCAGTTGAGTATTTCCGAGTTTCCTTGTATGGGTGATTTTAATTTTCATATTTTATGTTTTCTTAATGGTAATTTAGAGCTTTTACCCTTATGGTTAGTTCTGATCTATGTCCTCTAGTAATAATTCCAACGCGCGTTACTTAACATTCACAAAATTAATCAAAAACATATTTTTTTTTTCGCCTACTTTCTACTTCTTATGCTGATGTAGTAACTATTGAGTCTTCTGATCATTTTCTTGTGGTAGCAGTGAATTCCTTGCTACGTACAATGAATTCCTTGTTACCTGAGTACACTTAGTTACCTTCTCTCTGAGTGCCACCTCCCGGAAGCTCATGGGTGTCCCCAAGTGGCGGATAGGGAAAAGTCCTCCAGATATGGGGGATTCCTTCGAATAACCAATAAGGAGGGGTGCGGACCAAGGGGAGACCCAGATCCTGGGGGTCCTTGAACATAACTAGGACCCCTAGTTGTGGCGCCAAGTTAAGGAAGAACTAAGGCCCCTTTTATGATTCTGTGCTGGGCCCACTAGCGCGTGGACACGTCCCGACAGAGTCAAGCCCTAGTGCCAGCTATGGGTAAATAGTCAGCGAGCAGAAAAGTTGTGAGGGCGGAGTACTCTCAAGATGGAGGAAATCGGCCACCTGCAAAGGACAGAGAGGAGTGGCTTGCCACTGTCCTATAATAGCCATGATACCCTCTTCTTTTAAATGCTATGGATCTGTTGAAAACAAAAAAGACGAAACCGTGCTATCGCGTCCAGGCTAACCGACGAAAGGCAAGATATAATAGCGAATGATAATGTTACCGTGCACGGGGAGAACCGAGGATCTGCCGACTTCAGACGAAGATATGCAAACTTGGCAGATTGAAACGATTCCCATTGAGGATGATAGCACTTTACCAGGAGAAACCCATATTCTGACCCAGAAAGCCCCGTTCTACCTGGGGACTTTGAATGTGTGAACTTTGGCAAAGACTGGGAAATTAGAGCTAATTGTCAAAGAGCTCGAAAGATACAGATGGGACGTTATTGGCCTCTCTGAAACTCAATTGCCTGGTTCAGGGAACAACGTTGCGGCGACATCATACTTTCGTACTCTGGTAGGTCTGATGGCAAACACCGACAAGGCGTTGGCTTTCTCCTGACACGCAAAGCGAAGCGCGCACTTATATCCCACAAAGTTAGTCTCAGAGCGCCTTATGATGATACGGCCGCGAGCGAAAGTAAAAAACATCACCGTCATCCAAGTGTACGCCCCCGACTCCTCAAGACCTGATGAAAAGTTGACACCTTTTATCCAAAACTTCAGTCTCTAACTGATGAAGTCCCAAAGAAAGATCTCCTCGTAGTAATGGGTGACTTCAATGCTATCGCCAGAGAAGCCACACAGCCTTACAGCAATGTTTTAGGCAGTTCCGGTCTTGGGAGGCGACATGCACATGGCGAGCGTCTACTTGAATCCTTCGGGAATAATGATTTCTTTGTTACAAACTCAATTTTCAAACATAGAATGAGAAGAAAGGCAACTTGGATATCCCCAGATTTAAAGACGACAAATCTGATCAATTATGTCCTCATCTCGAAACGGTGGAAGTCAACTGTCACAAATACCACCACCTTTCCTGGAGGAGACTTCGATTCAGTCATGTCCTTGTAATGAGCACATTGGCAAAACTCCGACTAGAAACCCTTCCTCTAAAAAAAAAATAAGATCCCAAGATTCCGCACCGATGAACTGAAAGAATCCACCACACGCGCACCACTTTCATGCCGTCACTAGAAGAAAGTCTTGGTCCTGTACTTGAGTCACTCCCGTCGACCATAACCCCTGACATATTAGATGGCCTAGTAGAGAAAACTGAGCACAGCACTCATAGATACAGCTAACGAAATCCTAGGCCACAAACCTAAAACAGAGAATCCCTGGATCACAGATGAGATCTTAGATCTCTGTGACCAAAAAAGACAGGTTTGCAACATGTAGAACCGAGAAAGTAGGGATAGGTATAAGCGGATACAGCGGACGGTAAACGAAAAGATTCGGACAGCCCTCAGAGATTACATACGGGAGAAGTGCGAGTCCTGCAAAAAGGATTTAAAATCAGGAAACAGCCAAAGAATGTACAAAACATTCAAAGAAATCTACACAAAAAAAGTCCACCCATCGCTACTAGCGTCCTGGACAAGGGCGGTAAGCTCCTCAGTGACAACGAAGCTATTAAAGACAGATAGAAAAGCTACTTTGAATAGAAACTGGATCCACTTCTTATCTGAAACCCTACTGTGCTATCAGGATTCCCCAAGCTGGAATGCGACCCTAGCCCCCTACCTTACTTAGTGAAGTAAAAAAGGCCATTCCCAGTCTCAAGGACAATAAAGCCCCAGGCCCTGATGGTATCCCTGCCGAGCTACTTAAATTTCGATCTCCTCTGCTAGAGGACCTACTACATAAAGTTGCTGTCGCCGTGTGGTCAACAGGCCATTTCCCAAATGTATGGGTGAAGGCTGTCATTGTACTGCTCCGCAAAAAAGGTCCTAGAAATCACTTTGAGAATTACAGGCCCATAGTCCTTACAAGTCACCCAGCTAAAGTCATAACAAGGCTCCTTCTAAACCGAATCAGAGCCATAACAAACCCCATCATCAGCGACTATCAGGCTGGATTTTTCCCTGGACGGTCTACCACCGACCAGATCCTTGTAGTGAGGCAACTCGCAGAAGGTTACCTTGAATCTGACAATGAAAAATCTCCAACTATTCATTGATTTTAAGTAGGCCTTCGATCTAGTATGGCAAAATGGACTTTGGCATATACTAGCCCACTATGGCGTTCCTGAAAATATAGTCAACATAGTCAAAAATAAGTACGAAAATTACAGTAGCTGCGTTCAGACCCCAGAAGGCCAAACAGAAGAGTTCGCTACAACTTCAGACATGCTAAAAGTTTGTATACTTTCACCGCAGCTTTTCAAGCTCTTTTTACCTGCCATACTGTTCCTACTTGAGGAAATGTAGGAGTGACTGTTAACGGTACAAACATCGATACCCAAGCTTATACTGACGACCTAGACAAGCTAGCAGAAACTGAGTGCAGTATACAAGCCCAAGCCTCCGAACTTGAAAAAGCCGCAAATAGCTTTGGTATGTTCATAAACCCAAAAAAGACCAAAGCGATGTGCACCACAAAAGACCCGAACCCTTCCCCTATTCATGCCGTAGTTTGTGGCAAAGAAGTCAAATTGGTGACGAGGTTCGTTTCCCTAGGGAGCTTAATATCATCAGAAAACAACTGCTCCTACGACATAAAACGAATACTTGCCCTATTAAGTGCAAGCTTCAAGTGGCTACTCCCCCTCTTTAAAAATAGGACCACACCTATCTATGCAACTGAAATTTGGACTTTTCGACTCTCTAATCATACTTGTTGCCATGTACGCCTACGAAACGTGGACACTGAAGGTCGAAGATAAACGCAGAATTTCGGCTTTCGAGACAAAATGTGGCTTTCGAGACTGTATGTTGCTGGGCCACATACAGCGAATGGAGAATTCACGCCTTCCAATAGTTGTCGTCGAGGCAAGGGTCCACAGTAGTTGCCCACCTGGAAGACCTAGGAAGAGAAGGCATGACAACTTCGGAAGTGACCTCTTATGCCTTCTTAGACAAGCAGATGATCGGGCTTTGCACAGGAAAGTGATCCAGGGAGGTGTAAAGGGGAAGGCCCCAACGCGACCCTTGAGGACGTCCGGGACATAAAGTTAAGTAAATAAGTCAAGTACACAATATCCAAAAAAAAAAAAACAGGACAAAGAAAAGGCTACTGAAAAAAAAAGAATATTTTAAATTGAAATTGTATAACTATCTGAATCTATATGGATTTCTTGCAAAACCACAGTTTATATTCAGAAAAGGCCATTCTGCAATACATACAGTCCACCATCTCAAAGATTTTGTTAACTTTGCGCTTAAGCGTGGTGATTTAGTGCTTTAAATTTTCAAAGATTTTAGAAAAGCTCTTGATACCGCTGTTTTAAGATTATATTGAGCAGGCTACGTTGTTTAGGTGTACAAGAAGTATCTTTAAATTGGTTGGGACTAGTCTTATCTTGAAGGGAGAGCACTTAGAGTGAATGTTGATGGCCGCATATCAAGAAGGTATAGAGTCCATTGCGGAGTTTCTCAAGGTTTGGTGCTTGGGCCCCCCTACTTTACCTAATTTATGTAGATACAATGCGATTTTATATTTCTGGGACATAATCACGTCATTTGCTGATGACACTGTGCTTAAAGTAACACCATCTTGCGAAAAATTTTTTATTGAAAATGTTATTAAGGCCCTCAATGAAATGGAAAGTCCTACAAGATTTTGCCGTCGAACTATTAGCGTTTTTAAAACCATAAGATCTATATGGTAACCCTTAAGACGAATTTCATGAATTTTCATAGAATTAGTACTTTGTATTTGTTTATTGTTTAAAAACATGAAATTGTCTGAATGGTGTATTCTTAAATCAAGCTTTTAGCGTTAAATATTTTGTTTTTTATATTGAATGCAATTTGAGTTGGAAACTACATTGTGATGCAGTGGCAACAAAAGTGGGAAGGGAATTGGGTCTTATAAGATGGCAAAGGGTTTAGCATCCATCAAGATTTCTAATGATAATCTATCATTCTCTTATCATCCTTATCTCTCTTATGGTTGTCCACTCGTGGACTAGTTCTTTTTTTTCAAGTTTTAAAAGAGTTCAAGTGTTAGAGAATAAAGTTGTTCATGTCTTAGGAGATTACGTGATATTTGGAAACAGTTCTTTGAGTTGCTTCATTAAAATGAGTATTCTAAATCTTTATAAGTTAAGAGATTATTAACCAGCTATTTTTTGCTTATCAATATCTGAATCGTTATTCGCCGGAGTGTCCAAATTATCATTATCATTTATTTTTTGATAAATTTTTAAGTCTAACACGATGTATCATTGTTATAAAACAAGGCATTCTTCAGGGATACTGTCTTAGGCTCGGAGTACTCAACGAGGATCCTTATTTCCATGTTTTGCAGGACCACAGCTGTGGAAAACTCTCCCGGAAGGTATAAAAGTGGCAGATAATTTTAGCCAGTTCAAAAGTGGGTTGAAACGTTACCTTCTGGAAAGTTGTTAATGACTTTAGTTTTTATGTGATTTTTTGTAGATTATAAGGAAAAATATATATATTAGTAGATTATAAGGATGGAAATAACCATCATACGCAGCCCAAATGGGTTTTAAAATGCGATGATTATTGTAAGACTATGTAAGCGTTATTTTTGTTAATAAATTATTTCTCTCTCTCTCTCTCTCTCCTCTCTCTCTCTCTCTCTCTCTCTCTCTCTCTCTCTCTCTCTCTCTCTCTCTCTCTCTCTCTCTCTCTCTCTGCGTTTTCCATTCATGTAGATTGAAAATTCTTGCGTGAGTTACGGTTTCAAACAATATACAAAATATAACCATGGGCCCAATTTGGGATTCAAATTATAAGGATTGACAGTAGTAATATGTTTTTCCATTTAACAGTATGCATAACATGCCTTTCTCCAGAAAAACTGGAAGAGGAAGGAACAGAGATACTGGAGAAGAAATGATCACTTTTGTCCCCCTAGTATTCTTTTCTGCATTATATTGCTAAAGTGTTATTTCATAATTATGGTTCAAACAGTGCAACATACTAATTTTTGTTTGTGAGGACATTGAAGGGGTCTGTGGCTACTTTAGTACTACTAAAATTACAACGACTAACAAGGCTTTTGTGATACCTATCCAAATAAGTTGCAGCAGGTCCTCCCTTCTGTTAGAATGTTGGCAGTGCGATGGGCGGAGGGATTTTAGATGGGTCATGGCCTATTAATTAACTCTACAAATAAAGATTAAAAAACTTTTATGCACTTCAAATATAATTCAATATGCCGTTGTTTCAGCAAAAAAAATGAAATGGAAGAGAATGAATCCGCAAAAGTAGAACAAGTGCTCTCCATTTTTTACCGGCATGCTTTTGTTCAGACAGGGTACAAGCTGCCTACCTTTCTTAAAAAAGGATTTTGGAGGGGTGGGGAGTGTGTTATATAGGGGTGTTGTCCCACCTCGGTCCTTTTATCAAGCAGATTTAAAATCCCTGCGTGATAACGCTTCAAACAAGGTGCAATGTCAATCTTTCTAAAATAAAGGAGAGAAAAAAAAAATTGAAGATAACAGTCTTAAGTATTATAGGGCTTCCTGCTCAACGTCTTACTTTCTAATAATGTAAATTGAAAATTCTTGTATAATTTCAGGTCAAACAAGGTGCAAAATTTTAACCTTTCTGCTAAAAATATTAATGTCGTGTATATTGGATTGATTGACCAACTAGTGAATCAGCAACATTTCATTTTTAATTAGAAGAAAAGAAGGTTGTACCACCTTTATTAAAACTTCAACACAATATTAAAGAAGTCAAGACAGCTAATGAACCTTTTAATTAAATGGACCGGATACTTGCTCTGACCCGGAACGTTATTATTTTGTTCAGTATAAATATATATATTTTTTTTATTATAATACTTTGGTATCTCTGCTAATGATGAAGACTGACTAAGTCTTTGAAATATCCACAGCTTTTGTATTTGTTTTTCATTGTCTAATAAAAGTACTTATCTCTATTTGGAACTCTTATCTGTTTCGTCGTGGAAAAGGCAGTTTGGTGTCGGATAAAATACTAACGACACATATATGGGGATAACCGACCAACTGTAGAAGCAGCAACATTTTATTTGTAATTAGAAGAATAGAAAATAAATTCAGCAACATTTCATTTTTAATAAGAAAATAAGAAGACTACACCATCTTTATTAAATATTCAAAACAATATCTTCACCCATGGTCAATCAATAATTCACCCATGGGAATCCTACTAAGAGGAGAGGACATCGAACAGGTTGCATATTTCAAGTACTTAGGGAGTAGAGTCAATTCCAGTGGTGACTCTAAAAAAGAATTGCGCACCAGGATAGTCTTGGCCAACGCATCATTTCAGAGACTTCTACCAATCTTGAATTCCACCGTATACTCGCTGAAGTTGAAACTCAGGTTGATCCAGAGCAATGTACTGTCTGTCTTGAGTTACGCTGTGAAATGCCTTAAGCTAACCGCGGAGCAAGAGAAACGCCTTACCGCATTCGAGAATAACTGTCTTCGCCGAGTCCTTAGAATATGTTGGAGAGACCGTGTCAGCAATGACGAGATCCGTACCCGCAGAGGCCATCCAGATATTGCAACCGTTGTACGACAACGTAGATGGCAATACCTTGGACACATCCTCCGCATGCCAGATCACAGAATTTCAAAAATATTCCTCCACTGGCAACCGGAAGGAACCCGTCGCCGAGGAAGACCAAAGAACACGCTCCGTAGGACATATGAACGCGACAGAAGAACCCTCCAGACGAGTCTAATCCCAGAGTGGGAAGACATGTATGCAGCGCGTCACATGAGGGAAGATTGGAGGCTACTCACCGACGCCCTGTGTGCCTCCGAAGGCACTGGAGTAACTAAGGTCTAAGGTAAGGTCAACACAATATTAAAAACGTCTTTAATACCTTAGTAACTCTACTGATATTGATTGACTGACTACGTCATCGAAATATCTAGAACCTTTGTACATATTTGTTTCACTGTCTAATGCTACTACTACTAGTACTAACAATTCACCGCAGCACGAAGTGGCCTGAGACCAACACAGCTACGCACGCTCTTCCTGCGTCCCAATCTGTTCAAATCCTCTCTCTGTACACCCTCCCAAGAAGTTCTCATTTCCCTTAAATCTTTCTTTATGACACTCTCGGACCGCAAATGAGGTTGCCCTGCTTTTCGTTTAGCCATAGACGGTTGGCCAAAAAGGACAATCTTCGGCAGTCTGTCATCCTTAATCCCCAGAACGGCCATAGCCACCTCAACCTTTCTCTGATTATAGCTCTAGAAAGCGGGATTGAACCACATTTTCGTACAACCTACTGTTTGAAATACGATTCGACCATTTTGATCTTGGTTTGCGGACTTATCTTCCTTTTCTTCGAAACTTTTTTTAACTGTGAAAAAACACCCAAAGCCTTAGCTATTCTACTTTTAACATCTTCACTACTCCCACCGTGTTTACTAATAATAGTACCAAGGTAAGTGAAGCTCCCCTCATGATCACTCTTTTTGTTACCCAACGTCACCTTTTCATTTTCACTTATTCCTAGCCTTAGTGGCTTACAACATTAATTTTCAAAACTATTCTAGCACCTGGAACTCGCAAAACCTCTAAAAGTTCATTCATTTTGCTCACGCTTTCATCTAGGATGCCTAAATCATTAGCATAATCTAAATCCAGGAGAGTTTTTCCTCCCCAATTGATTCCGTGGTCTCCCATTGTCTTTGCGCCTTAAGACAAAGTCCATCAAAAGCTTTAGTAGCAGCAGTATTAACATCACTGGTAATAGTAGTTAGTAGCAGTAGAATTAATAGAAGTAGCCCCAGATTTTATAGCAGGGATAGTAGCAGCAGTAGTAATAATATTAGCAGTAATATGTGTAGAGGCAGTAGCATTATGATGAAAACATCGTCTTTTTGTTAGTTCAATATCCCCCACAACAAGCAAGCCCTATAAGTTCCAACTTCTCACTCAAAGCTGTCCCTAAAATATTGTTGATATCCCCTTTTGAAAACCCGCATACGAAAGACATATAGGCATGTTGTGATTCAGTTCCTCTCTCCGTTAACAATCCCTGAAAATTTCACCTTAATATCCCTTAGGTATAGTTAAGTAATATTAGTCACAGTAGTAGTATTTGTACTATTAATACTAATAGTACTATTAATGCTAGTAGTACTAATAGTAGTATTAACACAAATGGCAATGGTAGGCTACTAGCAGCAGCAGTAGTATTAACATAATGCCTTTTGGTCAGTTGATCCTCCTCCCTCATCAAGACTAGGAACTTTCAACTTAATACAATTAGCCCTTGCTATGAATGCTGATATGTCCTTCTGATAACATGTATATTCATATACTTCTTGAAATTCGTATCTTAATTCTCTTAAACCTATAATTAGTTGCAATAGAATTAGTGGTTTGAGTGATAGTAGTAGTAGTAGTAGTAGTAGACCTAGTAAATGTAACAGTGACAGTAGTATTGGCAGTAGTATGCACATATTGTTTTTTTTTGTCAATTGATCCTCCCCTTTAAACATTCTTTGTTAGTTCCAAGTTAATACACAAATCAATTCTTAAAATACGTTCTTTAGATAATCTGAATACCGACACTATCTTTTAATTAGTTCCAATGCATTATCAATATTCCCTTAAATTTTAGCTTCATAGACTTAACCTTGATAGTACGAGTATCACTGTAGTTGTTGTACATGTTGCCTTTTAATTAGTTGAACATCTCCCTTATGATGCTTTGAAAAGTTCACCGTGATTCGGCAAGTCGTTCCAAAAGTATTTCTGATATGCCCTTTTGACTGCCTTTCGAAACCCTTTTCATTCTAATACTATAAGCCTTAGGAGTTGTTTCGATTTAAGTAATAGTTGGAGTAGTTTAGTAGGAGCAATAGAAGTAGCAGTAACCTTAGTAAAAGTAACAGGGGTATTAGTGTTAGTAGTGGCAAGCACCTATTACCTTTTTGTCAATTGACCTCCCCGCTTAAGTTTTCTGCGGAAGCTGCAACTCAAGGCTTAAGACCATTCTGGAGATACGCCCTTTTGATAATATGCATGCACATAACGTTTTTTGACTTATTTCAAATTCCTTCTCAAAATTCTGTCAAATTTTGACCTTCATACGCGTAGCCTTAATATTAATAGTCTTGTAGTAGTAGTGGTAGCAGTAGGAACAGTAGTAGCAGTAATAATGCATTAGTAGTAGCTGTAGTAACAATAATAGCAAGTGCATGTTGCCTCTTGCTCAGTTGAACATCACACTCATGATGCCCCAGAAATTTCCTCTTGATACTATTAGCCGTTTCATAAATATTGCTGATACGCCCGTATCAGCAATCTGTCTGCCCATAGTATTTTGGAATATAGTCCAACTTCCCCTTAATGTTTTCTCATGTGTGTTTATTTCAATATCCTAATACTTGGTAGTGATCGTTGCAGAAAAAGTAGTTTTAGTGGTGTTAGTAGTAGTAACAGTAGAAGCAGTAGTAGTTGTAGTATTAGTAGTAGTAGCGCGCAAATATTGCCTTTTTGGTCAATTAATCCTCTCCTTTATCATTTTCCGAGAGTTTAAAAGTAATATACTCAGTCGTTCCTGAGTTATACCCTTTTGACAACCCATATACACATAACATACTTTGATTTATTTCAACACTTCCCTCAAAATTCCCCGAGAGGCTTGTCTGAATACCCTTCGTATTTTGGGAAAGTTAAGGTAAAACATGCAAACCTTACTCAGTAACATATATTATATGTAGCGTAATAAACGAATTGCTTAACTTACAGCCCTTGTCCTGAGGTCTGTGGGGGAGGGGGTTGACATCCCCGAAGGCATAATTACTGAAATTTTTAACAATGCTGAAGAAAATAGATGTCTCAATATTTTGATTGGATGTTTTTTTTAGGAAAATGATGACCGTGAGGGGGGGGGGGGGGGGGGAGCTGATTGATCTCAAGTTATTTTTTGACTTTTAAAAAGGGCACTATCGCTTCCAAATTCAATAAAAATTAGCCTCAACTGAAGCTTGTAACAACACCAATTCTATAAAAAAAAACCTTATGTTCTCCCAGGGCATAACTCAAAGCCCTTTCCCCAGGGCTCTGGGGGTTGTATCAACCCTAGAAGCATTGTTATATGTTCTTTGGGCTATTTTGAAAATTATAGCATATCTCATAATTTTAATCAGTTGTGTTTTAGGGAAATAAGGTGTTGAGGGGGAAGAGGGATAGTTGCCCCCATCACTTTTGACACTTAAAAAGGAACTAGAAGCAATCAAATGAGCATTTCAATGATCAAATGAGCATACCAATCAAATGAGCATTTCAATCAAATAAGCATCCTCTAAAGCTTATACGACCAACATTTCAATATAACAGGGGCATAACTTACAGTCCTAGCCCTCAAGCTCTGGGTGTTTGTTTCAACCCCTTAAGTCCTCGTTATATGATCTATAGACTATTTTGAACAAAACAGATTTTTTTAAAATTTCTATCGGACGCATTTGGAAAAAATATGAATAGAGTGGGTTAGTTGCCCTCTGATTACTCTTGTGTCTTAAAATGGGCACTAGGAATTCTGATTTCCTATTGAACGAGGTTCATCCAAATTTTATGCGACCACCCCTTCTATAAAAACCTTATATGTCAATAATGAGCAACTAGTATAACTTATAGCCCTTGTCCCAAGGACCAAGGGGAGGTGTTATCCCCAAGGGTAATTACTAGACTTTTCAAATATGCTGAACAAAATGATTATCTCAAAACGTTGATTGGATGTGTTTGGGGAAATGATGGGCATTGGGGGCTGGTTGCCCTCCAATCACTTTAAACAATTAAAAAGGGCGCTAGAACTTTCGATTTTTAATCGAATTAGCCCCTTTTGAAGTTTCGGTGACAACTCCTTCTATACGAAGTGCCTTGGCCTAAAAAAATAAAAGATAAATAAAACAATAAATACTTCATTCATGACATTATACCGTTCTTTACGTAGGTAGCACTATTTCGCTGCCTATGAAAGCTGTAAGCCATTTCAGAGTCATTGCATTGTATATAGTGCCTATCCTTAATAGTTTCAAAGTATGAAACTATTATTAGTATGAAACTATTAGTATGAACAGTGAAAATCAAATTTTCTTTTTTGAGCTTGCTAAATAGAAATTTAATTTAAAAAATCGTGAATTCAATTTTTAATGAAAAAGACCTCCGTATGCAATTATACAGTTTCTGGTAGTAACCGGTGCTAAATTTAAAAAAGAAATAGAGATAAAATATCCGAAGAAAACTCCATAAACATATGGCATCGCGTGGTTTAAGATAGTATGGTTTTCTTTTGAAAGTGTAATTGTCTTTAGGAATAGACGGATTATTAGTAGTAGAATTTTTGGATGAAAAAAATCGTTGAATTTAACCAATTAGTTTTCCTAATTTATTTTCACGGTTTAACCTAGCTACAGTGATAATAATGTGTTACTGTCCTAAAAACTTCATCATTTTGAAACAACCAAAAGAAAAATCTTAGAAAATTGAAATTTTCAGACCAAAGATGGAAACCGGAGAGAAAAATTGTTTTAATTTTACTGTCCTTAATACTTTAACCATAAAATAAACTTAAAATTTTGCTCATTCAAGGAACAGCGGATAAGACTTTTTGTGATCTACAGAAAAGAATTGGCTAGCGGCAAAGCGCTCAGTGATAAACAGATTCGTCTGGTCTTGTAAATTACTTAAATCTAACAAAACAAATTGAACGTGACAAATTTGATCAAAATGTAGGTCGCTTAAGCAGAACAAATTTGTAATTCTTGATGGACCAACTTTTTCGTAATTAATTCGGTTGTATAATAAACTTACAAAACTAATTGGCGGTTGTTCAGTCAAAATCAGAAAGCAAATAGTTACCTTAGTGGATATCACACAAAGTACGTATTATGCAACATAATTAGAAAACTACAGTTATTTTTATTTAGTATGAATAATTAAACTGAATAGTTAAATTTTTGTTTCCCTAATATTTCAAGCATGACAACTTGGCTAAAAACCTCCAGCATATTTCACATTCAGCTCCCCATAAAACTCCCCCTTTCACTGAAGGGTTGGGCCTTGTGGTATTTATTTGGTAGATTAAAATTGTTTTCGACACACTAAGATATGTGTGTTACCACTTTATCTAAGTTTTATTATATCTTTTGCCGCAAAGGCCCACTTGCATATGCAAATAAATCAGATATCTACTGGACCGGCTGGTGAAAGGGGGCTTTATATCCTTTCAAGAAAGAATCTATTGCATTTTCTCGTTTCCCCCAGCATTAATAATAATCGTTCTGTTTGCTCGTAAAAACAGGATTGTAAGTTCTAGTAATTACTTCTAACAATCTGCGGATACATTAGGCCCATTTTTTAGCACTAAGATCTTACATCTAAGATCTTGCAACTTTCTGCAAAGATTATCGTTTTTTAACTCATCTTTGTCCTAAGATCTTACAGCTCACTGATGTAGCAAAAAGTGTGAAGACCGCCACTGTTCTGTCATATAGAAACAATGATGAGAGAATTTGATGATCTACTCATCATTGTTCCCAGACCGCTGATCAGAGCAGAATGATGAAAGACGTTTGCACAAAAACGACCAAAGATGCAAGATCTTTGTTCAAAATTTCACTTTTAAGCGTTTTCTGACAAAAGATGTAAGATCTTAGCACATTGATGAGTGAAAAAACGGCCCTATTACATTTAGGGAGGAACAAATGCCCAAATCAATTCCCAAAATGAATATATATGCTAAGTAAATCTTTTATTTGTTTATATCTCAGCATTCTCTCTAGCGGCATTTGCAATTGCTAAAAAAAAAAAAAAACTGTTGACTATAAATGTAGGGTAAATTAACAATAAAAGTGGTGTAGCTTGTGATTATAATGATGATCAGTGGAACAAGCAGAATTAATCTCTATGCTAGAGATCATGTGGGAATATGGTCAATTACGTCACACTATTGTAACCCCAAGGGCAACTAACAGGTTTTTATGGTATGGGGTATAACTAACAAGGTATAACTTATAAGGTATATGATATAAGGTATATGGTATAACTACCAAGTAATTCTATGGGGGGTTTAGTTTTCATTTTTGTGATGCATTTCTAAGTTTTTGTATTGTTTTCTCCCTCTCCCTCTTTTTGCGATAATTTTTGGTTGTTTAAAGTCTAAAGACAGATTTAAAAAACCCTTTTGAATTTCAGGATAAGCATAAAAATGGAATACAAAAAAGCAAAACACAAAAAAAAACAAAGCCATCTTTTGTAAATGAACTAATTTTTAAAGTTTATTTTATTCGTTAGTGATATTTAATTTATCCTCACCCTCAAGGCTGCATGTATTTTTGAACATAGAAGCATCTTGTCAAAATGAAAAAACAAAAATCATGCTGAATTTCATTTTTACTTTTGATGTCTTAACAAAAATGAATCTTCAAAGTATTGATTGTTGAAGATATGGTTTGCAATTATTTCATCATCCGATGAAATATAATATTTTTTGGACTATCCTCAGATGAAAAAAAGTTCTTTTGTTAAGTATCGTCACAAATATCGTCAGCAAAAGCATTCTTAAGACTAAAAAGACAATTACTAGAAGTATATCAAAACTTTTGTGGTAATCAACTGTACAGTAAATAGAAACTCGGCAAATAGCAGCGGAAAATCTGAGAAAATGGAATGTCAATAACAATTAATACATCAAACAATTGAATTGTTATGCTGATTCTAAACATGTTAAATTCATTAAATTTAAATTTATCTACCAAAACCTGGGAGCCTGAGATAATATCGCTGATTTTAGAAAAGGCGCGGGAAAATACCAACAAAGAGGTAACTGCTCTTCATCAAAACCATGCGTTTAGTTTCGGTATTAAATAAAAAAAAACAAGTTTTTTTTTAACTGAAAGTAAGGAACGACGTTAAAACTTAAAACGAACAGAAATTATTCCGTATATGAAAGGGTTGTCTCCTCCCCAACGCCTCGCTCTTTGCGCTAAAGTTTTTTATTGTTTAAAAAACAATAGAGTTGTGAGAAAGTCAAACTTTAGCGTACAGAGCGAGGCGTTCGGGAGGGGAGGGGACAGCCCCTTTCATGTACGGAAAAATTTCTGTTCGTTTTAAGTTTTAACGTCATGCCTTACTTTCAGTTAAAAAAATAACTTATTTTTTTTTTATTTAATTTTTGAACGTTTTTGAATTAATGCAGGTTTTGATTTTGGCTCACCGTACATGAATAATTAAAACTAAATTTGCATATTAATTTTAATTTTATTTGTTTAGATGGCTTTCTCGAGACTTGATTAATTTTATTTACGAACGTTTTTATTAGTAATAAATATACGTAACTTACGAATTAAATTACGTAATGAACATCTATATTCATAGATTTTTAATACGTATATTAGGGGGTTCGTCCCCTAGTCAATATCTTGCTCTTGAAGCTAAAGTTCGAATTTTATCCTAATTCTTGAAAAATGATCACTTAATCACAAAGGCCGTTAATTAGAATAAATAGCTCTTATGAAAGTACTAAAACATCTTTGGCTTAAAGAGCGAGGTATTGACTAGGGGGTGAACCCAATCATATACTTAATATTTTCTGTTCGTTTTAAGTTTTGATGTTGCTCCTTACTTTCAGTTGAAAAACTTGTTTTTTTTTTATTTAATTTCTGATCTTTTTCTCTAATAATGATGGGATATACCGCGCCCCCTTCTTAGCGATGTCCCTTCCCCCATGAAAACTTCCTTTTTGGAAATATCCTCCCATATAACCCCTAAACCACCTCCCCCCACCTACTAGAAAAAATCCCCCCTGAAAAACGTCTGTATACTTCCCAATAACCAATACTATATGTTAACATTGGGTAAAATTCATAACTTTCAGCCCTCCCCTGGGACTTCGGGGGATTAAGTCATCCTAAAAGACATAGTTATCATATTTTCGACCATGCTGATCAAAACGGCTATCTCAAAATTTTTGATCGGGTGACTTTGGAAAAAAAATGAGCATGGGAGGGGGCTTAGTTGCCCTCCATTTTTTTTGTCACTTAAAAAGGGCACTAGAATTTTTAATTTCCGTTCCAATAAGCACTCCCACGATATTCTAGGACCACTGGGTCGATACGATCACCCCTGGTGTAAAAAAAAACAACAAATAAACACGCATCCGTGATCTTTCTTCTGGCAAAAAATGCAAAATTCCACATTTTTGTAGAGAAGTGCTTGAAACCTCTACAGTAGTTTTTTCTTATACGCTGAATATGATGGTGTTATTTACATTAAGGTTCTATAACTTTAGGGGGTCTTTCTTTCTTTTTTCTAAAATCAGCCCCGTTTTTTAGATTTTCGGTTACCATTAGGCCGGGTCGCTCCTTACTTACAGTTCGTTACCACGAACTGTTAGATATGAGAAAATCCTAATCTAGAGGTTTGAAGCTCCTATCTACAAAAATAAGGAATTTACAGGGTTTTTTTTTTCCATAGGAAATACATGGTTATGGTTTTATTTATTGTTTCGATTTTATTTAATTTTTTCGTTTCCCTAGGGGGGATTATATTAAATCAATGGTCCTAAAAGATTGGGAGAGTGTTCTTTTAAACAGAAATCAAAATTTCCGTTGCTTCTTTTAAGCGACCAAACCTATTTTGCCATGGGGATTTTGCCACAAGACAGTGGCGTTTTCGGCCATGTTTTTCCATTAAACTATGATTTCGCCACAAAGGGGTCTAGTTTGCTGCCGATTGAAATATCAGATATAACTAATAGATTTAATATCTATCCTGTTATTTTCCTGGCCATAGAGCCTTACGGGAGATTCTATGTTGAAGTGTTTTTCTCGTAAATTTATTAGTTGAATAAATTGATTGATTGATAGACTGAATAGTATCAAAAAGTATATATTGAGGTTCCAGAGGAAAAAATGCCACACAGTGGCGTACTCATGCCCAAAAAGTATCGTAGTCCATATAGAATACATGGTTAGTCTTGACAATTACCATAATGCTTGATTTAACTGAGTTGATTCACTTGTTAAATTTTTCATAAAATTATGTTGAATGATTTATAATTGCGCACCACAAATTATAAACGAAGGGGAGCTGGGTCACAGTTTAGAAGGTAGGGACACAAGTCTAAAATAGTGCATGTCAATGCCGAATTTTTCTGACTCCCCATTCGCCTTCAGAATAACATAAAGAGGAGTGTGTATGCGTGGTGGGGGGGGGGGGGATAGGAATTAATCTCTCATCTCCATTCCTACGGATACTATCTAAATAAGGGAGCTACGGAGTGATAGCTCTTAACTTATTGCTAAAAAATATCTCTAACATTTATTCCAAATCTTCGTTTAGCTACATTAATCCACTTGACATTTAATAGAACTATACCTTCCCAATATGACAATCTATTTTAATGTAGTTTAAAATTTATATATACATTCCCACCAAGCAGCATATTTATAAAATACAGTAATTATAATTAGAAAATTATAACGTAAATTTTACACGCCTACCGGCACCACAATTCCGGTAGGCATGTAGGTTCCCATCAGCTATCATGAAGGAGGACCGAAGGATCATCGAGTAGCAGAGGAGGGGGGTTGCCAATTACCAAAAGAGGTTGTTCTAATGCATAACTTGCCTACCCTCACTGAGCTTTCAGGTAGATATAGAATGAGCTAAAGGGAGGGGGTGGGGACCATAAATTAACGTTTGATACCTCTAAATTCACTGGAATGATTTTTGGTATACGCCATTATTATCGAGGTTTAGGGGGGGGGGGGGGTTAATAACATACCCGACCATTGCGACACTTCTATGCAGGATAAAATATTATATTCACGAATATACGGTACAGAGTTGGAATAGCGAGGGAGGGGCATTATGGGTTTAGTCCAACAATTTCTTGGGGGAGCTCTAGTGCTACTAGTTACTAGCAAGGTTGGCAAGTGCTACTATAGGATCTTTGTTTTCACCAAGTTTAAATTGTAATATGTCTCATTTCCTGTTAATGCAATATTTAAT
This sequence comes from Artemia sinica, assembly GCA_027921565.1. Taxonomy (NCBI): domain Eukaryota; kingdom Metazoa; phylum Arthropoda; class Branchiopoda; order Anostraca; family Artemiidae; genus Artemia; species Artemia sinica. Next base: position 69,764,549 of record CM051258.1, read on the forward strand.
ATCTTTTTGTTACCCGGGTGTGTTGACCTCCCAACAAGCGTCAGTGGGGAACATCATTATCAAACGGGTTAAATATACCTTATGAATCTGTCTTTAAACCCGTGGGAAACAGAACATCCCCCCCCCCAGAAAAAATAAACAAAAAAAAATATTTGAACCCCCCACCCTACCATCAAATACTCGAGGAGTACATACTTTCTAGCGATGAATATCATCCTCGAAGCATCATTTTAAGAATACTATGCTTGAAAGTGAAAAAAGGAGCTGAAGGAGGGAGATCTTTAGTCCGTAGTACAAAATTATAGGTAATGAGCTAACCTTACTGCTAAAATATCAAAAGAAAGAAGATTCAAGGATACAAAAATTAAAATTACGAGTCTTCAGTATAAAACCTTTTTTTTTTGACAACAGTAAGTGCTGCCTCAACCTTTGACTGGTTTTACCGAAAAATAAGTGTCTTGGATGATATATTTCTTATTTTTTTTTTCTTTGTTATCAATTTAACCCTGTTATGTTCGGGATCAGGCGTATTCCCCATGAAAACTATTCCTAAATGTCCTCCCCCTTGGAAAACTCATTCCATCCCCAAGGAATATCCGTCCCAAACATTGATAAAGACCGTACTTTAAAATTTAAAATTTGAAAATTCCCCCCAGAAAATTACACCGCAAAAAATCCCCCCCCCCCGCGGGAAATTCCCATTTGGAAAATTTCTCCTTTCAAATGGTAGAGTTACCCCCCAAAAAATACCCCCTTCGGATGATTCTTCCCCAGATTACTTCCCCTGAAATTGCCCTGGATATTTTCCAAACACATATAGAATAATGATTGCCTTTTTCAATTTAGAAGTATTTTAAATTTATGGTTATGATTATTAACTTACTCATTGGACGCTATTGGGTAATTTCTATTACTACTATTACTAAGAACTCACTGCAACACCAAGTCGCCTGAAGCTAACACAGCTACACACGGTCCCCCTCGACCTCAATTCATTCAGTGCCTCCCTCTTTAAACTCTACTGAAAAGTTCTCATTATCATCGAATCTATTCTTATGAAATCCTCCAACGATATTTGGGGACGACCTGCTTTTGTTTTGACCTAGATGGCTGCCCAACATGGACTATCTTGGGCAACCTGTCATCTTTCATCCGCAGAACCTGTCCTAGCTATCTCAACTTTTCTATTACTGTAGCTCTAGAAAGAGGGATTGGCCCGCATTTTTACTATTTGAGATACGGTCAGTCAGTCGGGTAATCCAAACATTCCGTATGTAATTTCTCTGGAAAACGCGCAGTAAATCATCCTTCATTTTTTGGAGCACAACCGCTTCAGAACCATACTTGACCACTGTCATCACTTTAGTTTCCAATACGCTTACCTTGGTGCAGAAACTTATCTTCCTATTCTTCCGAATTTTTTATTAACTGTAAAAAATACACCAAGGGTCTTTTCTACTTTTAATATCTTCACTGCACCCACCGTCCTGACTGATTAATACTACTTAGGAAAGTGAAGCAGTCCACTTGATCAATCTTCTCACTACCCAACATCACTTCTTTACCTTCACTAATTCTTAGTCTTAGCAGCTTAGCTTTTTTAACATTAATTTTCATTCCTTTTCGGCCCCCTGAACTCGCAACCTCTAAAAATACATTTATTTTGCTGTTATTTTCATCTAGGACGCTTAAATCATCAGCAAAATCCCCAAATTATTGCTTTTTCTCCCCTTTGTCTCTTTGCTTCACATCTTAGGACAAAGTCCATCAAAATGATTTATATAAATGGTGATGGTATGCAACCCTGCTTAACTCCTGATTTAATACGAACCAGCTACTAAATTCATTTCCAACCTTAACCGCAGCAATTTTAATATCATACACAGCACTAATCACTTAAGTTCACTCATCTTCAGTATATTTTGCATAGCGTTGCCTATAGTAAAGACCATAAGGTATCAATGTTTTATAGTTATTTGTTTTTCATATTTTTATACCACAGACACTTCATATGGAAGGGATGATCGTATAAACTTTGTAGGGGGCTCATTCGATTGGAAATCGGAACATCTAGTCCCATTTCTAAGAGTCAAAAGTGAATTGATTTTAACTAGCATTTTTACCCTTTTAAAAGAGGGTAAAGTCTCTATTTCCCAAATGTATTCTATAAAAATTTTGAGATAGATATTTTTGTTCAAGATAGTCCAAAGATTATGTGGTAGTGGCTCTGGGGTTAAAACAGAACCCCAGATCCCGGGGGGTTATGATTGTAAGTTCTGCGCTGGGAGCATATAGGGGTTTTATTAAAGGGGTGGCGCAATAAACTTTGGAGGTGGCTTATTTGATCGGAAATTGAAAGTTTTAATTCACTTTTTAAAATTCAGAATTGATGGGAGGGCAACTAGCCCCTCCCCAACATCTTCTTTTCCCCAAATGAATCTGATCGAAACTTCTGATAGCAATTTTATTCAATATAGTCAGACAATCATATAACAATGCCTCCGGGGTGACACAACAACCCCCAAAAGCCCGGGGGCAAGGGTTGTAAGTTATACCACAAGGGTATATAAGGTTCTTATGGAAGAGTGGTGGTATAAATTTTGGATATGGTTCAATTGATTGGAAATTGAAAGTTTTATTTCCCTTATTAAGAGTCATAATCATTGGAGGGCAACCATTTCCTCATTCCCTATTTTCCCCAAATGGATCCGATCAAAATTTTGAGATGGCTATTGGGTTCAAAATAGTCCAAGCATCATGTAATAATGCCAATTGGGTTGACATAGCCCCCCCCCCCCACACACAGAGCCCAGGGCAAGGGTTGACAATTATAAAAGCAAAACATTTTTAACACAAGAGACTTTTATGGAAAGGATGGTCTTACAGACTTTGGAGAAGGCTCATTCGATTTAAAATTGAAAGTTCTAGCTTCTTTTTTTTTTAAAGTCGAGAGTGATTGGACGGCAACCACGCCCCCACAACACGCCCTTTTCCCAAAAATGTTTCCAATCAACATTTGGAGATAATCATTTTGCTCAAAATAGTCCAAATGTCAAATAACGGTGGTCCCGGGTTAAACAGCCCGCCAGCCCCCAGAGCAAGGTCTATAAGTTATGCTAGTTTCCCATCGTTAGCATATAAAGGTCTAATATAATGGTTTGTCGTATATACTTTGAACGAGCCTCATTCTAATGGAAATCGAATTTTCTTGTGCCTATGTCTTCTTTGTCTTCTTTGAAAAGCTTATTTTGTGGAAAAAGTTTTTATAATTAATTAAAAGTCAAAAGCATAACCACCACCCCCCTTCCCCAAAGGCATCGGGTCAAAATTTTGAGACCGCCATTTTGTTCAAAAACTGTTCAAAAGACATATAATTATGCTTCTGGTTTTGGACCCCCCACCCCATCCCTCGGGGAAAAGGCTTTGAGTTATGTAAGTTGCTTATTGTTATTTTGACACTTGGATGTACTGATTTACGGGGCAACTTTGTTTTACGGGATAAGGGCTGTCAGTTATGCAAGTTGCATAATGTTACTTTGATAAAGTTGACTTTTATACTTTTTTACTTTGGTACTTTGATATTCTATCTTTGAAACGGGTTTTGATACTTAAATAAAACTTTGATGTTGAAAAAAAAATATTCTTTCTATGCGGAATTTTTAAAAGTTTGAAAATTTGGCAGTAAAAAACAAACAGAAAATAAAAAAAAGAATCCGAAAACAAGTATTTCAAAGAAAAAAAAAAGACCATATTAAACTTAAACTCAGCAGAATCAAATTCCCATAAGAATTCAAACTCAAAACAACCAGAGATTACTGTTAAAGAATAATTTTACCCAAAACAAAACATACATTAAACACACAATCACATCAAACAAACATAAAACAGTGTACTAATATAAATGAATAAATATATCTGAAAACGAGGAAAATTTAAAGCAAATATGCATATCAAGCTTTAAAAAAACAAATCACTATAAAAAGAGTTTGGTTACTGCTCCCGTCTCTAACTTGAAAAGTCTAAGGCCTACTACATCATTGGCGCTTTACTGAAAACTAATTTTGTATTGAACAGTTTTGGGAATAAATAGTAAAACTGATCCAAATATTTGACATATAATGATATTAAATGCAGAATGCTCATTAGTTCAAGATTTTATTTCGTTTTTATTTTAATTTTTTTTCCAGGGGTGATCGTATCGAGCCAGTAGTCCTAGAATATCGTGAGGGGGCTCTTTCAATAGGAAAATAAAAGCTCTAGTGTCCCTTTTAAGTGACCAAAAAATTGGAGTGCAAATTGGCCCCCTTCTAACAACTTGGCCCCTAATATAAATAAATAAATAAATCTTAAAACGAGGAAAATTTAAACCAAATATGCATATCAAGCTTTAAAAAAAACAAAATCACTACAGAAAGAGTTTGGTTACTGCTCCCGTCTCTAACTTGAGAAGTCTAAGGCCTACTACGTCATTGGCGCTTTACTGAAAACTAATTTTGTATTGAACAGTTCCGGGAATAAATATTAAAATCGATTCAAATATTTGACATATAATGATATTAAATGCAGAATGCTCATTAGTTCAAGATTTTAGTTCACTATAATTTTATTTTTATTCTCAATGTTGTAGTAAGTACAAAAGAAAACACCTGTAATATAATTCGTTTTCAGTAAAGCGCCAATGACGCAGTACGCTTTAGGTTTCTACAATTAGGGAAGGGGACAGCAGCTAAAATCTTGTTTGTAGTGAAAACTATATGTGTCTTGAACTGTCTTGGAAAGAACTAATAAAATTAAACTGAATATATGATACATAATTATATTAATTGCTGAAGGTTCATCAGTTCAAGATTCTATTTCGCATTAATTTTCTTTTTATTTTCTATGCTGTAATAAGTACAAAAGGTTATATTAATACCTGCTGCATGTTGGTTTGCTATGATTATTGAGTAGTTTCTATCTGTTTTGGGTTTCGTTTATTCTTTAATAATAATTTTCGGTAGTTTTGAGTTTGAATTATTATAGGCTTATATTCCTGCTGATCTTAAATTTAACACGGTCTTTAATTTGAAAAACTTATTTTTCGGGAAGTTATTTTTTAATTAATACCATGTAAGAATAGGATCTTCGCTAAAGCTCTTCTATCAGCTCCCCTCTGTGGTGGATCCAGGGGGAGGGGCGTGCACCCCCCCCCCCCATAGCGTAGCCTAAAGTAGTGTAATTTACTTAATTAACGCAAGCTTGCGTTAATTAAACTTGCTTTTAACGCAAGTTTATCGGATCAACCTATTTTGCCCCCCCCCCAAAAAAAAAAGTTTATTGGATCAACCTATTTTGCCCCCCCCCCCCCTAAAAAAATCCTGGACCCGCCCCTGGCTCCCCTACCATATGGTAGATATGAAGTTAGGACAAGTTACTGAAACTTGTAATTATGGTTTTGAAAATAGGGGAAAAACTCTAATTAAATCTTTGATCTTAGGAAAACTCTAATTAAACCTCTCTGTAAGAAAGCTGATAAAAGTGAGTGTTGCAATTATAGAGGCATTAGCTTGGCTTCTGTAGGATGCAAAGGTCTCTTAGGTCCTAGTATGATGATAATTTTTAGACTTAGAGAATCTGTCAATAAATTTTGAAGAGAGAAGAACAGTCTAGACTTAGAAAGGGGAGAGGATGTGTCGACCACTTTCTACTCTTACATTAATAATGAAGAAGTGCCTGAGTCATCAAGATCCCTTTACTCCGCAGTATTACAGATTATTAGCAAATGTTAGATTCAGCTGAATCTAAATAAAAAATTGAAGCTATAAATAAAAAAATTGAAGCTATTTAAGATTTATATATTCATTTATATTTCCAGCTTTTATCTTTATGTTTGCTAATGTCGTTAATTTTAATTTCTGTTCGTCTTGGGTTTCATTTATTCTTAAATAATAATTGCTGGTCATTTTGAGTTTGAACTATAATGGGAATTAATTCATGCAGGTCTTGAGTTCAATATTGCTCATTACTTTGCATTTAAAAAACTTTTTTAATGCATTTTTTTCTAATTAATTTTTGTTCGTTTTTATTACTAAATGTCCTTTATTGGTTTATGAAATGAATATTTCTACAGTGCTTCACGTCTTAATCTTAAGAATTAAAATATACGGTTATAATTTATTAATTACGTGTTGAATTGCATCATAGGAACTTTTTTCTGCTGATCTTGGTTTAATATGGCTCATTTTCAACGTAAAATCTTAAATTAGGTATCCTTTTCTTAGACGATGCTGCCTGTCAATGACGAACAAATAAAAGTTCAAATGGGAATAAATCCATTTATTTAGACAGTGAAAACAGGGGCAAAAATCTACATATTTTGATCAGATATACAGCGATCGTTGTCAGTAAAAATACCAAAGTATTAAAATTGAAACTAACATATCTATACAAAACAAAATAATTAACTTTCGGGTCATTCACAAAATAATGAACTTCCAGGTTATTCACTAGATTTTTCTGGAGAGAGTTTTATGACAAATTTCGTTCCGAAGTCTTGAGGTAAATTTTCTTTTTTATTTTGCCTAAATGTAAAATAAATTTATAATGAAGGTGACAAAGTCTTCTGCGTCTTCTAATTGCAAACAAAATGTTGAGCTTATAGTTGTATACTTGGTTGTCTCATTTCCCCATATATATAACAACTATCTATCTAATAGCAACATGACTATCTATAATGTATTACGGTAATTACTTGGCTAAAAAAAAAAAAAAAAAAAAAAAAAAAAAAAAAAAAAAAAAAAAAAAAAAAAAAAAAAAAAAAAAAAAAAAAACTGTCTTCCTACTTTAGTAACTGAAATAAATGAGCACTTGAACAAGGTCTAGACCCTACTCATCCATCCAGTTCCCCGGGACAAAACAGTGTATCCAATCCGACAATCCGAAAATCAAGTCCAAAAATATAGCAAAATCAGCATTAATAAGTATACTTCAATGTTCCGAAACCAAACTATAGCACCTTAAATCTACAAAAACATTCTATTCCTAAGGTGATCACCACATATCGGGGCTCATCAGATGAAAACTCATTGCCTAAATGGGTTTCGGCGCTAAAATTTCATTACCCAGGCAATATGAGCGCGCCATGCCATACTCGGGCATACCCCTATGTAGTGACACCTATGGAATAAACATAAACAAAATTCAAAATATCTAAAAAATAAAAAATAAAAAAATATACCCCAGAAAAATTATTTCAAACATCCTTAACCAACCTTCAAATAACACTGAGAGCCGAACCTTCAGCTGATTTAAATACAAATAAATAAATAGAACTAGCCCTCCCCTCGGAACAATTTCACTCTCACTCAAATTCTAAGAATTAAATTCCGAATATCACACCTTAATCTTTACCACATGTGTCGCAATCTACCCTAAACTACAGGGAAGATAAACCAGATTCCTTCAACAAGTTACCGTAAAATATCATTCAAGATATCTTGATAACTTTTATTATACTTTTGTAAAAGCTGATTATACTTAAAACAAAGCTTTTTAAATTGCCAAACAAGTTTATTGGCGGAAAAACCTCTTACGATTAGCTTCTTGCTAAGTAACATACATCTATTTCTAAAATCGATGTAATTAGTACAAATTCTTGCATATCTAAATAGTTGGGAAAAATACGATGAATATGTTTTTTTCGAATGAATATTACTTTTTCGGAAATGGAAAATTGACTATTCCAAATTTAAAATCGTCTGTTTTATTATATATTTTTTAAAAATTATTGTATTATTAGGTGCCACATTAATCTCTAATTCTAGAAAATGGTCATATTTGCCATTTCCATTACTGGATTCCAGCTTTAACTCTGGTGGATATATTTTACTTGAAATCTCTAAAAAGTTTGAACAATTTATCACCAGAAGGTCATCTAAATATCTTTTATTATTTGAGAGCAAATACTTTATGTTACTTGGATTCTTTTTATCCATCATATAATCATATTCTAAATAATTTAAAAATAGGTCTGCTATAACTGGACTGGCATTACCCCCCATAGGAATTCCATTACTTTGATTATATAGATTACCATTAAATTTTATATAAGTATTAAATAGAACAAATTCGAGTAGATCAAAAGTCATATCTAGGCTATAACATCTTGAGCTAGTGGTACTATTAAAATAATTAGTCCATCTCGCCTTCTTATTATATGTATCAATTTTTAAAAACGGCAAATTAGACGAAATTAAAGCTTTCTTAATAATCTTTTTTAATTTATAAATACTAAATTAATGGGTAAATTTGTATATAATGTAGTGAAATCAAACGAGTCCACTCTTTTGGCTGAAACTAAAGCAAGAGAGTCTATTACTTGCAGCGAATTATTAACACTCCAGTATGGATTAAACTTAGAAAATTTTTTAATTCCCGAGCAATATGCCTCAAATTTATTTTTGATTTCTCCTAAAATACACGAAGGTCAGTAGCCGCAACTCTGGTCGGGCACCTTGCTGCACCCGCAATAAAGCGTGGTTTCGGGGGATTTTTATGAAATTTTGCCGTCCAATATAAAAAACGGAAAATTTTTATCATTATCATTAACCTTAATATTAAATTTTTTAAAAAGTATATCCTCTATTCCAATCAATAGACTATTATTAACATCTTGAACCTTTGTATATGTATTTGTTGTACTAAGCTCCTTTGTTAAAACATCACAATAAAGCTTCTGACAAATTATTGCAAAATTATTATTCGCTTTATCAATGGGTACAATTACAAAATCCCTCTTTATATTATCAATCACTTGTTTTATCTTAGAATTATAAAAAACTACATCATTATTATGCTTATTTGTCCTCTTATATATCTTATTTCTAACCTTATTAATAATTAAGTTTTTCCAACTCTGAAAACTATTTTTATTAATTTTCTTTTTTTTGCAACAATTATCAATAAATATTTCTAGATTATTATTTAACCCCCTAAGCAGATTCGAGGGTTTTAGATGATTCGAAAGACGGAATTTAGCCCCCATTTTCATTATATTCTGCAATTCAATTTGCTTTATTATTGTTAAATCACCTGTAATAATATGTTCGTAAGTTGGATTAACAAATGATAACAATTGGTCACACTTGCAAATAGGTTTCCAATTACTATCCGTGTCAAATTCTTAAGTATTAAATTATAATTAAAAATCATTTGTCCTATCGTTTTTGAAAATTTAGATGTTATGATCGGATTATTCTTATACTTTAATTTACTAGGAAGGGCCTGTTTCACATCAGCCTGGTTTAAAATTCCAGGTAAATTTACATCCTCTATTTGTTTACTTATAAAAGTTATAGGTAAATATAATCTCTTCTCCTTATTAACATTCTTATCAGACTTTTTATCTTTTAAAATACATTTAGTTCTAGCTAGAATACATACTGTATCATAAATCAGTTTAATTTTTGAGTTACATGGTGTTTTATTGTTTATATTCCAAAATAATTTTATTAAATTATTAACACACGTAAGCACGCTCTCCCATCCCAATATATTCAAAAGCTTCCGAAGAAGTTACGATTTCCTTTGAATTTTTCCTTACGACATCCTCCCACCCCACTCGGGGATGACCTACTTTTTGTTTGACCTTAGAAGGTCTGACGACAAGAACGATCTTTGGCAATCTATCATCCTTGATCTGCAAAATGTGTCTTAGCTCTCTTATCCTTTCTGTCATTATAGCCCTAGAAAGTTGGATAGAATCAAACTTTTCGTGCAGCTTACTGTTTCAGATACGGTTAGTCAGTCAGATAGTCTGCTGACAAAATGTTTTCGACTTGTGGGGTCATTATGCAAATAACATCTGACATCTAAAAATTAACCTCATAACACCGCTGAAGAACCTATGTTTCCATTATATTGTTTCAGAGTCAATGCAGTAGTCTTGACTAAGTAAAGACGATGCATTCTTAAATCATGTATTATCCGATGTACCCTACGTGTTTTTCGTTTTTGTCATTTCTTATTCATAAGTGCCCTTGAAACCTCAGGGTGGGTCACTTTCAATCGGAAACTGTACCCCATATAAAGTTTAACCCTTTCATGACCCATCCCTTTTTGATCAAATTTGACGGAAAATATATGATTCATGACCAGAAAGACACGCTGATTTGAACATGCTGATAATAACCTCCTAAAATAAGTAAGAAAAAATCTGTTCAAAGCGGGACTCTGTTGTCCCGCTGGGCAAAGCAACCTGATCAAATGCTAGCTGAAGGAACCGAATAGTCCGGCTGAGCAAGCCACTTTTTTCTAAAAGAAAAAATCGTTTATTCAGTATGGAAAAATTTGAAAAAAAATGCTAATTACAACTCTATCTTTGATGATACTCAGCGAAACAATTGTTCCCTTCATTGATGCACAACGTCACACCACATTCGGAATAAATCGCGAATGGTCTTGAGTAACTGTACTTTAAAGAACACATTTCTTATCTTGAGTGTTGAAAAACAAAGCGAGGTCTGTGCTTGCCCAAACCGCTTAGACGGACATCGTCTGGAACCGAGGCACCACAACTTCTTCGTCTTTTTTGTTAACTGCAACAGCCAGCTGGAAACTGCTTCCATTTTTCCATTTCGAATGTGCCATAGACACGAGTCCTTTGAAAACCACTCAAGCAGTGTCAATTTTTCTTCGGGATACAGGCAAGTGTCGAAACTTGGGTGTTGAAGAGAGTTAAAACCACGAGACCCCAAAAGAAGCCAGTGCCACCATTTCAAAGACTTTCTATCTTTTCCATATGCTGGCCTTTTCTGGTCAGAAAGGTCTACATCCTTCCACATGTTCATTATAATATTTTGCTACTTGAGTGGCTGTGGCAAACGGAGGTAGACCCATCATAATTCTCTTTTCCTTACAGAGGCTACCTCTGTACCATGGTAGTTGGAGGCAAACAGAACAGTCACGGAATCCATCCATTAATAGACAACAATCATTCCTCAATGTTTTTGGTCGCAGCTCCCTCTATCTAAAGTTTATTCCGGTGCAAGGATAGGAAGTCCCTCCCTATTTGAACGAATTGGGCAACACCCCAAGACACCATGTCCATTAAGTTGCTTAAGAAAGGAGACAGACTGAAACCAGTTACCAAAGACAACTATATGCTCTTTCTCCTGAGACCTTCAGTAATTTGTCGAACGACTACCCACCACGTCCAAATCCTAAATTGTCCTTGAAAGCTTGGAACTTTCCTTGGTAGACGTCAAAGTTTAGACATAACCGCTCACGCAGGAAAAGAACCAAAGCTTGTAACCTCTTTTTATCGGCCTTATTGGGTTATATTGTTTTAGTTTGGAACGTTCTTTGAAGACAATGATGGACTCGTCTTAACTCAAATAAGTTCCAAGCTTCACTAACTGCTTGAAGTGGAAGTTTAGCACGTCAAAAATTGGTCGCAGCTTGAAAAGCCTGTGTTTCTCGCCGTCTGTGATTGTCAGGTTGTCTCTGAGATGTAAGTTTTTAGAATCTCTTCGGCATCTTTGACGATGCAAGAGGGATACCCAAGTCAGGATTAGTAGCCCAGTAATCTCTCATGCTTGAAAGCCGCTGGTACCCCCATTGACAGATTTATCAAAGCCTTAAGTTCATTGTCTGTGCCGTTGAAATTCCTGCCCTTCTCAAGTGAATAAGGATTTGATTGAAAAACCAGAAGCTTATTAAGCTCATTGCTTAAGTAGGTGAGAAAAAAATCTATTGGAGATAATTCACTCCCTATTTCTTCTAAATGAGCCTCAGGACTCATCGAATTTATCTAGTTCGTTTGTGTGACAACTTTCTTCCAAGTCCTTTGTGGTTCAACGACTGTTGCCTTTCTTGACGGTGGCCTTACATTTTTCATCGGTTGACAATCTGCGCGACACGACACCTTACTCAACTGAGCCAACAAGTCACTGACGATACTATGTTCTTAGTATTATATTCTTGGCAATCAATGTATTGTTTCTGGGACACTACCCAACAGATATTATGCGTCAATATATCGTAACAAGTTATTTGTGCAACCGATTTCTCGATTGTATTTTTGGTGAGTGTTGTCAGTAATCTGTTTCCGGGGCAACTTTTTTTGCCCTCATCCCGAGATGTGCATACCACGGTGATTTGAGATGCTTGCTTAAACAGACATATTCTTTTCATGGTTAACAAAACTTGTTTCGAACTCAAAAATTATAATGATAACAACAGGAAAGGTATCATTTATTTGTAATGTAATTGTCCTAAGTCCATCAGTTTTCAATTACCGGGCTTGCCCATGAGATTGGGTCGCCACATTCCAATTCAGGACCCCATATCCCCTTCCAAGTCCCCTATACCCTCTCCCTCAAGAGCCCAATCCCCCTTTCATGGCCCAATGCCCCCCCCCCATTTTTAACTTTAATATTTTTTATTTTGATTTATTTAACGGAATTTTTTTACTTTTTCCATGTCTTCAAATCACATTTAAGTTCTTAGACATACATTTTAAGACAATCAATGAATTATTTATGAAACATTGGCAAACTGATGTTAAGCGTCCCTACATTGTAACAAGCTATATGCATAATCGATTTCTCAATTGGATATATGGTAAATACAATAAGTGATTTGTTTCAGGGCAACTTTTTTGACATCCTTCTGATAATAGGCATAACACAGTGATATGAGATGCTTGCTGAACAGACATGTTCTTTTGATGGTTAATGAAACCTGTTTCGATCTCCAAAAATTTTAATGACTACAAATTGGCACGTATCACTTTTGTAATGTAAATATCCTGAGCAAATCGCTTTTCCATTACTGGGGATTGTGAAAGAGTTAGGGTCCTCATATTCCCATCTGGCATCCCTTCCCATTCCAGATCCCCAAAGCCCCCCTCTAGGGTTAAAATTCTGAATTTTTTTTCAAAGAAGAGAAAAAAGTTCCTCTTCAGTTCTAAATTTTATCTCAAAGAAGTGAAAATGTTCAAGTTCTGCTCTGAATTTTTCCATAGAAGAGAAAAAAGTTATAATACGATTCTGAATTTTTTCCAAAGAAGAGAAAAAGTTACACTTCAATTCTGAATTTTTTCCAAAGAAGAGAAAAAAATTATTTGTTCTGAATTTTTCCATAGAAGAGAGAAAATTTACAGTTCAGATCTGAATTTTTTCCAAAGAAGAGAAAAAAAGAATTATAGCTCAGTTCTGAGTTCCTCCACAGAAGAGAAAAAGTTCTACTTCAGCTCTGAATTCTCTAAAACAAGAGAAAAATAGTTACACTTCGATTCTGGATTTTTTCAAAGAAGAGAAAAAATTCCATCTCAGTTCTGAATTTTCTCAAAGAAGAGAAAAAAGTTCCTGTTCTGCTTCGAATTTTTCCGTAGAAGAAAAAAAACATTTTTTTAACTTCAATTTTTGATGTTTTCCAAATATGACAAAAAATACACTTCAGTTCTGTGTTTCCCAAAAGAAGATAATAGTTCGACTTTAGTTCTGAATTTTCTAAAAAAAAAAAATTACTTCGATTCTAAATTTTCCAGTGAAGAAAAGAAGTTCCACTTCAGTTCTGAAATTTTTCATAGAAGAGAAAAAAATGTCGAGTTCTTTTCTGAATGTTACACTTCGATTCTGAAATTTTTCGAGGAAGAGAAAAAATTTTACCCTTCAGTTCTGAGTTTCACAAAAGAAGAGAAAAAGATACACTTAAGTTTTGAATTTTCTCAAAGAGGAGAAAAAAAGTTACCTTTTGATTCTGAAAATTTTTCAAAGACAAGTGAAAGTTCCACATCGGATTTAAATTTTTCTCAAAGAAGAAAAAAATTTAAACTTCAATTCTGAATTGATAAAAGAAAAGAAAATGTTCCACGTCAGTTCTGAATTTTTCAACGAAAAGAAATAAAGCTCAAGTTATGTTCTGACTTTTTCCATTGAACTGAAAAATGTTACACTTAGATTCTGAATTTTTTTGGAAGAGGAGAATAGAAGTTCCCCTTCAGTTTTGAATTTCTTCAACGATGAGAAAAAAATTCAAATTCAGTTCTGAATTTTTTGAAAGAAGAAAAAAAGATCACACTTCGATTTTGAATTTTTGAAAGTAAGAGAAAGGGTTCCACTTTAATTCTATATTTTCTTAAAGAATAGAAAAAAAGCTATCTGTTCTGAATGTTCCCATAAAAAAAGAAAAAAGTTACACTTCGATTCTTTCCAAATACACTTCGAATTTACTTCGAATATACAAATACACTTCAATTTTTTCCAAAGAAGAGAAAAAATTATATTTCAGTTCTGAGTTTCTCCAATGAAGAGAAAATGTTCCAATTCAGTTCTGAAAATTCCCAAAGAAGAGAAAAAACCTTTTTCTGTGCTTAATTTTTCCATAGAAGAGAGAAAAGTTACAATTTAATCCTGAATTCTTGCAAAGAAGAAAAAAAGTTAAATTTCAATTCTAAATTTTTTCAAAGAAGAGAAAAAAGTTCAAGTTCTGTTTTGAATTTTTCCAAAGAAGAGAAAAAAGTTATACTTCGATTCTTAATTTTTTCCATAGAAGACAAAAAGTTCCACTTCGATTCTAAACTTTTTCCAAAGAAGAGAAAAAAAAGTTACCATTCAGCTTCGAGTTTGCCCAAAGAGAAAGCGTTCGACTTCAGTTTTGAATTTTCTCAAAGAAGAGAAAAGAAAAGTTACACGTCAGTCTTGATTTTTTTTCAAAGAAAATAAAAAGCTCCATTTCTGCTCTTAATTTTCTCAAAGAAGAGAAAAAAAGTTCAACTTCTGTTGTGAAATTTTTACAAAGAAGAAAAAAAAAAATAAAAGTTCACTTCTGAGTTTTCCCAAAGAAAAGAAAAATTTACAATTCTGTTCTGAATTTATCCAAAGAAGAGAAAAAGTTCAAGAGCTGTTCTGAATTTTTCCAGAGAAAGAAAAATGTTACTCTTCAATTCTAAATCTTTACGAAGTAGTGAAAAAAAATACAGTTCAGTTCTGAGTTTCCACAAAGAACAGAAAAAGTTCCACTTAAGTTTTGAATTTTTCTCAAAGAAGAGAAAAAAGTTCATGTTCAGTTCTTAATTTTCCAAAAGAAGACAAAATGTTACAATTGGATTCTGAGTTTTTCACACAACAGAAAAAGTTCCACTTCAATTCTCAATTTTCTAAATGAAGAGAAAAAAGTTCAAGTTCAGTCCTGAATTTTCTGAAAGGCGATAAAAATGTTACAACTCAATTCTGAATTTTTCAAAGAAGAGAAAAAGTTCCACTTCAGTTCTGAATTTTCTCAAAGAAGAGACAAAATTTCAAGTTCTGATCTGAAATTGTTCATAGAAGAGAAAAATGTTTTACTTAGATTCTGAATTTTTCATAGAAGAGAAAAAGTTACATTTTAATTCTGAATTTTCTCAAAGAAGAGAAAAAAAAGTTAAAGTTCTCTTCTGAATTTTTCCATAAAAGAAAAAAAGTTACACTTCAGCTTAAAGTTTCCCAAAGAGAAAAATTTGTACTTCAGTTTTGAATCATCTCAAAGAAGAAAAAAAAATTTTGATTCTGAATCTTTCCAAAGAAGAGAAAAGTTCCACTTATGTTCCGAATTTTCTCAAAGAAGAGAAAAAAAGTTTAAGTTCGGCTCTGAGTTTTTCCATAGAAGAGAAAGAAGTTACACTTAGATTCTTAATTTGTTCCAAAGAAGGAAAAAAGTAACACTTCGATTATGAATTTTTCCAGACGAGAAAAAATTCCACTTCAGTTCTAAGTTTTCTGAGAGAACAGAAAAAATTTCAAGTTCTGCTATTTATTTCTTCGTTTAAATAAAAAAGTTACTTTTTGATTCTGAATATTTTCCAAAGAAGAGAAAAAAAAATTACCATTCAGTTGCCCAAAGAAGAGGAAAATTTCCACTTCAGTTCTAAATTTTCTCAAAGAAGAGACAGAGTTACACTTCGATTCTGAACTTTTCCAAAGAAGTGAAAAAGTTAGACTTCAGGGCATAATTTTCTCAAAAAAGGAAAAAAGTTCAAGTTCTGTTCTGAATTTTCCCATAGAAGAGAAAAACGTTACCCTCCGATTCTGAATTTTTTCAAAAAAAGGGACAAAAAGTTACACTCCAATTCTGAGTTTCCCCAGAGAAGAGATAAAGTTCAAGTTCAGTTCTGAATTTTCTCAAAGAAAAGAAAAAAATTAAACTTTAATTCTGAGTTTTCTAAAAAAGAGAGAAAAAAAGTTACACTTCGATTCTAAATTTTCCAAAATAAGAGAAAATTTTACACTTTAACTCTGAATTTTTCCAAAGAATAAAGAAGTTCAGCTTCCGTTGTGAATTTTTCCAAGAAGAAGAGAAAAATGAAAGTTCTGTTCTTAGTTCCCCCCAGAGAAGAAAAAAAGTTCAAGTTCAGTTCTGAATTTTCTCAAAGAAGAGAAAAAATTAAACTTTAATTCTGAGTATTCTCAAAAAAGAGAGAGAAAAAAAGTTACACTTCGATTCTGAATTTTCCAAAATAAGAGAAAAATTTGCACTTCAACTCTGATTTTTTTCCAAAGAGTAAAGAAGTTCAACTTCTTTTGTGAATTTTTCCAAAGAAGAAGATAAAAATGAAAGTTCTGTTCGGAGTTCCCCCAAAGAAGAGAAAAATTTACACTTCTGTTCTAAATTTATCCAAAACAGAGAAAAAAAGTTCAATTTCTGTTCTGAATTTTTCCATAGAAGAGAAAAAAGATACACTTCGATTTTGAATTTTATCCAAAGAAGAGAAAAAAAATTTATACTTCAGTTTTAAGTTTCCCAAAACAAGGAAAAAATAGTACTTCCGTTCTGAACCGTAACTTTTCTCTAGTGGGGCTGCCAGATGCCACAAATTGGGCATTTAATGCCTAAATTTCTTATCTTTTGCTGAGCCTTCAGATTGATATTGAATGAGGCTTGGGGTAAGGGAGAGGGTTGGGAGTATAAATTAAATTTTAATCCCTCTTGATTCACGGGAATGATTTTTGCTATAAGTCCTTATTATCGATGTTGAAATGGGGGATTAATAAAATTCCCGCCTATTGCGACATACCTATATAGGATAAAAAATTATATTCAAAAACCTACCGTCACTAAGGTGGAATGGAGAGGGAAAAATATCATTGCCTCGTCACAGAATATTTTGGGGGGAGCCCTAGTGCTACTAGCTTCTAGTAAGTTTGTCAAATGCTAATAAGACCTTTATATTCAGCGAGTTAAATGGTAATATGTCTCATTTCCTATTTATATGGCTATTTATATATATGTCTATTTGTGTACATTTATATTATCCAATTTATATGTTTAATATTTTCTCGTTTCCAGTGTGAGTCTACCTCCCTACCAGTGTCAATTGAGAAACTCGTTATAAAACAGATTTATTTTGCCTTATAGATTTGTATTTAAAACCATGGAAATGAAGACCCCAAAAAAGTTATATTCAACCCCTATCTTTTTATAAAATATTCAATAAGTATGTTTTTTTAAAGGAAGCACTTCAAAGTCAAAGAATCACTTTAAGAATACTATATTTGAAAGGAAAAATGGATTTATAGAATGGAGTTGTACCCTTATTCTAAATTTAAGATATCCCTGGTTCAAACGGCTCGTAGTATCAAACTGGCCCCTTTGTAGGTTCCTCCATCCCTATGGAAAATCCACCTCACATATTGATAAAGACTCTACTTTCGAATTTAAAAGTATTTGAACATTTCCTCCGCAAAATTCACCCCGCGAACAATTTGCCCCTAAAAATATTCCCCCCGGAAAATTTTCTCTTCCCTGTGGTAAATTTACCCCATGAGAAACCCCCTCCTGCGGATGATTCTTCCCCAAAAATTCCTATGAAACTCCCCTGGGATATTTTCCAAACACCTTTTTCAATTTAGAAGTATATAAAACATGTTTTATGATTATTTCTTCGGATGCTATTGGATAATTACTACTATTAACAACTCAATGCAAAACTTTGCCACCTGAGGCCAACACAGCTACAAACAGTCCTCCTTCACCCCAGTCTGCTCAAAACCTCCCTCTTTACACCCTCCCAAAAAGTTACAATTATGATTAAATTTTTTCTAACGACATCCTCCAACCGCATTCAGGGGCAACCTGTTGGTCTTTTGGTCCTAGATCGTAATCCGATATCATGCACAATCCGTCACCCTTCATCTACTAAAATTTCCCTAGCCACCTCAACCTTTCTATCATTGTAGCACTAGAAAGAGAAATTGGCCCACATTTTTACTGTTTGAAATACGGTCAGTCAGCCGGGTAACCAAAACATCCCATAGGTAATTTCTCTGGAAAATATCGAACAAATCATCCTCCTTATGTAGTAAAGGAATTTTATAGTTGCCCACCAGCTGTCATAAGCTTTTATAAAGTAGGTTTCTGCTGGTGTTATTGCGCCCTTTGTATGGCTTATAATTAATGTCCTAATGAGGTTAAAACTAGGGTAGCGGGTCCTTAGGTCTTTGCGTGACTAATTATCTTGCGCGTACCTACTGGGAGTTAATCGAGAAGCTTATATGATGTTTTAGAAAGGTTGGTTGTGATATAATACTTTTGTTTATGCCACCAAATTTCACGGTCTGGATATATATATATATATATATATATATATATATATATATATATATATATATATATATATATATATATATATATATATATATATATATATATATATTATATATATATATATATATATATATATATATATTATATATATATATATATATATATATATATATATATATATATATATATATATATATATATATATATATATATATATATATATATATATATATATATATATATATATATATATATATATATATATATATATATATATATATATATATATATATATATATATATATATATATATCCAGACCGTGTAATTTGGTGGCATAAACAAAAGTATTATATCATATAACCAACCTTTCTAAATATCATATATAAGCTTCTCGATTAACTCCCAGTAGGTACGCGCAAGATAATTAGTCACGCAAAGACCTAAGGACCCGCTACCCTAGTTTTAACCTTATTAGGACATTAATTATACGCCATACAAAGGGCGCAATAACACAACAGCAGAAAACTTACTTTATAACAGCTTATGACAGCTGGTGGGCAACTATAAAATTCCTTTACTACATAAGGAGGATGATTTGTTCGATATTTTCCAGAGAAATACCTATGGGATGTTTTGGTTACCCGGCTGACTGACCGTATTTCAAACAGTAAAAATGTGGGCCAATTTCTCTTTCTAGTGCTACAATGATAGAAAGGTTGAGGTGGCTAGGGAATTTTAGTGGATGAAGGGTGACGGATTGTGCATGATATCGGATTACGATCTAGGACCAAAAGACCAACAGGTTGCCCCTGAATGCGGTTGGAGGATGTCGTTAGAAAAAATTTAATCATAATTGTAACTTTTTGGGAGGGTGTAAAGAGGGAAGTTTTGAGCAGACTGGGGTGAAGGAGGACTGTTTGTAGCTGTGTTGGCCTCAGGTGGCAAAGTTTTGCATTGAGTTGTTAATAGTAGTAATTATCCAATAGCATCCGAAGAAATAATCATAAAACATGTTTTATATACTTCTAAATTGAAAAAGGTGTTTGGAAAATATCCCAGGGGAGTTTCATAGGAATTTTTGGGGAAGAATCATCCACAGGAGGGGGTTTCTCATGGGGTAAATTTACCACAGGGAAGAGAAAATTTACCGGGGGGAATATTTTTAGGGGAAAATTGTTCGCGGGGTGAATTTTGCGGAGGAAATGTTCAAATACTTTTAAATTCGAAAGTAGAGTCTTTATCAATATGTGAGGTGGATTTTCCATAGGGATTGAGGGAACCTACAAAGGGGCCAGTTTGATACTACGAGCCGTTTGAACCAGGGATATCTTAAATTTAGAATAAGGGTACAATTCCATTCTTTAAATCCATTTTTCCTTTCAAATATAGTATTCTTAAAGTGATTCTTTGACTTTGAAGTGCTTCCTTTAAAAAAACATACTTATTGAATATTTTATAAAAAGATAGGGGTTTGAATATAACTTTTTTGGGGTCTTTATTTCCATGGTTTTAAATACAAATCTATAAGGCAAAATAAATCTGTTTTATAACGAGTTTCTCAATTGACACTGGTAGGGAGGTAGACTCACACTGGAAACGAGAAGATATTAAACATATAAATTGGATAATATAAATGTACACAAATAGACATATATATAAATAGTCATATAAATAGGAAATGAGACATATTACCATTTAAACTCGCTGAATATAAAGGTCTTATTAGCATTTGACAAACTTACTAGAAGCTAGTAGCACTAGGGCTCCCCCCAAAATATTCTGTGACGAGGCCAATGATATTTTTCCCTCTCCATTCCACCTTAGTGACGGTAGGTTTTTGAATATAATTTTTTATCCTATATAGGTATGTCGCAATAGGCGGGAATTTTATTAATCCCCCATTTCAACATCGATAATAAGGACTTATAGCAAAAATCATTCCCGTGAATCAAGAGGGATTAAACTTTAATTTATACTCCCCACCCTCTCCCTTACCCCAAGCCTCATTCAATATCAATCTGAAGGCTCAGCAAAAGATAAGAAATTTAGGCATTAAATGCCCAATTTGTGGCATCTGGCAGCCCCACTAGAGAAAAGTTGCGGTTCAGAACGGAAGTACTATTTTTTTTCTTGTTTTGGGAAACTTATAACTGAAGTATAACTTTTTTTTTCTCTTCTTTGGATAAAATTCAAAATCGAAGTGTATCTTTTTTCTCTTCTATGGAAAAATTCAGAACAGAAATTAAACTTTTTTTCTCTGTTTTGGATAAATTTAGAACAGAAGTGTAAATTTTTCTCTTCTTTGGGGAAACTCCGAACAGAACTTTCATTTTTATCTTCTTCTTTGGAAAAATTCACAAAAAGTTGAACTTCTTTACTCTTTGGAAAAAATCAGAGTTGAAGTGCAAATTTTTCTCTTATTTTGGAAAATTCAGAATCGAAGTGTAACTTTTTTTCTCTCTTTTTTGAGAATACTCAGAATTAAAGTTTAATTTTTTCTCTTCTTTGAGAAAATTCAGAACTGAACTTGAACTTTTTTTCTTCTCTGGGGGAACTAAGAACAGAACTTTCATTTTTCTCTTCTTCTTTGGAAAAATTCACAACGGAAGCTGAACTTCTTTATTCTTTGGAAAAATTCAGAGTTAAAGTGTAAAATTTTCTCTTATTTTGGAAAATTTAGAATCGAAGTGTAACTTTTTTTCTCTCTTTTTTAGAAAACTCAGAATTAAAGTTTAATTTTTTTCTTTTCTTTGAGAAAATTCAGAACTGAACTTGAACTTTATCTCTTCTCTGGGGAAACTCAGAATTGGAGTGTAACTTTTTGTCCCTTTTTTTGAAAAAATTCAGAATCGGAGGGTAACGTTTTTCTCTTCTATGGGAAAATTCAGAACAGAACTTGAACTTTTTTCCCTTTTTTGAGAAAATTATGCCCTGAAGTCTAACTTTTTCACTTCTTTGGAAAAGTTCAGAATCGAAGTGTAACTCTGTCTCTTCTTTGAGAAAATTTAGAACTGAAGTGGAAATTTTCCTCTTCTTCGGGCAACTGAATGGTAATTTTTTTTTCTCTTCTTTGGAAAATATTCAGAATCAAAAAGTAACTTTTTTATTTAAACGAAGAAATAAATATCAGAACTTGAAATTTTTTCTGTTCTCTCAGAAAACTTAGAACTGAAGTGGAACTTTTTCTCGTCTGGAAAAATTCATAATCGAAGTGTTACTTTTTTCCTTCTTTGGAACAAATTAAGAATCTAAGTGTAACTTCTTTCTCTTCTATGGAAAAACTCAGAGCCGAACTTAAACTTTTTTCTCTTCTTTGAGAAAATTTGGAACATAAGTGGAACTTTTCTCTTCTTTGGAAAGATTCAGAATCAAAATTTTTTTTTCTTCTTTGAGATGATTCAAAACTGAAGTAGAAATTTTTCTCTTTGGGAAACTTTAAGCTGAAGTGTAACTTTTTTTCTTTTATGGAAAAATTCAGAAGAGAACTTTAACTTTTTTTTTCTCTTCTTTGAGAAAATTCAGAATTAAAATGTAACTTTTTCTCTTCTATGAAAAATTCAGAATCTAAGTAAAACTTTTTTCTCTTCTATGAACAATTTCAGATCAGAACTTGAAATTTTGTCTCTTCTTTGAGAAAATTCAGAACTGAAGTGGAACTTTTTCTCTTCTTTGAAAAATTCAGAATTGAGTTGTAACATTTTTATCGCCTTCAGAAAATTCAGGACTGAACTTGAACTTTTTTCTCTTCATTTAGAAAATTGAGAATTGAAGTGGAACTTTTTCTGTTGTGTGAAAAACTCAGAATCCAATTGTAACATTTTGTCTTCTTTTGGAAAATTAAGAACTGAACATGAACTTTTTCTCTTCTTTGAGAAAATTCAAAACTTAAGTGGAACTTTTTCTGTTCTTTGTGGAAACTCAGAACTGAACTGTATTTTTTTTCACTATTTCGTAAAGATTTAGAATTGAAGAGTAACATTTTTCTCTTCTCTGGAAAAATTCAGAACAGCTCTTGAATTTTTTCTCTTCTTTGGATAAATTCAGAACAGAATTGTAAATTTTTCTTTTCTTTGGGAAAACTCAGAAGTGAACTTTTATTTTTTTTTTCTTCTTTGTAAAAATTTCACAACAGAAGTTGAACTTTTTTCTCTTCTTTGAGAAAATTAAGAGCAGAAATGGAGCTTTTTATTTTCTTTGAAAAAAATCAAGACTGACGTGTAACTTTTCTTTTCTCTTCTTTGAGAAAATTCAAAACTAAAGTCGAACTTTTTCTCTTTGGGCAAACTCGAAGCTGAATGGTAACTTTTTTTTCTCTTCTTTGGAAAAAGTTTAGAATCGAAGTGGAACTTTTTCTCTTCTATGGAAAAAATTAAGAATCGAAGTATAACTTTTTTCTCTTCTTTGGAAAAATTCAAAACAGAACTTGAACTTTTTTCTCTTCTTTGAAAAAATTAGAATTGAAATTTAACTTTTTTTCTTCTTTGCAAGAATTCAGGATTAAATTGTAACTTTTCTCTCTTCTATGGAAAAATTAAGCACAGAAAAAGATTTTTTCTCTTCTTTGGGAATTTTCAGAACTGAATTGAAACATTTTCTCTTCATTGGAGAAACTCAGAACTGAAATATAATTTTTTCTCTTCTTTGGAAAAAATTGAAGTGTATTTGTATATTCGAAGTAAATTCGAAGTGTATTTGGAAAGAGTCGAAGTGTAACTTTTTTCTTTTTTTATGGGAACATTCAGAACAGATAGCTTTTTTCTATTCTTTAAGAAAATATAGAATTAAAGTGGAACCCTTTCTCTTACTTTCAAAAATTCAAAATCGAAGTGGTGATCTTTTTTTCTTCTTTCAAAAAATTCAGAACTGAATTTGAATTTTTTTCTCATCTTTGAAGAAATTCAAAACTGAAGGGGAACTTCTATTCTCCTCTTCCAAAAAAATTCAGAATCTAAGTGTAACATTTTTCAGTTCAATGGAAAAAGTCAGAACAGAACTTGAGCTTTATTTCTTTTCGTTGAAAAATTCAGAACTGACGTGGAACATTTTCTTTTCTTTTATCAAATTCAGAATTGAAGTGTAAATTTTTTTTCTTCTTTGAGAAAAATTTAAATCCGATGTGGAACTTTCACTTGTCTTTGAAAAATTTTCAGAATCGAAAGGTAACTTTTTTTCTCCTCTTTGAGAAAATTCAAAACTTAAGTGTATCTTTTTCTCTTCTTTTGTGAAACTCAGAACTGAAGGGTAAATTTTTTTCTCTTCCTCGAAAAATTTCAGAATCTAAGTGTAACATTCAGAAAAGAACTTGACATTTTTTCTCTTCTATGAAAAATTTCAGAACTGAAGTGGAACTTCTTTTCTTCACTGGAAAATTTAGAATCGAAGTAATTTATTTTTTCTTTGAGAAAATTCAGAACTAAAGTCGAACTATTATCTTCTTTTGGGAAACACAGAACTGAAGTGTATTTTTTTTCATATTTGGAAAACATCAAAAATTGAAGTTAAAAATGTTTTTTTCTTCTACGGAAAAATTCAAAGAAGAACATGAACTTTTTTCTCTTCTTTGAGAAAATTCAGAACTGAAATGGAATTTTTTCTCTTCTTTGAAAAAATCCAGAATCGAAGTGTAACTATTTTTCTCTTGTTTTAGAGAATTCAGAGCTGAAGTAGAACTTTTTCTCTTCTGTGGAGGAACTCAGAACTGAGCTATAATTCTTTTTTCTCTTCTTTGGAAAAAATTCAGATCTGAACTGTAAATTTTCTCTCTTCTATGGAAAAATTCAGAACAGATAATTTTTTTCTCTTCTTTGGAAAAAATTCAGAATTGAAGTGTAACTTTTTCTCTTTTTGAAAAAATTCAGAATCGTATTATAACTTTTTTCTCTTCTATGGAAAAATTCAGAGAAGAACTTGAACATTTTCACTTCTTTGAGATAAATTTAGAACTGAAGAGGAACTTTTTTCTCTTCTTTGGAAAAAATTCAGAATTTTAATCCTAGAGGGGGACTTTTGGGATCTGGAATGGGAAGGGATACCAGATGGGAATATGAGGACCCTTACTCTTTCACAATCCCCAGTAATGGAAAAACGATTTGCTCAGGATATTTACATTACAAAAGTGATACGTGCCAATTTGTAGTCATTAAAATTTTTGGAGATCGAAACAGGTTTCATTAACCATCAAAAGAACATGTCTGTTCAGCAAGCATCTCATATCACTGTGTTATGCCTATTATCAGAAGGATGTCAAAAAAGTTGCCCGGAAACAAATCACTTATTCTATTTACCATATATCCAATTGAGAAATCGATTATGCAAATAGCTTGTTACAATGTAGGGACGCTTAACATCAGCTTGCCAATGTTTCATAAATAATTCATTGATTGTCTTAAAATGTATGTCTAAGAACTTTAATGTGATTTTAAGACATGAAAAAGTAAAAAATTCCGTTAAATAAATCAAAGTAAAAAATATTAAAGTTAAAAATGGAGGGGGGGGGGGCGGGGCGGGCATTGGGCCCTGAAAGGGGGATTGGGCTCTTGAGGGAGAGGGCATAGGGGACCTGGAGGGGGATATGGGGTCCTGAATTGGAATGTGGCGACCCAATCTCATGGGCAAGCCCGGTAATTGAAAACTGATGGACTTAGGACAATTACATTACAAATAAATGATACCTTTCCTGTTGTTATCATTATAATTTTTGAGTTCGAAACAAGTTTTGTTAACCATGAAAAAATATGTCTGTTTAAGCAAGCATCTCAAATCACCGTGGTATGCACATCTCGGGATGAGGGCAAAAAAAGTTGCCCTGGAAACAGATTACTGACAACACTCACCAAAAATACAATCGAGAAATCGGTTGCACAAATAACTTGTTACGATATATTGACGCATAATATCTGATGGGTAGTGTCCCAGAAACAATACATTGATTGCCAAGAATATAATACTAAGAACATAGTATCGTCAGTGACTTGTTCGCTCAGTTGAGTAAGGTGTCGTGTCGCGCTGATTGTCAACCGATGAAAAATGTAAGGCCACCGTCAAGAAAGGCAACAGTCGTTGAACCACAAAGGACTTGGAAGAAAGTTGTCACAAAAACGAACTAGTTAAATTCGATGAGTCCTGAGGCTCATTTAGAAGAAATAGGGAGTGAATTATCTCCAATAGATTTTTTTCTCACCTGCTTAAGCAATGAGCTTAATAAGCTTCTGGTTTTTCAATCAAATCCTTATTCACTTGAGAAGGGCAGGAATTTCAACGGCACAGACAATGAACTTAAGGCTTTGATAAATCTGTCAATGGGGTACCAGTGGCTTTCAAGCATGAGAGATTACTGGGCTGCTAATCCTGACTTGGGTATCCTCTTGCATCGTCAAGGATGTCGAAGAGATTCTAAAAACTTACATCTCAGAGACAACCTGACAATCACAGACGGCGAGAAACACAGGCTTTTCAAGCTGCGACCAATTTTTGACGTGCTAAACTTCCACTTCAAGCAGTTAGTGAAGCTTGGAACTTATTTGAGTTAAGACGAGTCCATCATTGTCTTCAAAGAACGTTCCAAACTAAAGCAATATAACCCAATAAGGCCGATAAAAAGAGCTTACAAGCTTTGGTTCTTTTCCTGCGTGAGCGGTTATGTCTAAACTTTGACGTCTACCAAGGAAAGTTCCAAGCTTTCAAGGACAATTTAGGATTTGGACGTGGTGGTAGTCGTTCGACAAATACTGAAGGTCTCAGGAGAAAAGAGCATATAGTTGTCTTTGGTAACTGGTTTCCGTCTGTCTCCTTTCTTAAGCAACTTAATGGACATGGTGTCTTGGGGTGTTGCCCAATTCGTTCAAATAGAGAGGGACTTCCTATCCGTACAGAGGTAGCCTCTGTAAGGAAGTAATATATTTAAAACTAAAAATAGTTTTAAGTAGAACAATTTTGTTCAAAAAAACTGCATTTTGATGTATTTTCATGCTGCAGTCTTGTCAAAGATATTTGAATTTGAACCATCAAACAGTTCACCGGAATAAACTTTAGATAGAGGGAGCTGCGACCAAAAACATGGAGGATTGATTGTTGTCTATTAATGGATGGATTCCGTGACTGTTCTGTTTGCCTCCAACTACCATGGTACAGAGGTAGCCTCTGTAAGGAAAAAGAATTATGATGGGTCTACCTCCGTTACCACAGCCACTCAAGTAGCAAAATATTATAATGTACATGTGGAAGGATGTAGACCTTTCTGACCAGAAAAGGCCAGCATATGGAAAAGATAGAAAGTCTTTGAAATGGTGGCACTGGCTTCTTTTGGGTTCTCGTGGATTTAACTCTCTTCAACACCCAAGTCTCGACACTTGCCTGTATCCCGAAGAAAAATTGTCACTGCTTGAGTGGTTGTCAAAGGACTCGTGTCTATGGCACATTCGAAATGGAAAAATGGAAGCAGTTTCCAGCTGGCTGTTGCAGTTAACAAAACAGACGAAGAAGTTGTGGTGCCTCGGTTCCAGACGATGTCCGTCTAAGCGGTTTGGGCAGCACAGACCTCGCTTTGTTTCTCAACACTCAAGATAAGAAATGTGTTCTTTAAAGTACAGTTAGTCAAGACCATTCGCGATTTATTCCGAATGTGGTGTGACGTTGTGCATCAATGAAGGGAACAATTGTTTCGCTGAGTATCATCAAAGATAGAGTTGTAATTAGCATTTTTTTTTCAAATTTTTCCATACTGAATAAACGATTTTTTCTTTTAAAAAAAGTGGCTTGCTCAGCCGGACTATTCGGTTCCTTCAGCTAGCATTTGATAAGGTTGCTTTGCCCAGCGGGACAACAGAGTCCCGCTTTGAACAGATTTTTTCTTACTTATTTTAGGAGGTTATTATCAGCATGTTCAAATCAGCGTGTCTTTCTGGTCATGAATCATATATTTTCCGTCAAGTTTGATCAAAAAGGGATGGGTCATGAAAGGGTTAAACTTTATATGGGGTACAGTTTCCGATTGAAAGTGACCCACCCTGAGGTTTTAAGGGCACTTATGAATAAGAAATGACAAAAACGAAAAACACGTAGGGTACATCGGATAATACATGATTTAAGAATGCATCGTCTTTACTTAGTCAAGACTACTGCATTGACTCTGAAACAATATAATGGAAACATAGGTTCTTCAGCGGTGTTTATGAGGTTAATTTTTAGATGTCAGATGTTATTTGCATAATGACCCCACAAGTCGAAAACATTTTTTCAGCAGACTATCTGACTGACTAACCGTATCTGAAACAGTAAGCTGCACGAAAAGTTTGATTCTATCCAACTTTTTAGGCTATAATGACAGAAAGGATAAGAGAGCTAAGACACATTTTGCGGATCAAGGATGATAGATTGCCAAAGATCGTTCTTGTCGTCAGACCTTCTAAGGTCAAACAAAAAGTAGGTCATCCCCGAGTGGGGTGGGAGGATGTCGTAAGGAAAAATTCAAAGGAAATCGTAACTTCTTTGGAAGCTTTTGAATATATTGGGATGGGAGAGCGTGCTTACGTGTGTTTTACTCGAGTGCCTTGGTGTTGCGGTGAGTTATTGGTAGCAGGTGGGGGAGAGGTGAAATAATTATCAAAAATGGAAAAAACTAACAATATTTAATCTCTGCGACAAACTATGTTGATGTACGTCTAATTTCTTAGACAATTTTGCTTTATCAAAACGCTAATTATGTTCTTTTTTTAGCCGTTTCACCTCGTAGTAGCGATATGTCTGTAATATTCCACAACAAAGTTGTAGGTGCAAAAATCGCTTGGGTCCTAGAAACAGAAATACGGTTCCCTATTGACAGCAAAGTTGATCCTCTTTTCATCTATATTGCTTCAGCCAGTTTTGTCTTTCGTATCTCAATGTTGTTGGAAACATTGTTCGCTATAAAGCAGCCAAAACGAAGAAGGTAAGGTTTTGACAACTTGAAAACTTTGAACATAAGAAAACTTACTATTTGTTTTTCATTCTAAAAGTATTTTGCAGCCTGTACTAACACAAATAAAACTACATAAAAAAACTTCAATCTTCCAAACTCGCTTTCATTAATTACTTGTGCTTCTTAGTTAGATCTTCCTAACTCACTTTCATTAATAACTTGTGCCAATTTTGAAAAGCGACTGCCAGTCTTTTCTTAGATTAAATAATAAAAACAAGTTTTTTCAGCTGAAAGTAAGAAGCAACATTAAAACTTAAAACGAACATAAATTATTACGTATATGAGAGAGGTTTCCCCCTCCTCAACACCTCACTCTTCACGCTAAAGTTTTTCAGCACTGAAAAAAAGTTACTTATTGGGACAAAATTTAAACATTAGTAAAAACAGCAAGGTGTTGAGGAGGGGGAAACCCCCCTCATACACGTAATAATTTCTGTTCGGTTTAAGTTTTAATGTTGCTCCTTACTTTAAGTTGAAAAAACTATTTTTTTTATTTAATTTCTGATCGTTTTTTAAACAACGCCAGAATATCTCACGCACCTCCACGGAAAAATCCCCTCCCCACTGAAATATCCTCTGGACAATTCAAGCCTGGCAAAAATTACCCTGGATAATTACCCTTAATATCTCCACAAGTAAAATTGAATCGATAATGAGAAAACAAGACATACAAAGAAATTTCGTATAGGAATTTTGGCAAATTCCCCAAGTGTAAAATTTGCCCTGAAAAATTACCCCCTGGAATATTCCCTCTCCATGGAAACTTCTTCCCGTTCAATATCCCCAACAGAACATTCGTCCTCCCCCCCCCCATTCGAAAAAGGTATGCATTTTTCCTAATAACAAATACTATAAGTAAACAATGGACAAGTTTTATGATTTAAATACCTTTCCCCAGGGGGTGTGGGGGATCATGTTATCTCCAAAAACATAGTTATTGGGCCTTTAAACACGCTAAACAAAATAGCTATCTCAAAATTTTGATCGGACAATTCTGGGAAGAAAGTGGCGTGGAAGCCATTTTTTTTTCACTTAAAAAGGGCACTAGAACTTTTCCTTTTTGTTAGAATGAGCCCTCTCCCGACGTTCTAGGCCCATTGGGTTGATACTATTACCCCTGAAAAAAAAAACAAGCATCCGTCTCTTTCTTCTGGCATAAATTACAAAATTCTGCATTGTTCAAGATAGGAGCTTGACACCTCTACAGTAGTGTTCTTTGATACGCTGAATCTAATGATGTGATTTTCAAAAGAATTATATGGCTTTTAGGGGGTTTTCCACCTTTTTTCGAAAACCAGACAAATTTTATTAGGCTCATAGCCTTTGATGGGTAAAACTAAACTTAATGAAGAAACATATATATTTGAATTCAGCATAAAAATACGATTCTTTTGATGGTTCTATTGGTATCACCATTCCGTTTCTTAGAATTTTAGTTACTATTCAACCGGGTCGCTCTTTACTTACACTAGTAGAAATGACCCTATAACTCCGAACCCTCACCCCTGCTGCCACCTATAACTTTTTTTAACACCAAATATGGGCATAGAGTCATTAGGGAGAACACGTGGTTAATGGGGTCAATGACCTAAATTTCCAAAGGTATTGATGTTGTTGTTGTTGTAAGTGCACGCTCTCAGCGAATGTCAAGGTCGATGTTGTTGTTGTTGTAAGTGCACGCTCTCAGCGAATGTCAAGGTCGATGTTGTTGTTGTTGTAAGTGCACGCTCTCAGCGAATGTTATGAGTTTCCAGAAATAGAAAACAGCATTTGTTGTTGTTTTGGACATTTACATGCTCGAGGCGAATTTCATGGTGTCCAGAAATAGGAAACAGCATTTGTTGTTGTTTTGGGCATGCTTGAGGCGAATGTTAAGAGTTTCCAGGAATAGGAAACAGTTAGATCACGTGTTTCCTTCTCAGCCAATCAGCGAGTCGGATACATCCCCCTTCTCAGCCAATCAGAGGGCTGGTTACATATTAGCGGCGGAGGGAATATGAGGAAAGGATTTTTGCTATAGTTTTATTAGTCTGTGAATAGAATTCACTAAGTTTTTAGTTAGCAGTGTAATAACATGAGTGAACAAGTTGAGTTAGAAATATCCTTTTATTGCAACTGTTCTATTTGTAAAGGACATTTTCATGATTTTGAACATTCTCATGAACTACTGCATGTTTAGACAGCATAGAGGCAGAGACAGATGAGAACAATCTGGAGGAAATGAGAAGAAAAATTATATGTGACATGGAGAGAAATTTATACCGGTTGCAAGTATGTTCACATAAAAGAAGGGTTGATGTGATAGAAAAGGAAGATCAAAAGAAGAGACTGATAAAAGAGGGCTTTCTCTATAGTGTAAAAGACAGCAGTGAAAACCCAATGAAAAATGTATATAAAGCAAGATATAATTCGGAATATTATGATGATTATGTTCTAAGAGAAGAGAAAAAGTGGCCCTTTAAGAGACAACATAAGAGGTCATTCTACGAAAAGGATTTTAAACAACGGAAATCGTGGTGGAAGAGTTCTCATATATGATTTAACGTTAAATCTAATTATTAATATGTATAATGAGTTTTATATTGTAATCATACAATAAATTTGTTTGTATTATTTTAATTCTCATATACTAGATATATATAGAGTGAGGATACCATCAGAGACTTCTGTGCATGAATATTTCAGTTTGATTAGATCACTCCATAGAGTATTATCAGTCCACAACCAAGTTTTCTATCAAAGATAACAAAAAATAATTCATTCTTTCTAATCTTTATTCTCTTGAAATATCAATATTCTCAATGCTTTTTAAATAAACTATATCGGGTTCAATTATCTGGATATCTATGTCGCCATCCTCCACTACCACTATATCTACCAGAGGGGGTGGTATACATTCAATTTCAACCTCCGGTTCATCATTTATTGATATATCAATCAATTGGGTGGGCCTGTATTCAAATAAATCGCCGCGTACTCCTATTGTAGGCAAACTAGGAGCCAACCGCTCGTCATCCTCTATGCAAAGACGGCTTGAAGGCCCCGTCATACCAGATCTTCCGACGTATATGACAGACCATCTTCCGTATAATGTACTTCTAGCACATCATCTGTACCTTCGACGCTTGTAGTAGTACAAAGAAGGATCTCCTCATCAAGTGAGAGATCCCAACCAAGCCATACATCCTAAAAGATTGATAACACTATGATCAAAAACTAGAGTTTCCTGCGGAAATCCTATATTAGTTCAGATTTTACGGGAATATTTTATTTTCGAACCAAAGAAATGTATTTACCATAATTTTCTTACAAAACTAGAGTTCTGGTACAGTGGTGAGTTTTAGTAGTAGTAGTAGTACTAGATGAACCAAAAATAATGACACTATTAAGATTTGAATGAATTTATCTCTCTTTGGGCAACTAAATACAGTAATAGGATATGATAGCGTCAACAAAGTGAAAATATGCATAAGAACTCCAAACAGTTTTGTGTAAATGATTTTAAACAATTTTTTATTTTGATCTCTTTCCACATAGCAAATATTTTTCATAGTTAAGGGGGTGGGATACTGTAGATATGGCACACTGAGATTCATAACTATAATGTCCTCATGAAAATAAGGCCCCACTTGACGGATATATATCTAATTTGGAATGGAGAGAGCCTGATCATTTGAATATATATTTGTGACGTATATCCGTATTCACACAAAAACTCTTTATATTATCTCATATATACGTGTAAAATTCCATGTAGCGAAGGGGGGAAAGACAAATTCCTCTATGTATATGAAGGTTCATCAAATTCTAACCAAAATGCAGGACTGTTTTCTTCCTCAAATAAAGATTAAACCATTATTTCCATTAACTTTATTAATGTTTATTCCTTCAATGACTGATATTCATGATTTTTAATTTTCGTGCCTTTGATTTTATATTGATGAGGAATTTAAACACAACTTCAACTAGTTATTTTTTTTTTGTTCGGCATAGATGAAAGGTCCAATACCTGAGTTAAACTAAGAGGTTTCAATTTCAGGAAAAAATTACATTTTGACATCATTTGACAATTTATTAATTTTAAAGTTTTCTTTAGTTTCAAAAATGTTTTTTTGTCAGTCATCATCTTTTAATCATTCACAAACAATACTAAAGAAAACCACTTTCCACGGTTTATCGATGTTAAATTATTAAGAAGGCTATTATTTCTTTGAAATATACATTTTACATTTTTAATTTTCATGCTTTTGATAAGTATCTTGTCCTTTTGGTGTAAATTGTAGCTGAAGGCTTATCGCAAAATCACTGTTTCAAGTTTTTTCATACACTAAAATTGATGGAAGCTAGAAAATGTAAAAAATTCTTTTTATCCCGAATATTCTTCAGAGCCCAACCTAACTACGACGCGAAAACAATAATATAACTTATAGTTGGACAAAATTTTTTTTTCAAATATCTCTTTCCTAACATCATTTGGAACTTGCAAATTATTATAAGTAGTAACTAATTACTTAATTTTTAATGAACTTATAATTAATTGAACCAACAATCCAAATTTTTTTGATACCACAACAATAAATGGCAAACGAAAAAAGAATATAAAAAACTACAATATTTTAAGAAGTACAGAGTTTGGCTCATGAAATTGAATAGAACAACGGACTATTACAAATAGCTTCAGAATCAAAATCTGATCCAGTCGAATAAAGGTCCATCCGGCATTTTTGGTCATTCATCCCCCCACCAAACAAGCAGTGCAGTTAAAACCTACTTAGAATCTGTACTTAGACCTTGAAACTAGAAGAAACTAAATTTTCTGTAAAGTTATGTCTAGCGATAGACTTATTAGAGTGGCAGAAACTTTTTTTCCACAACCCTCAAGAGGACATTTTTCAACTAAAAGTAAAGAGCTACTAGACTAAATCAAACATATGCTGAAATAATAACGAATAATTGTTCAAACTTAAATTTTCCTTCTATATCTTACTTTTGACAACATTTTTGGAGAAACTAAATTTCAGCTCGGAGGGGTGGGGGGATGGGCCAAACTGAAGTCTGGAGAAAAACCGAGGTCTGGGAGG
This sequence comes from Artemia sinica, assembly GCA_027921565.1. Lineage (NCBI taxonomy): Eukaryota > Metazoa > Arthropoda > Branchiopoda > Anostraca > Artemiidae > Artemia > Artemia sinica. The sequence continues at coordinate 69,798,147 of CM051258.1, forward strand.
GGAAGTTGTCCCCTCTGCCCCATAGCAAATTACGCCCCTGACCCCAACCCCTTGCCACTAAGTGGTTGGAGAAGTGTAGGCATGTGGTTCTGGAACCACTCAATGTTGAATATTAAAAGATGGACTACTCATTGTTATACTTACTTATTCAAATTATTTATTTGACAATTCCACGTAATAATCTCTCCATACGTAAGATTGTGCAGCCAAAGAGGAAAAAAGACAAATGAAAACAGTTCTGTAGGAGAATGTAGGAAATTTTTGGAATGAAAACAAACCTAGCTGGTAATACCATTTATCACACCTACACAAGAAATGATCTTTTAATGAAAATTTCCATCCATTTCTCAGTAAAGAGTGGCTTTTTATTTAGGGACAAAACAAATCCCTAAGCCTAAAGTCACATTTCTGTTGAGCAAGCAAAATTTTCCGCAAGTATGTCGATATACAATCCTGTCCACTCAATTAACCTTTTGTGGCGAAGCTACTCGCCTGGAGCTACTTTCTTAAGTGTGACTAAATTTAATCTTTTTTTTAAGACAAAGAACTAAAGATCTATTTCTTTTTTTAATTTTTTTTTTATCATAGGCAGCGCGATAGCGCTACCAAAGTAAAGAACGATGTTGGCACAGTGTTGTTTAATTTTAACAACAGAGTTGTTTAACAACAAAGTTGCTTAATTTTATTTACGATCGTTTTTGTTAGTAATAAATATACGTAACTTACGACTTAACTTACGTAATGAACTTCTATATTCATATATTTTGAATACGTATATTAGGGGTCTCGCCGCCTAGTCAATACCTCTCTCTTTAAGCTAAAGTTCGAATTTTGTTCCAATTCTTTAAAAATGACCCCTTAATCACAAAGGTCGTTATTTAGAATAAAGAGCTCTTATGAAAGTACTAAAAAATCTTTGGCTTAAAGAGCAAGGTATTGACTAGGGACTGAACCCAATCATAAACGTAATATTTTCTGTTCGTTTTAAGTTTTGATGTTACTCCTTATTTTCAGTTGGAAAACTTGTTTTTTTTATATATAATTTCTGATCTTTTTTTTAATAATGCAGGGAAATCCGGCGCCCCCTTCATAGCAATGTCTCTTCCCCCATGAAAACTTCCTTCATGGAAAGATCTTACCCTTTTTTCGAAAATCAGCCACATTTTCTCAGGCGCTTAACTTTTGTTGGGTAGGAGTAAACTTGATGAAAGTTATATATTTAAATTAAGCATTGAAATCTGATTCTTTTGATGTATCTGTTGGTATCCAGAACTCGTTTTCTAGAGTTTCGGTTACCATTGAGCCGGGTCGCTCCTTACTTACAGTTCATTACCACCACAGTTTATAGAATTAGCAGTATGATAATTTCCTATCTCACCCATTATAAAAACCCGGACCGAGGTGCGAGTGCTCCAGAGAACGTTTTTGCAAATATAAACATAAGCGGCATTGGATCTTTTCATGGGTAGACAAGTCAGATTTCTCTTGGACGTGAAACTTACAGTTATAATAGAAATAATCGGAAATAAGTGGAAACCCGCTATTACGAATAATGCAAATTGTAACCCTCTTGGACGCAAAACTTACAGTTATAATAGAAATAATCGGAAATAAGTGGAAACCCGCTATTACGAATAATGCACTTTGTAACCATTTCTCATTGATAGACGGAAACAGACTAACCCGCTAATGCAGAAATAAGTGGGGGGGGGGGCTTTTTGTTCGCACCGAGAATGGAGGGTGCGGGCTCAGGGGGTGTGGGTCCCGCATCTCTGATCGGCTTAGACTTACGGGGTAATTAGAGAGAGACAAGGGGACCTCAATTAAGATAGAGCGATGGAGAGGGGGGAATGCTATGCTCATTAGTGACACTCAAAAACAGCCCCATTTTTTAAAAATAGTCCAAAAATAAGGACCAGTGGGATGTATCAACTCATAGAATCCTTAAACGGACGAAAAATAGTTTTTCTCCTATCGCATTAAAATTTTTATGGTTTGCACACTGGACCAAGGGGACCTTAACGAGAACAATAAATTTTAGAAGTAAAATGTCGTTATATCGATTTTTTATGCGAAAAATTAAAGTGGTTGTAATTTATGCACAGTTTTCACTAGCTAAGGCTAAATTTGTTAAAGATTGGTCATTTTCTTAAGAAAAAACTCAAATTTACGGAAAACCAAGTCAGTTTCAATTCTTAGAAAATTAACAACTGTCTATCATCACTATACAAAAATTCCATCATGTCTTAAAAAGTTATTTAAACTCACATCAACCATTGGAGAATCATCGACTACATTTGAACTATTCATCATTATATTCTGTCTATATTTAAATTTGCACTGGTTAGGTTAACCTTCAAACATCACAAAATAAACTCTAATAACGGTTAATTATTATTATTATGAAAATAATACGGAGTGAAGAATCCAGAAGACTTACTGTCCACCATTCATCATTTCAACCCCCTTGGGAAAGGTTTCGAGCAGAAACACGCATATTTCATCAACATTTAGATTTCTAATTCTTCATCGTAACGTCACTTTTTCCAAAATTGTCTGGAAAAAGTGACGGGAAAGGTTTCTTCAGCCCCCATGGGGAAAGGTTTTATAAGTTATGAAATTTATACATAAGGCCAGTAAAAGTTGGGATATAGTTAGGTTAGGATAATTAGCCTATTAAATGATATTGAGAAAAAATATAATTTATGCGTGAGAGGACCCCCACTCACCCCACGTCACACATTTCCAAAAATCGTCTAATCAATTTAGAGATGGTTAAGTGGTATACACCACTATGAAATTTATACATAAGAACTCCCCGGCCCCTCGCAGCGGGCAGCAAGGCGCTCCCCGGCACACCGTAGTGACCGCCCCCAAAAGCGCTAGGTTAAGTGGCACACACCATTATGGAATTTATACATAAAGCCAGTAAAAGTTGGGGACTGCGCGACACTATGAAATTTATACATAAAGCCAGTAAAAGTTGGGAGGTTAGGTTAGGTTAGGTTAGATTAGATTAGGTTACCTTAAGTTAGGTTAAGCGGCAGCTTAAGTGGAACACGCCACTATGAAATTTATACATAAAGCCAGTAAAAGTTGGGGTGGCGCAACACTATGAAATTTATACACAAGGCCAGTAAAAGTTGGGGGGTTAGGTTAGGTTAGGTTAGATTAGATTAGGTTACCTTAGGTTAGGTTAAGCGGAAGCTTAAGTGGCACACGCCACTATGAAATTTATACATAAAGCCAGTAAAAGTTGGGGACTGCGCGACACTATGAAATTTATACATAAAGCCAGTAAAAGTTCGGAGGTTAGGATAGGTTAGATTAGATTAGGTTACCTTAGGTTAGGTAAGCGGCAGCCTAAGTGGAACACGCCACTATTAAATTTATACATAAAGACAGTAAAAGTTGGGGTGGCGCAACACTATGAAATTTATACATAAAGCCAGTAAAATTTGGGGATGGCGCGACACTATGAAATTTATACATAAAGCCAGTAAAAGTTGGGAGGTTAGGTTAGGGTACCTTAGGTTAGGTTAAGCGGCAGCGCCGCTTAACCTAACCTAAGGTAACCTAACCTAACCTAAACTAACCTAACCTAACCTCCCAACTTTTACTGGCTTTATGTATAAATTTCATAGTGTCGCGCCATCCCCAAATTTTACTGGCTTTATGTATAAATTTCATAGTGTCGCGCCATCCCTAAATTTTACTGGCTTTATGTATATAAATTTCATAGTGGCGTGTGCCACTTAAGGTGCCGCTTAACCTAACCTAAGGTAACCTAATCTAACCTAACCTAACCTAACCTAACCCCCCAGCTTTTACTGGCTTTATGTATAAATTTCATAGTGTTGCGCCACCCCAACTTTTACTGGCTTTATGTATAAATTTCATAGTGGCGTGTTCCACTTAAGCTGCCGCTTAACCTAACCTAAGGTAACCTAATTTAATCTAACCTAACCTAACCTAACCTCCCAACTTTTACTGGCTTTATGTATAAATTTCATATTGTCGCGCAGTCCCCAACTTTTACTGGCTTTATGTATAAATTCCATAGTGGTGTGTGCCACTTAACCTAGCTCTTTTGGGGGCGGTCACTAAGGTGTGCCGGGGAGCGCCTTGCTGCCCGCTGCGAGGGGCCGGGGAGTTCTTATGTATAAATTTCACAGTGGTGTATACCACTTAACCATCTCTAAATTGATTAGACGATTTTTGGAAATGTGTGACGTGGGGTGAGTGGGGGTCCTCTCACGCATAAATTATATTTTTTCTCAATATCATTTAATAGGCTAATTATCCTAACCTAACTATATCCCAACTTTTACTGGCTTTATGTATAAATTTCATAACTTATAAAACCTTTCCCCATGGGGGCTGAAGAAACCTTTCCCGTCACTTTTCCAGACAATTTTGGAAAAAGTGACGTTACGATGAAGAATTAGAAATCTAAATGTTGATGAAATATGCGTGTTTCTGCTCGAAACCTTTCCCAAAAGGGTTGAAATGATGAATGGTGGACAGTAAGTCTTCTGGATTCTTCACTCCGTATTATTTTCATAATAATAATAATTAACCGTTATTAGAGTTTATTTTGTGATGTTTGAAGGTTAACCTAACCAGTGCAAATTGAAATATAGACAGAAATATAATGACGAATAGTTCAAACGTAGTCGATGATTCTCCAATGATTGTTGTGAGTTTAAATAACTTTTTAAGACATGATGGAATTTTTTGTATAGTGATGATAGACAGTTGTTAATTTTCTAGGAATTGAAACTGACTTGGTTTTCGTAAATTTGAGTTTTTTCTTAAGAAAATGGCCCATCTTTAACAAATTTAGCCTTAGCTAGTGAAAACTGTGCATAAATTACAACCACTTTAATTTTTCGCACAAAAAATCGATATAACGACATTTTACTTCTAAAATTTATTGTTCTCGTTAAGGTCCCCTTGGTCCAGTGTGCAAACCATAAAAATTTTAATGCGATAGGAGAAAAACAATTTTTCGTCCGTTTTAGGATTCTATGAGTTGATACATCCCACTGGTCCTAATTTTTGGACTATTTTAAAAAAATAGGGCTGTTTTTGAGTGTCACTAATGAGCATAGCATCGAAGCACCTAACCTCGAAACCTCGAAGCTATTTGTAATAGTCCGTTGTTCTATTCAATTTCATGAGCCAAACTCTGTACTTCTTAAAATATTGTAGTTTTTTATATTCTTTTTTCGTTTGCCATTTATTGTTGTGGTATCAAAAAAAAATTGGATTGTTGGTTCAATTAATTATAAGTTCATTAAAAATTAGTAATTAGTTACTACTTATAATAATTTGCAAGTTCCAAATGATGTTAGGAAAGAGATATTTGAAAAAAAAGTTTTGTTCAACTATAAGTTATATTATTGTTTTCGCGTCGTAGTTAGGTTGGGCTCTGAAGAATATTCGAGATAAAAAGAATTTTTTACATTTCTAGCTTCCATCAATTTTAGTATATGAAAAAACTTGAAACAGTGATTTTGCGATAAGCCTTCAGCTACACTTTACACCAAAAGGACAAGATACTTATCAAAAGCATGAAAATTAAAAATGTAAAATGTATATTTCAAAGAAATAATAGCCTTCTTAATAATTTAACATCGATAAACCGTGGAAAGTGGTTTTCTTTAGTATTGTTTGTGAATGATTAAAAGATGATGACTGACAAAAAAAACATTTTTGAAACTAAAGAAAACTTTAAAATTAATAAATTGTCAAATGATGTCAAAATGTAATTTTTTCCTGAAATTGAAACCTCTTAGTTTAACTGAGGTATTGGACCTTTCATCTATGCCGAACAAAAAAAAAAATAACTAGTTGAAGTTGTGTTTAAATTCCTCATCAATATAAAATCAAAGGCACGAAAATTAAAAATCATGAATATCAGTCATTGAAGGAATAAACATTAATAAAGTTAATGGAAATAATGGTTTAATCTTTATTTGAGGAAGAAAACAGTCCTGCATTTTGGTTAGAATTTGATGAACCTTCATATACATAGAGGAATTTGTCTTTCCCCCCTTTGCTACATGGAATTTTACACGTATATATGAGATAATATAAAGAGTTTTTGTGTGAATACGGATATACGTCACAAATATATATTCAAATGATCAGGCTCTCTCCATTCCAAATTAGATATATATCCGTCAAGTGGGGCCTTATTTTCATGAGGACATTATAGTTATGAATCTCAGTGTGCCACATCTAACAGTATCCCCCCCCCTTAACTATGAAAAATATTTGCTTTGTGGAAAGAGATCAAAATAAAAAATTGTTTAAAATTATTTACACAAAACTGTTTGGAGTTCTTATGCAGATTTTCACTTTGTTGACGCTATCATATCCTATTACTGTATTTAGTTGCCCAAAGAGAGATAAATTCATTCAAATCTTAATAGTGTCATTATTTTTTGTTCATCTAGTACTACTACTACTACTACTACAACTCACCACTGTACCAGAACTCTAGTTTTGTAATAAAATTATGGTAAATACATTTCTTTGGTTCGAAAATAAACTATTCCCGTAAAATCTGAACTAATATAGGATTTCCGCAGGAAACTCTAGTTTTTGATCATAGTGTTATCAATCTTTTAGGATGTATGGCTTGGTGGGATCTCTCACTTGATGAGGAGATCCTTCTTTGTACTACTACAAGCGTCGAAGGTACTGATGATGTGCTAGAAGTATATTATACGGAAGATGGTCTGTCATATACGTCGGAAGATCTGGTACGGCGGGGGTCTTCAGGCCGTCTTTGCATAGAGGATGACGAGCGGTTGCTCCTAGTTTGCCTACAATAGGAGTACGCGGCAATTTATTTGAATACAGGCCCACCCAATTGATTGATATATCAATAAATGATGAACCGGAGGTTGAAATTGAATGTATACCACCCCCTCTGGTAGATATAGTGGTAGTGGAGGATGGCGACATAGATATCCAGATAATTGAACCAGATATAGTTTATTTTAAAAGCAATGAGAATATTGATATTTCAAGAGAATAAAGATTAGAAAGAATGAATTATTTTTTGTTATCTTTTATAGAAAACTTGGTTGTGGACTGATAATACTCTATGGAGTGATCTAATCAAACTGAACTATTCATGCACAGAAGTCTCTGATGGTATCTTCACTCTATATATATCTAGTATATGAGAATTAAAATAATATAAACAAATTTATTGTATGATTACAATATAAAACTCATTATACATATTAATAATTAGATTTAACGTTAAATCATATATGAGAACTCTTCCACCACGGTTTCCGTTGTTTAAAATCCTTATCGTAGAATGACCTCTTATGTTGTCTCTTAAAGGGCCACTTTTTCTTCTCTTAGAACATAATCATCATAATATTCCGAATTATATCTTGCTTTATATACATTTTTCATTGGGTTTTCACTGCTGTCTTTTACACTATAGAGAAAGCCCTCTTTTATCAGTCTCTTCTTTTGATATTCCTTTTCTATCATATCAACCCTTCTTTTATGTGAACATACTTGCAACCGGTATAAATTTCTCTCCATGTCACATATAATTTTCTTCTCATTTCCTCCAGATTCTTCTCATCTGTCTCTGCCTCTATGCTGTCTAAACATGCAGTAGGTTCATGATAATGTTCAAAATCATGAAAATGTCCTTTACAAATAGAACAGTTTCAATAAAAGGATATTTCTAACTCAACTTGTTCACTCATGTTATTACACTGCTAACTAAAAACTTAGTGAATTCTAGTCACAGACTAATAAAACTATAGCAAAAATCCTTTCCTCATATTCCCTCCGCCGCTAATATGTAACCAGCCCTCTGATTGGCTCAGAAGGGGGATGTATCCGACTCGCTGATTGGCTGAGAGAAGGAAACACGTGATCTAACTGTTTCCTATTCCTGGAAACTCTTAACATTCGCCTCAAGCATGCCCAAAACAACAACAAATGCTGTTTCCTATTTCTGGACACCATGACATTCGCCTCGAGTATGTACATGTCCAAAACAACAACAAATGCTGTTTTCTATTTCTGGAAACTCATAACATTCGCTGAGAGCGTGCACTTACAACAACAACAACATCAACCTTGACATTCGCTGAGAGCGTGCACTTACAACAACAACAACATCAACACCTTTGGAAATTTAGGTCATTGACCCCATTAAGCACGTGTTCTCGCTAATGACTCTATGCCCATATTTGGTGTTAAAAAAAGTTGTAGGTGGCAGCAGGGGTGAGGGTTCGGAGTTATAGGGTCATTTCTACTTACACTTCCTTACCACAAACTGTTTGATATTGAAAAGCTAATTTTTTGCTAAGGGTGTTCTTCGTGAGCTGGCTGCCGAAGCCCATTTAGATTTCTACCGAACATTTGTGACTAGCGAAAAGATGCCAAAGGTCATCCGACAGTTCGTGGTAACAAACTGTAAGTAAGTAGCGACCTTGCTGAATAGTGCTCGGAACTCTAAACAACGGAATTTTGATACCAATAGATATTAAAAGAATTTTCATTTCGAGTTAATTTCAAATATATACATTTAATTAAATTTAGTTTTACCCATCAAAGGTTACGAACCTGAGAAAATTTTTACGATTTTCGAAAAAAGAGGGAAATAGCCCCTAAAAGTCAAGTGATCTAAACGAAAACCACACCAGCCACACCAGACGTTCTTACCATTTCTATGTTTGTTGATAATGCTATTCAAATGTGGTAAGTGCCGGTTAAGTATGATGTAATTATTAGTTGAAAATAAAAGTCATCTCATCTCATCTGTATGCAAAAATGTCGAATTTTGTATTTTTTGCCAGAAGAAAGGTCACGGATGCGTTTTTATTATTTTTTCCAGGGGTGATCATATCAACCCAGTGGTCCTATAATATTGCGAGAGGGCTCATTTGAACGGAAATTAAAAGTTCTAGTGCCTTTTTCAGCACCCAAAAAATTGAAGGGCAATTAATTGGAGGGGTCCCCTCCCCTGCCCCCTTTTCCCAAAATCGTTCGATCAAAATTTTGAGATAGCAATTGTTTTGTTTATCTGAGTTGAAAGGCCCAATAACTATGCCTTTGGGTATAACATGACCCCCCAGAGCCCAAGGGGAAAGGTCTTTAAGTTATAAAATGTGCCCATTGTTTGCGCAAAGTCTTCGTTATTTGGATGTAGGATTACATTTTCGGGAGGGGGGAACCAATTTTCTGCTGAGAGTTTTTCCATGGGGGAGTTTTCCATGCGAAGGGAAGTTTAGAGGGTGTGAACTTGTCATGGGAAATTATACACTGGAGGATTTTGCCAAAATTCTTATACAAAATTCTTTATATGTCTTGCTTTCTCTTTTCATCTCAACTTTACGCGCCGAGTGGTTAAGATTAATTGTCCAGGGAATTTTCACCCGGATTGAATTGTCTAGAGAATATTTTCATGGGGAGGGGGTTTCTCTCTGGAGGGGGGGCCAGATTTTCTAGCACAATTTAAAAAACGATCAGAAATTAAATAAAAGAAACTATTTTTTTTTTAACTGGAAGTAAGGAGCAACGCTAAAACTTAAAACGAACAAAAATTATTACGTCTATAAAGAGGGCTGCCCCCTTCTCAACACCTCGCTCTTTATGCTAAAGTTTAAATTTTGTCCCAATTCTTTAATAATGACTCCGGAAACACAAGTGCCGTTTAGTTAGAACAATATGGCTTTTTTAAAAAGTACTAAAAAAAAATTCAGCGTAAAGAGCGAGGTGTTGAGGAGGGGGTAACCCCTTTATATACGTAATAATTTCTGTTCGTTTTGAGTTTTAATCTTGCTCCTTACTTTATATTGAAAAATTTTTTTTTTTGTTATTTAATTCGCAAGAAGACAAGAATTAACTAGTCTTGGACAGCACATCTAGGTCGCTACTGCATGTGTTTCCGGCTAGTAGTTTGT
>CM051258.1:69813102-69855602 GCA_027921565.1 Artemia sinica
TATAGTGTAAAAAATATATTCGTTTTATAATTTTTGTCATTTGCCCAGAATATGCCTACCTTGCTTATATTTTTGAGTGGGTGAATAGTCAATACTAAGTAAACCTTAAAAGTCCCATATTTTTAACTAAAAAGGCAAAATCCTCCAAACCTCAATGTCAACTCTGCTAATAACTCACCTCAAATAGAGAGGGTTTGAATATTATGCCCAGTCAATAATTTCAGGACAATTCATAAACAATGAAGAAATTAGCCCATTGCAAACCTATAGTATTTGTATTGGGATGTATACAGACATTTTTTGGTGGGAGAGAGGGAGTTTCCGCTTAAAAAATGTTCCATGAGGAAAGAAGCTTCAAGGGTTGATTTTTTAAGGAGAAATTCTACACATATAGAATTTCCCAGAAATCCTATACAGAATTCTTTTTATTGTTTTACTCTCTCTTTTGCCACTCAATTCTCCGTTTGAAGAAATTCTGTAAGGGTGAATTTTCCAAGAAAAATAGTTTCCCGTTGGAGGGATTTTCCCAGAGTCAGTCTTATCTAACTAGTCCCCTTAGAAGATCGGAAGAGGGCTCATTCGAATGGAAGTCAAAAGTTCTTGTTACATTTTTAAGAATCCAAAAAGATTTTAGAGCAACTAGCCCCCTCCCGCGCCACTTTTTTCTCATAGCAAATAATACAAAAATATTTAGATAGCCATTTGATTGAGTATAGGTGAAAGGCCCAATAACTATGCCTATGGAAATTATATGCCCCCTCAATATGTCCCCAGGAAAAGGGTCTTGACTGCTCAATCACAAGCGCCGTTAAACTTGAATGAGCAGTATTTTTAAAGATCTTTTGCGTAGAGACTTTAGACTTTAGACTAAGACTTTAGCATAAGGAGTCAGGGTTGTGGAAGGGGCATCCTCCAACACATTAAGAATAACTTTTGCCTATTCTATGTTTATTACGGCTCCTTAGTTTCAGTAAAAAAAAAAAAAAAAAAAAAAAAAAAAAAAAAAATTACCATTAAGATTAAGGGAGGTAAAAGTTACCATTTTTGCATCAGCTTCAGAGAGCGATTCTTCTTCATGCAATAGTCTATTTTAAGCTCGTTTCGAAATTTTCAATTACCATCTGCTGGCCTTCATTGTTTACTAGGTTGTATCTGACACTGCAACCATGATAATGTTTTTCTACTGTTCTACTTTTCTACTTTTTCTACTTTTCTACTGTATTTTTCTACTGTTCACCCGTACCTTTTGTACTGTAATGTCGTTTGGTCGAGTACTTTCCCGACACATCTACTTCCGCTTCGATGCAGAACTCAGCTATAAGAGTGCTTTGTGGTGATAAAAAAGGTGCATCAGTGAGAAGGAGATATGTCGAACGACATATTCTGCCTTTACACGGAGTTTTCCTAAATTTTATTCAGCTTTTTTTTTGTTTAAGTATGAGCGTGGATTATTGCCACAATGTTTCGGTCAGATGTTCGTGGCTGGATGTAATGTCCATGAATACTCAACCAGAACAGCTTCCCAGATAAGACGACCTCAGGCTTTAACTCGAAGATCATTCTTCTCTATCCGTCATGTGGGACCAGGGTTTTATAATAGTTTACCAAATGAATTATTAGTTGATGAAAATATTGCTAGTTTTAGGAGTAGGTTAAAGTCTCTGTGTTTTGGTGAGTATAATATTTATTAGCGATTTTCTCTTGAGGGGTCTCTCAGTTGTATTTTGGTTATTTTTTATTGTGGTTGTGTGAGGGTGGTAGTGAGAGAACGGTGATAATTAGTTATGTTTTTTTTTTACCTTTGGGGCTGCACTAAATTGGAGGAGGTTGTGCCGTGCTTTTTTTTCTCTCTTTTCTTTTTTATATTTATTTTTTTACGTTGTTGATAGCGATGTATATATCAGGTTTTTTTTGAAGGGTGTATATCCTAAACAAGTTTGCTTCTGGTGGTTGATTTATATATTTTTTTTGATTTAAATAAAAACCCTTATCAGTCAATATATTTTTTTTAAAAGAAATATTGAAAAATTTAAATATAGGGAGGATTATAATTCGGGAGTGGGTTGGAGCTCTAACACAATTACCTGGCCAGCACTGCTAAAATAAATTTAAAGCCTCAATGTTTCAACCATTTCTTGTGGGTGCTTCGAACCCCCTTTTTTTATGTGAATCTATGAATATAATTAAAATTATTTTCTAGGAGTATCGAAGGTGACCAATATCAGATATTTAAGTCAATAGAATCAGCTCTGGCAGTAATGGGCGTAGATGGTCGGTCATGCTTACTCAGAACCATATGTGAAATGCAAAAAAATCCTATTGGTGAGATGACCATGATCGGAGAAATTATTACAGCACTTTTAACGTAAGTAGGCCAAGAGCACTCCTCACTACTGAACTGAATCATGTCATCCTATGATAACAAATGACTTTTTATATTTTTTAGTACGCTAGATTTCTACAGAAATATTCTCTTTAGGATGGAGATTAAACGTACAAGTTAAAGGGCGCTTATAAAACTTTAGTTATTACTTCGAACAATTCAGTGTGGCACCAAATCCCTTTTAGACCGACAAAACAGAAAACAGCAGCATTCCAGTATGATCAAAGCTTTACTTTTTACCGGGTCCTGAGATGTTCACAATTGCTTGAAATGCACAACCCAAACCACCAAATGAGACAAGACCAAACCGAGCAGCTAAGGCAAAGTGCATTGAATAAATGTCTGAAGTAATAAAGCTGTGCCACAGCGAGAATTACAATGAGTCAAAAACGAAGAATTTTCGATGGCCACCAAGCTATGGCAGAAAACCCAGTACAAACCTATGAAGATGCCGCAAGCTACGCAAGCGTAAGTAAATGGAACCTATCAATGTTTTATGTATTCACTGTAGAACCCTTCCTTTTTCTGAGGAATGAATAGGAAACAAAGATAATTCATCAGAGATTTCTGCTTGCATGGTCGAATTATATTGCCACTTCCACAATTTCTAAATGAATTGAGTGCCTTTTTTAGGACGTCGCTCGCTCTCTAAGGTTTCCCACAAACGGATCTGAAACTTTAAATCATGTTTCGCTTTAGCTTCATTCAACGCAAACAATGATCAAACCATCAATAACCAAAATTCTTGCTTTAAAGCAGCTGGAATTTTTTTTTGGTGTCAACCTCCGTACACCTCCGTTTCTATCACGGTCTGTTACGTGTGGCATTACCTCCTAATAAACGACAACGTAGCTTAAGAGCTCTGCTATCACCCGAAAACTAACGACGGACACATAATGTTGTGTGGAAGAAAACATTGAACACTGCCAAAAAAATATTTTGGTTGGAATTAAGTGCCTTTTAAATTCATTAAAAGAGCAATAATTGTAAGTATATGTGTTTCTTTTTCCTTAAATTCTCCTACATAATTGTTTTTATTAAAACTGGCATATTGAAATATCTGACCATAAAAACAAAGATATAAATTGGTCACAACTTTAAGGAAGAATTTGGATTTTTTTTTTTTCTGTGTTGTTGTATCGAACCTACGGTGACGTCATGACATCGTGAGCAAGTTTACAGTATCTACGGTTAGAATTACGTTTGACAAAGAGAAACAATATATAAAAGCCTGTCGCCTGCCGAGTGCCTTTGTCCGGGCCGAGCCTGTACTATTCATTACATGAATATTTGGGTTAAATTAAAAAAAAATATAAAACTCTGTGAATCAAAACGAACTGAAATTAGATTTCAAAAAAATTCAAAGAAAAGGAGAGAGTAATTTAAAACTCAAACCCAGCAGTCCTCTAGTAATTCAAACTCATAACGACAAGGAATTACTATCACAGAAATAAATGAAACTCAAAACAAAAATAAATTAAGTAGTTTAAGCTCAAGTTCAATCATTTTATTATTCACATATACATGCATATATTTGACATAGGCCCATGGGGAGAAAAGCTCGGAAAACTAGGCTTAGACAAAGATAAAATAACAAATAACAATAAAATAAAAAGATGAACACGACGGCAAAGATACAATAACACGACAGATATATGAAAGTAGCAGCTAGCCCAAGATCCATAAAAGAAATAAAAAAAAACTCAATATTATTAAATATAAATTAATACTAGAAGATATCCGAGATGCCCACAGTCGCCCAGAGCAACAAACCATACAAATAACTTTAACTTATTAAATAGACACTAAATTAAAGATAGTCTTGAACTATATGATATTTAAGATTCCTTTTTATTAATTTGATAGAAGAAAATTTATCAATAAGATCCTTGTGAGCATCCCATCACCAGACTATTGACACAAACGGAGTGAATTTAGATCTTTCAGTACTATGCTTGTTAATGTAGATATTCTTTTTTTGTCGAGTGTTATAATTATGTGAATCTTGTGATTGGGAGAACAAACTTTGATTGAGGTAATATGGCGGTAATTTCTTAATGTTAGACCTGAATTTGAAAAAAATTGCTCCAAAAGTAAATTGTTGAGAAATTGGAAGTATATGTAGATAAGTATGTATAGATACTGCAGAAGACTTATTTGGAAGTGCAATAGGTGATGGAATAAAAAGTTTGAGGATTCTTAGGGTTTTATTTTGTAAAATCCGCATTGGTTTAATATGACTTTTAAATGTAGATAAGTATAGTAGAGAACAATAATTTAATATTGCACTGAATTAGAGTAAAATAAATTCTTCGTAAAGCAGAATATGGCAAAATAATGCTTCAATCTTCTTATTAAACCAACACACCTTGAAATCTTTAAGATTAGATTTTGAATATAGTTGTAAAAGATAAGCTCTCATCAATCACAAGTCCAAGGTACTTTATCGTTTCCACCCAAGTTATTGATAATAGATACATTGTAAAAGTAACTCTGATAATACGAGCGCAGATATTTGACTTTCTGCCATAAATTATGAAATTGTTTTTTGATAATTCCAAAGCAATTAAAATTTGATGAACACCGATCAAGAACATTAGAAAATGCAGTGTTCATCTTTGCCTCTAACTTCTCGTCATTCTTCTCAGAATGTGAAACTACCATATCATCGGCTAAATGTGTGTTGAGGAAAGGGATTACCAAAGCGCGGTAAGGATATTTATATAAATTAGAAGAATCAGAGGACCTAGGACAGAGCCCTGAGGTACCCCAACTTTCGAAGACTGAGGAACAGGCAGAGAGAGCAAATTGCCTCCATCTATTTGTTGCTTTCTCTTATTAAGATAAGATTTAACTAGATCCAACGCCGGTCCGCGCATACCACAATTATCCAATTTACAAGAAAGAATACAATGGGATATTGCATCGAATACTTTTTTTAAAATCTAAATATATTGTTGCTGGAATTTCACCTCTATCTAAGCATTCATGAATATATTTGGATGAGAGCATGGATAGCGTGTTCAGTATTGTGTCCAGACTTAGAACCAAATTGGGAATTTGTGAAGAAAAGACTATTTAAGAAAATCATAGAACCTTTTATAAATTGCCTTCTCAAATATTTTAGAAAAAATGGAAATAGCTGACAAAATAGAAATAGGGCGATAATTTGATGGGTTTTCCGGAGAGTCAACTTTGTGAAGTGGAATTATCCTCGCTTCTTTAAAAGCAGGTGTGGAAAAATTCCGGTCCTAAATGAAAGATTAATTATATGCGGTAATGGTAAAATTACTGTAAACAATATTTTTTTAACAGTCATAGAACTAGACCCGTCTATTCCCACTTAATTACCTGGGTATAGATCACACACTATTTTTATTATTTCAGACTGAGAAATAGGCTCAAGAAGAAATGTATTACTTGGAGGAGATGGGAGGTACGAAGAAAAATGTTTATTACTGCGTGAATCAAACTGGTTTATTACAGATGAAACAATTTTCTCTCCTATAGTAGCAAAATAAGTATTCAAAAAATCAGCCTTTCTCCAATTTATTAGGCATGAATCAAACTGGTTTATTACAGATTTTTCTCTCCTATAGTATAAGTATTCAAAAAATAGTTTCCGATCCATCTTCCAAACTAATAACTTCAGGAAACTTAGAATTTCTTTCTTTTTTTATAACAGAATAATTAAAGACCATGTTTTATGAGGAGAATTTTGAGCTTCTCCAAAAGACTCTATATAATACCTGTGTTTCGACAATCGTATCAGTGTGGTTAATTTATTTTTGAAAATTTTTAAATTTTCTATATTATAAAGATTTTGGTTCTTTCACTGCTTTTTAAATAAATGATTTTTTTTTTCTTTACTGATATTAAAATTCCAGGCGGTATCCATGTCCTTATAGAAAATTTTTCTCTGCAAACTTTATTTGTGACAAGTGGGCAACTAGAATAAAGGCAGCATTTTAATTTTATTAAAAAAGTATCAGTTGCCATAACATCCTGCCGATCCAACAGACCAAGGCTTTCATTTAGGTGCTTTAATGTTATTTTGTTTATTAACTGTACTTGACGTTCCTTACTAGCCTGCATATTTTATAAGTAAAAGCCAAATCTGAAATCAGAATAAAATGATTCATTATGTCATTCAAAACAACAAAATTTGCTTGAATTGGTAAGGATGTTAAAATATTATCAACGAAGGAAGCTGAACTAGGTGAAATTCTTGTAGGTACCAGGAAAGTAGGAAAGCATATAAGCAGAGAAGCAAGGAGACATTAAATCGACAGAAGATTCATTTGAAGCTTCTAGAAGGTCAATATTGAAATCTCTCGAAAAGAAAACATCGTTATTTTGAAAAAGAGGCTGATGCAAAAATCATAGAGTTTAGAGAGGGAAGACTTGACTGGCGAAAAAGGTGGTCAATATATTACGTAAAAAACTATATATTTTTCCAGACTAATTTCAGTCACCATTACTTCAAAAATCATTTCCTCATGAGAATCTTCCAGATTCGCAAGGCGTCGAAAAGAGACACCTTCTTTTACTGATACTGCTAAATCACCTTGGCGCCTTGCCAATCTGTTTTTAAAAGTAAATTGATATCCAGGAAAAACATCATGAGGAGTCACGTCTGTAAGAAAAGTCTCACAGAATTCAACAACATGACATAATAGTTTATTAACTACATCGACAAGATTATCCTGTGAACTAAAAAAAAACCTCTACAGTTTAAAAATCCTGTTCTCACGACATCGGTACTGGGAAAATCAGAAATTTCGGAAGGTGATTTATATTTACATTTTGGAAAATTGATAACCAGCGAGAACTCAAAAAATAATGTTGAAAGAAAAAAAAACTGCTTGAAAATAAAGAGAAACAAGATAAAGAAATGGAACATATTCATTGTAAGATGTAATGCGAATGCAGAAAAAATTTTTGTACTCATTTACTTCATAGGAATAGAAACACACAAAAAAAAGACCGAAAATAAACCCATAATAAGCTACAGAGGGACAAAAAACCGCACAAGAAAAATAGAATCCTGTTTGAACAGAGAAATATTACATAAACTAAAGTAATAAAAATAATCTCACCAAAGATATATCTTTAATCTTCACCATAACTAGTCAATCTTAAACCATTGTGAAGACGGAGACTTTTTACACTCAATGCATAATTTTCTCCCTTTTTGTTTAATACGCTTAAGATGAACCGAACCCGAATCACGCATTTCCTTTCCCTAGAGAATAGCTCATTCCGTGGGAAGCTTAGCTTAGGTGAGAGATCAGTGCAAATATGAATTCCACTAACCTTCAACTTATTCACCTCACTGGGAATCGTCTGAATGCTATGATCTGTGCTATAAAAACTATCATAGTTTTTAAACTAGTGATCATAGTTTCATATCATAGTTTAAACTAGTGATATAAAAACAGGGACCGGTCGAACACTAGTTTTCCTACTAGTGATGTTTGAACTGCTATTTCTCGTAAGGCGATAAAACTTGGTAAGAGAAATGTCCTTGGTAACTTGCAATTTGTCAGAAATAAGAGACTTTACGTTGCTAGTCACTGATTGATTATACTTTTAAGCAGGTAGACCATGAACAGCCAAATTCAACATTCTTTCTTTCACTTCGATGTCCAAAAGCTTACTCTCCAAATCGTTATTCCGCAATTTTTCTTGCTCTAGATCATTCCGAAGCTTTTTAGATTCATCTCGTAGATTCGTATTTTCTGCTGATATTTGCCTAACTTCGTCTTGAAAGGCACTTATTGAGACGAAACAACTTTTCTGCTCTGCTAACATTTTATCAAGTAACGCCTGAAGCCGTTTCATTCCTTCATCAAACTTTGCTTGAGTGACCACCACAATGAATGCTATAATCCGCACGTAGAAGTCTACACTTGCATCAAATTATGTTGTGGCAAAGTAAAAAACAATATCAAATTTACTCCTTCTAACTTCAAAAAGTAATCTGATTACAGGAGTTCACTCTTCAGTAGCTAGTTTAAGGAGTATGGTGCCTACTTCAATAGCTAGTACGGTGTCTACTAATAGAGCAGCGTTGCCTGAAGCTGTAAGACAGGATTTTTTTAACCTCCAGCTTATACAGCAACTTGACGTTGTGAATTCAATGTGAAATAAATAAAAACCAAAAACACATTACATATACTGACATAGATGAAAAAATAAGTCTTAAAAACAATAAAAACCGAATTGAATATTGAAGTCAAACCTAAAACAAACGAAAATCACTAAAAATATAAGTTTAGCTAATGTTCCCTCCCCCTCCCTTAACAGTAATAGTTTTAAAGCCTAATGTATCAGCTGCACGTTACTGAAAACATAATATACTATAAACATTTTTTTTATATTTATAAGATTGAAAAATAAAAAAAAAATACAGTGAAATAAATTTTTGAATTGCTAAGATTTCAAGGAATTAATATTATTATATACTAAATATTTCCATTTTTCATAATTTCTTCTTAGTCATCCATTTTTCACATTTCTTTTTTCATATTTTTTCATCCATTTTTCATATTTCAGTCAAAATTCCATTTTTCATAATTTCTTCTTCTTAGTCATCATGATTATCATAATGACTTTAATTTTTTATGTTTCTTCGATATTTTGAAAAACAAAGCAGACTGTTCAAAATATGTATGGCTTGTCATAAAATGCAAATGACGCAATAGTTTTTTAGAACTATGGCGGCTAGGTTAGGCAGAAGCGGGCAGTATCCAAAATTCAAATTTTAGCAACATTTGTTCGTTTTAAGTTTCACCCGAATGCTCAGTTCAATGTAAATTCGCTTTAAGATTATATTTTATCTCTTTATATTTCAGATGATTATTTAATTTGTTTAATTTAAAAGTTTTTTTCCACAATACAAGTTTTTCAAAGAAAGTAAAGAGCTCCACTAAGTCAAATATGTTGAGGAAAAAAGTCAAACAACCTTTCAAGCGTAAAACTACCAAAAATCACCATCAATATGTAAATAAAACTCTGGAGAAACTTGACTGGAGAAAAAGTAAAACTACCAAAAATCACCATCAATGTTTAAATAAAACTCAAAACGACCAGAAATTACAATAAATAACCGAGTCAAACTAAAAAATAGCAAAACTTAACACGAGCAGGGCTGAAAGCCCCAATGATTTATCAAGATCAAAACATAATTTGCAATTTACTGAAAAAAAATAATAACCATGGATTGTCAGTTTAATATACATACACTGATATTTATTACTTAACATTGTGGTCATTTTTTATTTAAAAAATGTGAAAGCATTTTAAAATATACTTTGTTTTCAGTCAAGTGCAAATTATGTTCTGATCTTGAAAAGGCATAGGGGTTGTCAGACCTAATCTTGTTGATTTTTGCTCAGTTTGAGTTTGATTCGGACTTTTATTGCAACCTCTGTTCATTTTGAATTTTAATTACTTGTTAATGGTGATTTGTGATCGTTTTATGCTTGGAAGGTTATTTGACTTCATTTCTGCTCACTTTGGCTTACTGGAGCTCTTTTCCTTGAAAAAAATGTTTTGTGGAAATGGTTTTTTAAATTAATTTCTGTTCAATTATTATTTAAATAGTCTTTTTCAGGAAAAAAATATATATATCTTTTCGGTTTATTTTGAAAAAGAATCCAAAGATTGCCTTGCTATTTGTAAGTTGGAGAAACTATTTCAATAAATTTTAATCCTGACACAAACAGTGTTGTTTAATTTGGGTTTATACCTCCTCAAATTGACATGAAAAATGAAACTTAATATCATTCCAAAAAATGCTACCTATGCTCTTTGACAACCGGGTTACACTTACACTCTATCGATTTATATAAACTGTAAGAGCAGAACTAGTAATAGCCGTAGCCCCAAAAGTTTTAAAATAATACCCCCAGTCTTTCTCGATATATTACTAAGGTTTCATATTGGCAACCGTACACACAGAGCCTTTTGATTTAGTTTTAAAGAAACATTTAGTTTTAAAGTATAATACGCCTATTGTGTAATTTCGGGGGGGGGGGGGGGGTTGACATACACAATATTGCTAGAGACATAGCTGCTGGGTTGTTCTACAATGCTGAACAAAATGGCTGTCTCAAAATTTTCATTGGATGCGTTTGGAAAATGAATGGGCTTGGGGAGAGCTACTTGCCCTCCAAGCTCTTTTTACTCTGAAAAAAGGCACTAGAACTTTTAATCTTGAATTGAATTAGCTCCTTTCAAATTTTCAATAATACTTCTAGCTATTATAGAGCGGCACTGTCTATGATATTCCTTACATGCTCTTTTGAAAACCTGCATGCATATAGTTTTTTCATTTAATTGAAACTACCCCTATACGTTCCTTAAGAATTTCACCTTAATACCGTTAGCGCCATTAGTTACAGTAACTGTAGTTGAATTATTAATAGTTTAAGTATTTCCTCTTGGTAATTTGAGCATCATTCTCATCAAGTCCTGGAAGTTTTAGCTTAATACAATCAGCCGTTGCTATGACATTGCTGATATATCCTTTTGATAACCTGTATATTTATATACTTTTGTGATTTTTATCTTAATGGTCTTAGCCTTACATGTGGTTGTATTAGAAGTATTACTTGAAGTAGCAGTAGTAGTAGTAGTAGTAGTAAAAATATAGCAGCGGTATTAGTATTAGTAGTAGCATGCAAATTTTGGCTTTCGGTTAATTAGTCTTCTCCTTCAAGCCTTTTCTAAAAATTAAAACGTAATACTCAAATCCCTTCTTAAAATACGTTCTTTTGACAATTAGCCTGCACATAGTGTCTTTTGATTTAGTTTAAATTTTCCCTCAGTATTTAAAATGTTGTACTGTATTTGTAGTAGTAGTAGTCAAGGCAGCAGCAGTAGCGATCGTTGTAGTAGTAGTAGTAGCGTACAAATATTACCTTCTTGGTCATTTGATAATCTCCTTTATTGTTTGCTGAAAGTTTCAAATTAATATACCCAGTAATTCCTGAGTTACACCCTTTTGACAGCCCGTATAAAGATGCCATGTTTCGATTTAGTTTAACACTCCCGTTATTCTTCTCTAATCGGCTTACCTGAACTTGTTGTTTTTTGGAAATAAAACGTCAAACATTCATACCATTCACAGGAACATATACTATATGTAAACAAGGAACGATTTGCTTAACTTACACACCGTTAACTTTTAATTTCCAATCAAATGAGCCCTCTCTGAAGTTTATACGAGCATCCTTTCATATGAACCATACATACCTTTAGGGCATAACTTAGAACGCCTTCCCTCGGGCCCTGGGAGGGGGGGTTTGTATTGACACCGAAGTTTTCCTTATCTTACCTTTGAACTATTTTTAACAAAATGTCTATCTTAAAGTTTTCATCAGATGGATTTGGAAAAAGAAGGCGGGGGAGGGGCTAGTTGCCCTCCGATCTGCTTTGACTATTAAAAAGTGAGCTCGAACTTTCAATTTCCAATCAAATGAGCCTTCTCTGAAGTTTATACGAGCATCCCTTTCATAAGAACCATATATGCCCCAGGGCATAACTTACAACGCCTGCCCCCGGGCCCTGGGGGATTGTATCGACTCCTGAGATTTTGTTATCTGACTTTTGAACAATTTTTAACGTACTGGCTATCTCAATATTTTTATCGGATGCATTTGGAGGAAAAGGGGTTTGGAGGGGGGAGGGCTAGAGATTGGAGGGCTAGTTGCCCTCCAATCTCTTTTGAATCTCAAAATCTGAACTAGAACTTTCAATTTCCAATCAAATGAGCCCTTTTTGAAGTTTATACGAGCATCCCATCCATAAGAACCATATATGCCCCCAGGGCATAACTTACTACGCCTTCCCCCGGGCTCTGGGGGGTTGTGTCGACACCGGATTTTTTTTGTACGATATTTGAACTATTTTTAACAATTAAACTATTCAAAATTTTTATCGGATGCATTTAAAAAAGGTCGTGGGGGGGGGCTGGTTACCTCCGATATCTTTTGACCCACTAGAACTTTCAATTTCCAATCATATGAGCCCTCTCTGAAGTTTATACGAGCATTCCTTCCATAAGCATCATATATACCCCCAGGGCATAATTTATAACCCTTGGCCTGAAGACTGTGGGGGGAGTGTCTTGCTCAAAGATATAATTTCCAGAAGTTTCAACTACTTTGAACAAAATGGCTATCTCAAAATTTTGATTGATGTGATTGGGGAAATGGCGGACGTGCAAGGGGTGTTAGCTGCCTTCAAATCACTTTCAACTATTAAAAAGGGCAGTAGCTATTTAAATTTCCAATCGAATGAGCCCTTTTTGAAGTTTCTATGACAACATTTTCTATAAAAAATACCTTTTATGCCCCCAGGGCATATTTTATAACCCCTTTCCTGAGGGCTGTAGGGGGGTTGTCATCCTCAAAGACTTAATTTCCAGAATTTTCAACTACGTTGAACAAAGTGGCTATCTCAAAATTTTGATTAGATGTGTTTGGGGAAAAGGTGGGCGTGAGAGGGTGGTTTGTTGCCCTCCAATCACTTTCAACTATTAAAAAGGGCACTATCTCTTTGAATTTCAAATCGAATGAGCCCTTTTTGAAGTTTCTACGACAAAGCTTTCTATAAAAAGCTTATACGCCCCCTGGGCATTACTTACAACCCTTGCCCTGAGGGTTGCGGGTATAGCTTCCTCCTCAAAACATAATTTCTATCTTAAAATCAGCTACTTAGAACGAAATGGCGATCTCCAAATTTTGATTGGATGTTCTTGGGGAACTGGTGGGCGTTGAAGGGGTGTTAGTTGCGTTCCAATCTTCTTTGATCCTTAAAAAGGCACTAGACCTCTTGATTTCCAATCGAATGAGCCACCTCCGAAGTTTATGCGACGACCCCTTCCATGCGAAGTGCCTCTGGGGAAAAAAATAAATAATAAAATACTTATTTATTTATTTATTTATTTACAAACGGGTTACAATAAATAAATACACAAACTTCTCATTTAAAAAACACAATCCAATGCATTACTGCATGCCGGACAAAAACCCGAAAAAAAGAAAAACGCTTAAAAAAAGAATATATATAATATTTTCTCTTATTATCTTTTATTTCCTCGGACCCTAATATAACCCAACCCAAAAACAAATAAATATCTTCTCTCGCCATCCTCTCCACTCCCTCCAACAAAAAAATAGGAACTTGAGAACCATCCACGCCAATAACCCAACACAACTCACAACATTCACAAAAAGAGAGGAGAAAAAAAATAATTAAAAAAAAAGGAAATAAATCACTCATCCATTCAAAACCCAAACAATCATCTCACCAACAACATTCAATCAATCATTCTCTGCACACAACCACTAAAATCTTACATATTGAGAAAAACAGCTTACTCTGAAGGAATTTCGAAATTCATCCAGATCTGTCTTGTTTTTTACCTCCTCGGGAAGTTTGTTCCAGACAGCCAGGCCAGAAAAATGGATAGAAAATGTAGACCTTGTTGTTACAGGGAACGGGATTCATATTGAATGGGCATTTCTTGTCTCATACCTGTGTTGAGCTTCAGTAAATCCAATCGAGAAACATGCAGGTAGCAGGTTATTGAAACTTTTAAAAATGAATTATGCCGTGTAAAACTTAACTAGGCCGAACAGTGACCGAATCCTGATACCGTCGTATTGCCTTCGAACCAAGTCAGAACCTCGCATTCCAGATAAAACACGAACAGCTTTATTTTGTAGAACCCTTAGTGGCAGTAGATAAGTATTAAATGTCGCTGACCAAACACTTACACAATATAACAAATACGGATGAACCAGCGAGAAATACAGCATTCTTAAAATTTTTAGGAGGGAAAAAATGTTTCAGTTTCCGCAGCATTCCAACATTCCTGGCAATTTTTGTACACAGTGATTCAATATGAGGTTTAAACATAAGACACTCGTCAACTTGGACACCAAGATATTGGACATAACTATGTATCTGGAGATAACCACTTTCTAGTTGAACACCATGGATCCAAGGATAACAATTAGCCCTTCTTCCATATAGAATAAATTTACTTTTACTATGATTCAAACATAATTTATTTACACGTATCCATCTTTCAATACAACTCATCCCTGTATTTAATAGCAGAAATAAATCTGTCATCAGCGAAGCTAGGCAATATCATCTTTGACCGTCTAGCTGCAGGTCCCACATGACTAAATATCCTTTCAAGACAGGCATTCAAATCATTAATATAGATTAAAAACAACAAGGGTCCAAGCACAGAACCCTGTGGTACTACACATCTCACATTCACATAATCAGAATGAACACTCCCAATCCCAAAACACTGTTTCCTTCCACTCAAAAAAGACAAAATCAAACTATGAAAATTACCACGAATACCGGCATGCTCTAATTTTGATAACAATATACTATGGTTAACAGAGTCGAATGCTTTCATAATGTCCAGAAATATAGACGCAAATTTCAAACCCTGCATCCAACGAATCATTGACAAAAGTTGTTAAAAAAAAAAGCAAAGCTTGTTCTGTTGACATCCCATGACGAAATCCGAACTGAGTAGGGTGAAAATAAGAATTTTTATTTAACAAATCCACCATTCTTACATAAATCAGTTTTTCAAAGAGACGCGATATTATTGGGAGCATTGATATTGGTCTGTAATTATTCATATCATTCTTATCACCACTCTTAAACAGGGGTACCACATGAGCACTTTTCAAACAATCCGGGTAAACTCCACTCTTAAAACATGAATTAATCAAATACAACAGATGACCTGAAATAGTAGAGAAAACTGAACGAAGAATTCTAACACTGAAAAAATCCGACCCAGCTGCTGAATTCTTCATTGACTTCACCGTCGTCTCAAGCTCTGCAAGAGTCACTGGTCTTAAAAATATAGAGACTTCAGCTGCCTCACCAAGAAAATCATTATAAGAGCCATCACTGGGTGACTGCACAACACTATCAGCTACACTCTTATCAATATCTGTAAAATGTGCACACATTTTATTAGCAACTTGATTATCTGAGTGAGCATCTGGAATGTCAGGGATTGTCAGGGCAGCACGAGGGTTCACTACCAACTTGATGATTCTCCACGTTTTCGCAGGGATGCCCTCTACTTCTTTAAATTTATTTTCAAAGTAGAGCTTTTTAGCCTGTCTTAAAAGGGTGTTAAGATTTCTATTATAACTTTTATAAATATCTTTATCTGATTGAGATCCAGTTTTAGTAGACCTTTCATAAAGCTCTTGTCTTTTATCCATCGATTTAAGTAACGCTTTCGATATCCATGGTTTCTTTGCAACATCATAACGTGTATGCTTTTGTTTGAACTCTAGACTTTCATTTAACATCTGAATCAGTTTTTCATACCATGTACCAGATTTATCATTAACACAATCAGTACCATCAAGGCGTTCGAATGACTCATTCGTAAGTTTAGTCCTATATTTATATATAGCTTTCTTATCAATTATAGGCTTTGTAACTCCAGTCATACCATCTCCTTGACGACAACAACTAATAGCTGCACGGATCACAATAGCACAGTGATCTAAAACGTCGTTCACTAACACTCGCGACAAGTCGTAGCTAACATTCAAAAACAGATTATCAATCACAGATGGTCAAGCTGCAGATATTCTAGTTGGAATATTAACAGAAGGGAAAGACCATAACTATACATAAGATTCAAAAAAATTCTTGCCTTCGAATTCACATCTTGCACATTATTCAAATCAATATTGAAAAATCACCACTTATAAAGCAAGGCACTCGCGAATCCCTGGTATTCATGATACCAGGTCCACCTCATCTCAATTCATACCATACATTTTCAGCGAAAAATTCAATTCATTCAGGCACACATATTTTGAATCAGCACACTCGACATTCATTCCACCCTCAACCTGGTCTTCATTCATGATACCCTCACTCATCTGTGACTCTCAAGAATCGACGACTCTCAAGTTCCCCCAATCTATTCAAATTTATCTCAACCATTACCAAACATCAAAGACGGGCAAGAGAACGAAGCGAGAGAAACTAAACCATTTAACTTACCCCAAATTTTCATTCTACCATCAAGGTCCAAGGAAATAATGGGGCCATAACCAGGCACCAAAAACACAAAACCTAAAACAAACAAAAAAAACAAAATTAAATAAAATAAAACAAAAACTAATGAAATTATTGGAGCCGTATGGCCTTTACTATAGGCAACGCTATAGTGTTGCCTCTGACACAAAAAAGGCAGTATTGATCTAATGCACCCAAAATTCTTGTCTCTCCTGTTTTGGTTGATTACGTCTCATAAGAGTACAACTCAAACAGATACTGCAAAGGCTTTGATTTTTTTTTCCCCGCCAAGATCTTATATCTCGCCATTAATGCTTTTCTAGGCTGGTAAAGGCTCCCCAAGTCTTAACTATGCGTGTTGAGGTGTATTTTTGAAGTCCGCCATCCGGTGTGACAATAAACCCAAGGTGCTTGAATTGCTCAAAATTTTCAGTTCGTTACCATTCAGAATGACCTTACTTGAAGTAGAATGGGTATGGTCGTAAGCTTAGTCATAATGGTTGGTCCTATGCGCTTTGAGCCTTCAGATGCAGCTCAACCTTGTCTTGCAAGCTCTCGGTGATGGTTTTGAGCAAGGCAAGCTGTTAGACAAAAGAAAGTAAATTGATTGTTTCGAAAATCCTGATATATATATATATATAAGACTCTGTGGAAATTGTTGAATTAAATTCTTCAACGCAATAGTGAAACTGAAATAAAATTTAAATTGCATGCTCAGCTGAGTAAAGCAGTAATTACACTTTAGTCCTTAGTGGGTTTCAGAGAGCTCCATTCAGAGCCCTCTCCATTCAGAACTCCATTCACAGGGTTCCATTGGTCGTTTTATGTTGGAATGTTAGTTTTTTACTTTTCTTTTAAAACCAATTTAGTTTAGATAATAAGATTTCTAAAGTAATATTAATGAAAATATGGAATTTATCGAACTAATTTAATTTTTCAATCAAAACGGAGAACGCCATACTGTCTCCAGCACCAATAGTTTTAGATCGTATGAAGCCATGATGAGATGCTCTTTTTCTCCAGTTTCTGGTATTCTGACTTGAGCTACCATTTTTTCAAATTTGTTTCTACTGATTCTGGTTTGCAGTTGGAACGGGGGGAGAGGTAGTTTTTTTTAAGTGCTTTGGAGAGGTAGTGCCATATAAAGAGGAAGGATTCTCTTTATAACAAAATTGCAATCATTACTGGGCTAAAGTATGAATCACCTCAAAAATGTAGCACTGATGAGAGTAGAACCTCAATTCGGTATTTGAGAAATATAACATGGAACCACTCGACGAAAAAGAAAACAGTCATGTGCTTTTAATATGAAAATTAAATCCACTAATTTGTTATTCTAGTTTTCACATACCCTATCCATCACTACTAGTTCATTTTTTACCATATGAAAATCTTTTTAATATTCAAAGTTTATGGAGTGAAATGACATTTTGGTCTTTGAAAAATCAAACAATGACCGGATTAACGGCGAGATATTTTGAAAAAATACTCCGACAAATTTTTCATTCATTAGCGGATTATTTTATTATTCACTTAGGTATCACGGAACACCATTTTAACCATAGCAAAATCACCTTTGGAATGTAGTGTTATTGTGAGTAGAAATATATTTGGGTCTTGGAGTCAAGAATCTAGGAGCCAATCAACGGAGAAGAATTTAAATAAGTAATACATTTTTTTTGCAACAAAAGCTAAGACCATTTTTGGATTATCCAATATTAAGAAACACACCATCAGGACTCTTATCTTATTGAAATGTCTATGAAGTATGCTACTGTTTAAGACAGATATTCCCTCAATTATCAAATTATTCACATGATGGCTATCATCAAAATTTCTTTTTTATCATACTAAAATCTTCAGGAGGTCTTGAAGTTTTATATGAGTAAATTATTTTACATACTTTACATACTTTTTGCCAATGAACGTTAATGCACTATTTTAATTTTCTTTTAACTGACGGCATAATCAGCTAAGTTTAAAATTTCTTTCAGGCCAAAGCGAGGGATTAGAGACTTCTTGCATAATTATGTTGAGGCAGAAGAATTAGGACGAGGAGCGAATACAACAGCAAAAACATGTGAACTTCACTATCCTAAATGTCGGGCCTCCTTATTTGAAATTTTCAAAAACTGGAGTGAATCAGGAGACAAACATGGGTCTACTAATAGTATTCAGAGAATGAAGGGTCCAAATGATGATGACGATGAAAATGCGGATTTTTATCCCGAAGGTAGTTGCCTGGCAACAAATATCACCCTTTCACGAAGATGGCACGAATAGGGAAGGAATTTTTTCCCTCAATAAGTCCAACCTTTTCCACGATGAGTAAAATCCATTTTGAACAAAAATAAGGATTTGAAATTATTTCGTTAATTAGTTATAGAAATGTTATAGTTTTGTTATTACTTTTGTCCGTTCTGCCATAGCACGAGAATTTTGTAACTTTTTTTGTAATTAAAACAAATCTGGAAAAAGTCATTATACACTACAAACTCAACTGAAAAGGTTAACAAGACAAAAACAAGGCTGAAGAGTTTAGAGAAACTAAACTCAGAATAGAGTTTCAACTTACACACTAGCAAGCAGACTTATTTTACATGCTAGCATGAATTTAAGTGATAAAATTCAGCGAAAAATTAAAAATACATATTAATCAATGAAAAGAGCATTAGTTTAATTATCTATTGACATGCAAATTATATTAGCTCTCACTTATGAACAATTTTATAATTATATTTATACAAAAAACTAACAAATAGAAAAACCTCAGTGAATCAAAAGAAAACAACAAACGAGACAGTGGCCAGTGGAGAGAAAAGACGAAAAATGTAAAACAACGCGGATATTTCACCTGTATCCAAACAAGGCGTCTTCAACACGAAAGAAACACAAGAAGAACAAGATAAAAAACCAAGCTAAAACTAAAAACCCTTAAAACCACCACAAAAAAATGTACAATTGGCGCGAACTGATCCACGTAGGGAACAGATGCTATTATAGACTTACTTCAGTCAGAGAGCGACTGAGGAAAATAAAACAAAACTGGAAATTAATTTAATTACTCTGTTGCGAAATAATCCTTTTGTTGGCTATTACTGAAGCAAATCTTTTAGATCTAGCAGGTAAAATAGTCCCCTGGTGATTATTTAAAATCTTAACTCCCTTATTGACTGTTGATTCACTCTTTAGAAGATTATTATAAGTTGAGTCAATATTTAAATTACCTGTTTCCCGATTTATCGAAAGGTTAGCAAATATATGTTTTTTAATTTCTATGGCTTCTCTCTTGCCCATTAGTAGAGATGCCTCATGAGCTCCCACCGGGGCTCCTTATTTGGGCTTAGAGTCCCTAGGGGAGATGGATTTCTGAGAAATTGATTGCGTAATCGAAGGGGAAGTGAATTTCCGAGAACTTGATTGCGTAATCGATCGTGAATGTCAAGGTGTCCAGAAATAGAAAAACGTATTTGATGTTGTTGTTGTTTTGGCCAAGTACACACTCTCAGCAAATGTCAATGTGTCCAGAAATAGGAAACAGCATTTGTTGTTGTTTTGGACATGTACATGCTCTCAGCGAATGTTAAGAGTTTCCAGAAATAGGAAACAGCATTTGTTGTTGTTGTTTTTTTGGGCAAGCTCGAGGCGAATGTTATGAGTTTCCAGAAATAGAAAACAGTTAGATCACGTGTTTCCTTCTCAGCCAATCAGCGAGTCGGATACATATCCCTTCTCAGCCAATCAGAGGGCTGGTTACATATTAGCGGCGGAGGGAATATGAGGAAAGGATTTTTGCTATAGTTTTATTAGTCTGTGAATAGAATTCACTAAGTTTTTAGTTAGCAGTGTAATAACATGAGTGAACAAGTTGAGTTAGAAATATCCTGTTATTGCAACTGTTCTATTTGTAAAGGACATTTTTATGATTTTGAACATTCTCATGAACCTACTGCATGTTTAGACAGCATAGAGGCAGAGACAGATGAGAAGAAATCTGGAGGAAATGAGAAGAAAAATTATATGTGACATGGAGAGAAATTTATACCGGTTGCAAGTATGTTCACATAAAAGAAGGGTTGATATGATAGAAAAGGAAGATCAAAAGAAGAGACTGATAAAAGAGGGCTTTCTCTATAGTGTAAAAGACAGCAGTGAAAACCTAATGAAAAATGTATATAAAGCAAGATATAACTCGGAATATTATGATGATTATGTTCTAAGAGAAGAGAAATAGTGGCCCTTTAAGAGACAACATAAGAGGTCATTCTACGAAAAGGATTTTAAACAACGGAAACCGTGGTGGAAGAGTTCTCATATATGATTTAACGTTAAATCTAATTATTAATATGTATAATGAGTTTTATATTGTAATCATACAATAAATTTGTTTGTATTATTTTAATTTTCATATACTAGATATATATAGAGTGAGGATACCATCAGAGACTTCTGTACATGAATAGTTCAGTTTGATTAGATCACTCCATAGAGTATTATCAGTCCACAAAGCTAAGTTTTCTATCAAAGATAACAAAAAATAATTCATTCTTTCTAATCTTTATTCTCTTGAAATATCAATATTCTCAATGCTTTTTAAATAAACTATATCTGGTTCAATTATCTGGATATCTATGTCACCATCCTCCACTACCACTATATCTACCAGAGGGGGTGGTATACATTGAATTTCAACCTCCGGTTCATCATTTATTTATATATCAATCAAAGGGGTGGGCCTATATTCAAATAAATTGCCGCGTACTCCTACTGTAGGCAAACTAGGAGCCAACTGCTCGTCATCCTCTATGCAAAGACGGCCTGAAGGCCCCCGCCGTACCAGATCTTCCGACGTATATGACAGACCATCTTCCGCATAATGTACTTCTAGCACATCATCAGTACCTTCGACGGTTGTAGTAGTACAAAGAAGGACCTCCTCATCAAGTGAGAGATCCCAACCAAGCCATACATCCTAAAAGATTGATAACACTATGATCAAAAACTAGAGTTTCCTGCGGAAAACCTATATTAGTTCAGATTTTACGGGAATAGTTTATTTTCGAACCAAAGAAATGTATTTACCATAATTTTCTTACAAAACTAGAGTTCTGGTACAGTGGTGAGTTGTAGTAATAGTAGTAGTAGTACTAGATGAACCAAAAAATAACGACACTATTAAGATCTGAATGAATTTATCTCTCTTTGGGCAACTAAATACAGTAATAGGATATGATAGCGTCAACAAAGTGAAAATCTGCATAAGAACTCCAAACAGTTTTATATAAATGATTTTAAACAATTTTTTATTTTGATCTCTTTCCACATAGCAAATATTTTTCATATTTAAGGGAGGGGGGGAGGGGGGGAGGGGTAACTGCTAGATATGGCACACTGAGATTCATAACTATAATGTCCTCATGAAAATAAGGCCCCGCTTGACGGACATATATCTAATTTGGAATGGAGAGAGCCTGATAATTTGAATATATATTTGTGACGTATATCCGTATTCACACAAAAACTCTTTATATTATCTCTTATATACGTGTAAAATTCCATGTAGCGAAGGGGGGAAAGACAAATTCCTCTATGTATATGAAGGTTCATCAAATTCTAACCAAAATGCAGGACTGTTTTCTTCCTCAAATAAAGATTAAACCATTATTTCCATTAACTTTATTAATGTTTATTCCTTCAATGACTGATATTCATGATTTTTAATTTTCGTGCTTTTGATTTTATATTGATGAGGAATTTAAACACAACTTCAACTAGTTATTTTTTTTTTTTCGGCATAGATGAAAGGTCCAATACCTGAGTTAAACTAAGAGGTTTCAATTTCAGGAAAAAATTACATTTTGACATCATTTGACAATTTATTAATTTTAAAGTTTTCTTTAGTTTCAAAAATGTTTTTTTTGTCAGTCATCATCTTTTAATCATTCACAAACAATACTAAAGAAAACCACTTTCCACGGTTTATCGATGTTAAATTATTAAGAAGGCTATTATTTCTTTGAAATATACATTTTACATTTTTAATTTTCATGCTTTTGATAAGTATCTTGTCCTTTTGGTGTAAATTGTAGCTGAAGGCTTATCGCAAAATCACTGTTTCAAGTTTTTTCATATACTAAAATTGAAGGAAGCTAGAAAATGTAAAAAATTCTTTTTATCCCGAATATTCTACAGAGCCCAACCTAACTACGACGCGAAACCAATAATATAACTTATAGTTGGACAAATTTTTTTTTTAAATATCTCTTTCCTAATATCATTTGGAACTTGCAAATTATTATAAGTAGTAACTAATTACTTAATTTTTAATGAACTTATAATTAATTGAACCAACAATCCAAATTGTTTGATACCACAACAATAAATGGCAAACGAAAAAAGAATATAAAAAAACTACAATATTTTAAGAAGTACAGAGTTTGGCTCATGAAATTGAATAGAACAACGGACTATGATAAATAGCTTCAGAATCAAAATCTGACCCAGTCGAATAAAGGTCTATCCGGCATTTTTGGTCATTCATCCCCCCCCACCAAAGAAGCAGTACAGTTAAAACCTACTTAGAATCTGTACTTAGACCTTGAAACTAGAAGAAACTAAATTTTCTGTAAAGTTGTGTCTAGCGATAGACTTATTAGAGTGACAGAAACTTTTTTTTCCACAACCCTCAAGAGGACATTTATCAACTAAAAGTAAAGAGCTACTAGACTAAATCAAACATTTGCTGAAATAATAACGAATAATTGTTCAAACTTAAATTTTCTGTAAAGTTATGTCTAGCGATAAACTTATTAGAGTGACAAAAACTTTTTTCCATAGGAGAACATTTTTCAACTAAAAGTAAAGAGCTACTAGACTAAATCAAACATGTGCTGAAATATTAACGAATAATTGTTCAAACTTAAATTTTCTGTAAATTTATGTATAGCGATAAACTTGATAGAGTGACAAAACTTTTTTTTCACAAGAGGACATTTTCAACTAAAAGTAGAGCGAGGGTTGAGGTGTTGGCAGTCCCATTCATATACAGAATAATTTTTGTTCGTCTTAAGTTTTAGTGTTGCTTCTTACTTCCAACTGAAAACTTATTTTTTAATTTGATGTTTTACCTTTTTTTCAAATCGTGTCATAAATATCAGTTTGAATAGACCCTCTCTTATCAGTTTAATTCGATTTGAGTACTGGATCGATTCGAGCAGCAAACATTTTTCAAAAATGCTGGCATTAGTCATAATGCTTATGCTGAAAATGTACTATTAGTTAGCCATACTAGGTAAGGTACCATACCTGGTAACGGACCTAATTTCTTGAAGTAATTGATACTTAATGAAGAAAAAGGTGAAAATTAGAGTTTTTTTTAAAGTTACGAGCCTATTAATTGTAATTTAACACCTAGACACACTTGCAAAAATCACTGCACTGATGTTTTGGACTTGACAAGATTTAAATGTTAAGACTGTTAACATTTTAAATCAAATGAATCGCTTAATAATTAAATTATCTGAAGACTCATTGCAATTTGTTTTTAATAGTATAACTTTTCATTTATTATTACAGCTTCTCTAATCAAAAGTAAATCTAGACCAGAATTTGGTAACAAAAAAATGTTTAAAATTCTACTTACTTACTTCCAACTGAAAACTTATTTTTTAATTTGATGTTTTACCTTTTTTCAAATCGTGTCATAAATATCCGTTTGAATAGACCCTCTCTTATCAGTTTAATTCGATTTGAGTACTGAATCGATTCGAGCAGCAAACATTTTTCAAAAATGCTGGCATTTGTCATAATGCTTATGCTGAAAATGTACTATTAGTTATCCATACTAGGTCAGGTACCATACCTGGTAACGGACCTAATTTCTCGAAGTAATTGATACTTAATGAAGAAAAAGGTGAAAATTAGAGGTTTTATTGAAGTTACGAGCCTATTAATTGGAATTTAACACCTAAACGCACTTGCAAAAATCACTGCACTGGTGTTTTGGATTTGCCAAGATTTAAATGTTAAGACTGATAACATTTTAAATCAAATGAATCGCTTAATAATTAAATTATCTGAAGACTCATTGCAAATTGATTTTAATAGTATAACTTTTCATTTATTATTACAGCTTCTCTAATCAAAAGTAAATCTAGACCAGAATTTGGTAACAAAAATGTTTAAAATTCTACCTTCACCCTTTGCCACTAAAATGGATACTTTCTGTGAATTTAGAAAGATGTGTCACAAATAAATATGCCGCCTTCAAGAGCATTCTTCATACTATTAAGCTAAACACAAAGCGTACTGAAACTAATTGTTTATCAGCCTCCTATAAACTTAGCGCTTTTCTACGGTCCATGATGCCAAAAAGATCTTTTCCTCTCATTGAGAAAAGTGAAATACCACTTATGATAAAAATGCCTTTAAAAAAAGCATTGGGCGGACCCTTTATTAATAAATTAAATTAAGTAAAAAACTATGTTTTTTTTAAACTGAAAGTAAGGAGTGACATTAAAACTTAAAACGAACAGAAATTATTCCGTATACGAAAGAGGCGGTCCCCTCCTCAGCGGCTCGCTTTTTACGCTAATTTTTTTATTGTTTTAAAAAATAATTTTGTGAGACAGATTCACGTAACTTTTGATGGGATAAGACGAAACTTGACGAAACTTATATATATGAAATCAGCATAAAAATCTGATTCTTTTGGTGTATCTATTGCTATAAAAACTCTATTGTTTAGTTTCGGTTACTATTGAGCCGGGTCACTCCTTACTTAAAGTTCGTTACCATGAACTGTTTAAAACTCGTGTTTAAAAAAAATACCCATATTTAAGTCTGAACTGCTTCTACTTTACAAGATCGAGTACGGGGATTACCGGTAGCATATTTCAGTCAGTTGCCTTTAGGGTCTCAGAAGAGTGCTTGCGTTTTCATCTTTTTTAGTCTCAAGACAAGTGACAACCTCAGATTGAGGTTATGAAAACCTCAGATTGCATGCAGTCATTAATGGCTGAGAATTTTAACACATGTTTTGATAGGTATACCCTCCTTTGGATCACAGCTCAGAAATCAAGTTGGAATTTACGAAGTTTCTTTTATTCAGATGGGGTGAAGGACACTTACAATTGAGGAAGGCGGTAACGTTTTTGGTCAAATCCCTTTGAGACAATAGCTGCGTTCGTTTTCGCCGTTCATCGTTCTTAGTTCTAAGATGTTCTTCATTTTAAATATTTACAATTGGAATAAAAAGTAAATTCTATGGGAGTGTACTAGCTACCACAGACCCAGATGGGGTGAATTCACATTTTAGAGACAAAAAGTGCACACAAAAAAAAAGCAAATATAATAGCAATTTAAAATCTCCCTTCCCCCCAAACTCAAAAATTTCTGGGGGACATATTTTCATTGTATTTTAAATATTTTCTTTTGGAAAACACACCGAAAAGCCTTATTAAGAGCTAAATTTGTGAGTTTTTCACTGACAATTCCTTTTTAGCCAAGCCTTTATAATCAAGGGAACATAGTTCATCGTATTTTACATATTTTGGTTGGAAAACACACTGAAAGGTCATATTATTTGAACTTACATCAAACGTTGGAGAGCATACATTTGAAGAACTATCCATTATTTTTTATATATTGTTCTATATTTCAGCTTATACTGATTTCTAAAACTTCAAAACCCTGAAATATACTGACCTAACGATTATTTATTTGCGAAAATCGTGCTAGGTGACGATTTTCGAACAATAATTACCTTTCTATTTATCACTTAATACTCGCGGGAATTATCAAATAACACTCATGGGGAAAGGACTCAAAACAAAACGTCTTACATCATACAGTGTAATTGCGTCAAACGAAGCATGTTCAATGCAGATTAAAACCAGAAAAGAACAGAAACGCATAAAAATAAGAAAAAAAGGAATTGCAACTAATAATATGCAGAGCGCTAGTGCTGCCTAAGTAAAGAACGATGTGGGCACAATATGTTGTTTTTGGTTTTTTCTTCGTAGCCGGGGCACTTCGTATAGAAGGAGTCGTCACAGAAACTTTGAAAAGGACTCATTTGATTGGAAATTAAAGTGGATAGTGACCAATTCACAGGAGGGAGCATGAAAACTATGGTTTTTAACTTTGATATGCAAGACTAGAAAAGAAAAGTCTTTAGGAGTGGGGCTGCCCACCGCCTCAACCCTAGCTCTTGAAATCCCCCACCACCTCACCCAAACTCAAATTTTCCAGAGGATTTAAAATCTCCTCCCCCCTCCCCAAACTCAAAAATTTCTAGGAACGTATTTTCATCGTATTTAAATATTTTCGTAGGAAAACCTGCTTGCCGAAACTATAAAAAAACGGAACTTTAGTAACTAGTACATTTTTACATCATATTTTAAATATTTTCGTTGGAAAACACACTGAAAAGCCAATATTAAGAGCTATATTTGTGAGGTTAGGTTAGGTTAGGTCTAGGAATAACAGGTTAGGTTAGGTTACCCTCTCTCTTGAAATCCACCTCACCCCCCTCTCCCCTATATTTATGAGGTTAGGTTAGATTAGGTTAGGTTAGGTCTAGGAATAGCAGGTTAGGTTAGGTTAGATTAGGTTAAGTGGCCGGCCACTTAACCGAATCCCCGTACTCGATCTTGTAAAGTAGAAGCAGTTCAGACTTAAATATGGGTATTTTTTTTTTTAAAACACGAGTTTTAAACAGTTCATGGTAACGAACTTTAAGTAAGGAGTGACCCGGCTCAATAGTAACCGAAACTGAACAATAGAGTTTATATAGCAATAGATACACCAAAAGAATCAGATTTTTATGCTGATTTCATATATATAAGTTTTCGTCAAGTTTCGTCTTATCCCATCAAAAGTTACGTGAATCTGTCTCACAAAATTATTTTTTAAAGCAATAAAAAAATTAGCGTAAAGAGTGAGCCATTGAGGAGGGGACCGCCTCTTTCGTATACGGAATAATTTCTGTTCGTTTTAAGTTTTAATGTCGCTCCTTACTTTCAGTTTTTAAAAAAAATTAGTTTTTTACTTAATTTAATTTATTAATAAAGGGTCCGCCAATGCTTTTTTTAAAGGCATTTTTATCATAAGTGGTATTTCACTTTTCTCAATGAGAGGAAAAGATCTTTTTGGCATCATGGACCATAGAAAAGCGCTAAGTTTATAGGAGGCTGATAAACAATTAGTTTCAGTACGCTTTGTGTTTAGCTTGATAGTATGAAGAATGCTCTTGAAGGCGGCATTTATTTGTGACACATCTTTCTAAATTCATAGAAAGTAACCATTTTAGTGGCAAAGGGTGAAGGTAGAATTTTAAACATTTTTGCTACCAAATTCTGGTCTAGATTTACTTTTGATTAGAGAAGCTGTAATAATAAATGAAAAGTTATACTATTAAAATCAATTTGCAATGAGTCTTCAGATAATTTAATTATTAAGCGATTCATTTGATTTAAAATGTTATCAGTCTTAACATTTAAATCTTGGCAAATCCAAAACACCAGTGCAGTGATTTTTGCAAGTGCGTTTAGGTGTTAAATTCCAATTAATAGGCT
Source organism: Artemia sinica (assembly GCA_027921565.1). Taxonomy (NCBI): domain Eukaryota; kingdom Metazoa; phylum Arthropoda; class Branchiopoda; order Anostraca; family Artemiidae; genus Artemia; species Artemia sinica. The sequence continues at coordinate 69,841,159 of CM051258.1, forward strand.
CGTAACTTCAATAAAACCTCTAATTTTCACCTTTTTCTTCATTAAGTATCAATTACTTCGAGAAATTAGGTCCGTTACCAGGTATGGTACCTGACCTAGTATGGCTAACTAATAGTACATTTTCAGCATAAGCATTATGACAAATGCCAGCATTTTTGAAAAATGTTTGCTGCTCGAATCGATTCAGTACTCAAATCGAATTAAACTGATAAGAGAGGTTCTATTCAAACGGATATTTATGACACGATTTGAAAAAAGGTAAAACATCAAATTAAAAAATAAGTCTTCAGTTGGAAGTAAGAAGAATTTTAAACATTTTTTTGTTACCAAATTCTGGTCTAGATTTACTTTTGATTAGAGAAGCTGTAATAATAAATGAAAAGTTATACTATTAAAAACAAATTGCAATGAGTCTTCAGATAATTTAAATTATTAAGCGATTCATTTGATTTAAAATGTTAACAGTCTTAACATTTAAATCTTGTCAAATCCAAAACACCAGTGCAGTGATTTTTGCAAGTGTGTTTAGGTGTTAAATTCCAAATAATAGGCTCGTAACTTCAATAAAACCTCTAATTTTCACCTTTTTCTTCATTAAGTATCATTACTTCAAGAAATTAGGTCCGTTACCAGGTATGGTACCTGACCTAGTATGGCTAAATAATAGTACATTTTCAGCATAAGCAGTATGACTAATGCCAGCATTTTTGAAAAATGTTTGCTGCTCGAATCGATCCAGTACTCAAATCGAATTAAACTGATAAGAGAGGGTCTATTCAAACGGATATTTATGACACGATTTGAAAAAAGGTAAAACATCAAATTAAAAAATAAGTTTTCAGTTGGAAGTAAGAAGAATTTTAAACATTTTTTGTTATCAAATTCCGGTCTAGATTTACTTTTGATTAGAGAAGCTGTAATAATAAATGAAAAGTATACTATTAAAATCAATTTGCAATGAGTCTTCAGATAATTTAATTATTAAGCGATTCATTTGATTTAAAATGTTAACAGTCTTAACATTTAAATCTTGGCAAATCCAAAACAAATGCAGTGCATTTTTTGAAAAATGTTTTGGTGTTAAATTCTAATTAATTGGCTCGTAACTTCAATAAAACCTCTAATTTTCCCCTTTTTTCCTCATTAAGTATCAATTACTTCAAGAAATTAGGTCCGTTACCAGGTATGGTACCTGACCTAGTATGGCTAAACTAATAGTACATTTTCAGCATAAGCAGTATGACTAATGCCAGCATTTTTGAAAAATGTTTGCTGCTCGAATCGATCCAGTACTCAAATCGAATTAAACTGATAAGAGAGGGTCTATTCAAACGGATATTTATGACACGATTTGAAAAAAAAGGTAAAACATCAAATTAAAAAATAAGTTTTCAGTTGGAAGTAAGAAGAATTTTAAACATTTTTTGTTATCAAATTCCGGTCTAGATTTACTTTTAATTAGAGAAGCTGTAATAATAAATGAAAAGTTATACTATTAAAATCAATTTGCAATGAGTCTTCAGATAATTTAATTATTAAGCGATTCATTTGATTTAAAATGTTAACAGTCTTAACATTTAAATCTTGGCAAATCCAAAACACAAGTGCAGTGATTTTTGCAAATGTGTTTAGGTGTTAAATTCTAATTAATTGGCTCGTAACTTCAATAAAACCTCTAATTTTCCCCTTTTTTCTTCATTAAGTATCAATTACTTCAAGAAATTAGGTCCGTTACCAGGTATGGTACCTGACCTAGTATGGCTAACTAATAGTACATTTTTCAGCATAAGCATTATGACTAATGCCAGCATTTTTGAAAAATGTTTACTGCTCGAATCTATCCAGTACTCAAATCGAATTAAACTGATAAGAGAGGGTCTATTCAAAGTAATATTTATGACACGATTTGAAAAAAGGTAAAACATCACATTAAAAAATAAGTTTTCAGTTGGAAGTAAGAAGAATTTTAAACATTTTTTGTTATCAAATTCCGGTCTAGATTTACTTTTGATTAGAGAAGCTGTAATAATAAATGAAAAGTTATACTATTAAAAACAATTTGCAATGAGTCTTCAGATAATTTAATTATTAAGCGATTCGTTTGACTTAAAATGTTAACAGTCTTAACATTTAAATCTTGTCAAATCCAAAACACCAGTGCAGTGATTTTTGCAAGTGTGTTTAGGTGTTAAATTCCAATTAATAGGCTCGTAACTTCAATAAAACCTCTAATTTTCACCTTTTTCTTCATTAAGTATCAATTACTTCAAGAAATTAGGTCCGTTACCAGGTATGGTACCTGACCTAGTATGGCTAACTAATAGTACATTTTCAGCATAAGCATTATTGCTAATGCCAGCATTTTTGAAAAATGTTTGGTGCTCGAATCGATCCAGTACTCAAATCAAATTAAACTGATAAGAGAGGGGTCTAATCAAACGGATATTTATGACACGATTTGAAAAAAGGTAAAACGTCAAATTAAAAAATAAGTTTTCAGTTGGAAGTAAGAAGAATTTTAAACATTTTTTGTTATCAAATTCCGGTCTAGATTTACTTTTGATTAGAGAAGCTGCAATAATAAATGAAAAGTTATACTATTAAAATCAATTTGCAATGAGTCTTCAGATAATTTAATTATTAAGCGATTCATTTGATTTAAAATGTTAACAGTCTTAACATTTAAATCTTGGCAAATCCAAAACACAAGTGCAGTGATTTTTGCAAGTGTGTTTAGGTGTTAAATTCCAATTAATTGGCTCGTAACTTCAATAAAACCTCTAATTTTCACCTTTTTCTTCATTAAGTATCAATTACTTCAAGAAATTAGGTCCGTTACCAGGTATGGTACCTGACCTAGTATGGCTAACTAATAGTACATTTTCAGCATAAGCATTATGACTAATGCCAGCATTTTTGAAAAATGTTTGCTGCTCGAATCGATCCAGTACTCAAATCGAATTAAACTGATAAGAGAGGGTCTATTCAAACTGATATTTATGACACGATTTGAAAAAAGGTAAAACATCAAATTAAAAAATAAGTTTTCAGTTGGAAGTAAGAAGAATTTTAAACATTTTTGTTATCAAATTCCGGTCTAGATTTACTTTTGATTAGAGAAGCTGTAATAATAAATGAAAAGTTATACTATTAAAATCAATTTGCAATGAGTCTTCAGATAATTTAATTATTAAGCGATTCATTTGATTTAAAATGTTAACAGTCTTAACATTTAAATCTTGGCAAATCCAAAACACAAGTGCAGTGATTTTTGCAAGTGTGTTTAGGTGTTAAATTCCAATTAATTGGCTCGTAACTTCAATAAAACCTCTAATTTTCACCTTTTTCTTCATTAAGTATCAATTACTTCAAGAGATTAGGTCCGTTACCAGGTATGGTACCTGACCTAGTATGGCTAACTAATAGTACATTTTCAGCATAAGCATTATGACTAATGCCAGCATTTTTGAAAAATGTTTGCTGCTCGAATCGATCCAGTACTCAAATCGAATTAAACTGATAAGAGAGGGTCTATTCAAAACTGATATTTATGACACGATTTGAAAAAAAACGTAAAACATCAAATTAAAAAATAAGTTTTCAGTTGGAAGTAAGAAGAATTTTAAACATTTTTTGTTATCAAATTCCGGTCTAGATTTACTTTTGATTAGAGAAGCTGTAATAATAAATGAAAAGTTATACTATTAAAATCAATTTGCAATGAGTCTTCAGATAATTTAATTATTAAGCGATTCATTTGATTTAAAATGTTAACAATCTTAACATTTAAATCTTGGCAAATCCAAAACACAAGTGCAGTGATTTTTGCAAGTGTGTTTAGGTGTTAAATTCCAACTAATAGGCTCGTAACTTCAATAAAACCTCTAATTTTCACCTTTTTCTTCATTAAGTATCAATTACTTCAAGAAATTAGGTCCGTTACCAGGTATGGTGCCTGACCTAGTATGGCTAACTAATAGTACATTTTCAGCATAAGCATTATGACTAATGCCAGCATTTTTGAAAAATGTTTGCTGCTCGAATCGATCCAGTACTCAAATCGAATTAAACTGATAAGAGAGGGTCTATTCAAACTGATATTTATGACACGATTTGAAAAAAAAAAGGTAAAACATCAAATTAAAAAATAAGTTTTCAGTTGGAAGTAAGAAGCAACACTAAAACTTAAGACGAACAAAAATTATTCTGTATATGAATGGGACTGCCAACACCTCAACCCTCGCTCTACTTTTAGTTGAAAATGTCCTCTTGTGAAAAAAAAGTTTTTGTCACTCTATCAAGTTTATCGCTATACATAACTTTACAGAAAATTTAAGTTTGAACAATTATTCGTTATTATTTCAGCACATGTTTGATTTAGTCTAGTAGCTCTTTACTTTTAGTTGAAAAATGTTCTCTTATGGAAAAAAGTTTTTGTCACTCTAATAAGTTTATCGCTAGCCATAACTTTACAGAAAATTAAAGTTTGAACAATTATTCGTTATTATTTCAGCACATGTTTGATTTAGTCTAGTAGCTCTTTACTTTTAGTTGAAAATGTCCTCTTGAGGGTTGTGGAAAAAAAAAGTTTCTGTCACTCTAATAAGTCTATCGCTAGACATAACTTTACAGAAAATTTAGTTTCTTCTAGTTTCAAGGTCTAAGTACAGATTCTAAGTAGGTTTTAACTGTACTGCTTCTTTGGTGGGGGGGGATGATGAATGACCAAAAATGCCGGATGGACCTTTATTCGACTGGGTCAGATTTCGATTCTGAAGCTATTTATCATAGTCCGTTGTTCTATTCAATTTCACGAGCCAAACTCTGTACTTCTTAAAATATTGTAGTTTTTTTATATTCTTTTTTCGTTTGCCATTTATTGTTGTGGTATCAAAAAATTTGGATTGTTGGTTCAATTAATTATAAGTTCATTAAAAATTAAGTAATTAGTTACTACTTATAATAATTTGCAAGTTCCAAATGATGTTAGGAAAGAGATATTTAAAAAAAAAATTCCAATTGTCCAACTATAAGTTATATTATTGTTTTCGCGTCGTAGTTAGGTTGGGCTCTGTAGAATATTCGGGATAAAAAGAATTTTTTACATTTTCTAGGTTCCTTCAATTTTAGTATATGAAAAAACTTGAAACAGTGATTTTGCGATAAGCCTTCAGCTACAATTTACACCAAAAGGACAAGATACTTATCAAAAGCATGAAAATTAAAAATGTAAAATGTATATTTCAAAGAAATAATAGCCTTCTTAATAATTTAACATCGATAAACCGTGGAAAGTGGTTTTCTTTAGTATTGTTTGTGAATGATTAAAAGATGATGACTGACAAAAAAACATTTTTGAAACTAAAGAAAACTTCAAAATTAATAAATTGTCAAATGATGTCAAAATGTAATTTTTTCCTGAAATTGAAACCTCTTAGTTTAACTCAGGTGTTGGACCTTTCATCTATGCCGAACAAAAAAAATAACTAGTTGAAGTTGTGTTTAAATTCCTCATCAATATAAAATGAAAAGCACGAAAATTAAAAATCATGAATATCAGTCATTGAAGGAATAAACATTAATAAAGTTAATGGAAATAATGGTATAATCTTTATTTGAGGAAGAAAACAGTCCTGCATTTTGGTTAGAATTTGATGAACCTTCATATACATAGAGGAATTTGTTTTCCCCCTTCGCTACAGGAATTTTACACGTATATAAGAGATAATATAAAGAGTTTTTGTGTGAATACGGATATACGTCACAAATATATATTCAAGTGATCAGGCTCTCTCCATTCCAAATTAGATATATATCAGTCAAGTGGGGCCTTATTTTCATGAGGACATTATAATTATGAATCTCAGTGTGCCATATCTAGCAGTACCCCTCCCCCCTCCCTTACCTATGAAAAATATTTGCTATGTGGAAAGAGATCAAAATAAAAAATTGTTTAAAATCATTTACATAAAACTGTTTGGAGTTCTTATGCAGATTTTCACTTTGTTGACGCTATCATATCCTATTACTGTATTTAGTTGCCCAAAGAGAGATAAATTCATTCAAATCTTAATAGTGTCGTTATTTTTGTTTCATCTAGTACTACTACTACTACTACTACAACTCACCACTGTACCAGAACTCTAGTTTTGTAAGAAAATTATGGTAAATACATTTCTTTGGTTCGAAAATAAACTATTCCCGTAAAATCTGAACTAATATAGGTTTTCCGCAGGAAACTCTAGTTTTTGATCATAGTGTTATCAATCTTTTAGGATGTATGGCTTGGTTGGGATCTCTCACTTGATGAGGAGGTCCTTCTTTGTACTACTACAACCGTCGAAGGTGCTGATGATGTGCTAGAAGTACATTATACGGAAGATGGTCTCTCACATACTTCGGAAGATCTGATACGGCGGGGGCCTTCAGGCCGTCTTTGCATAGAGGATGACGAGCGGTTGGCTCCTATTTTGCCTACAGTAGGAGTACGCGGCGATTTATTTGAATATAGGCCCACCCCTTTGATTGATATATCAATAAATGCAGAACCGGAGGTTGAAATTGAATGTATACCACCCCCTCTGGTAGATATAGTGGTAGTGGAGGATGGTGACATAGATATCCAGATAATTGAACCAGATATAGTTTATTTAAAAAGCATTGAGAATATTGATATTTCAAGAGAATAAAGATTAGAAAGAATGAATTATTTTTTGTTATCTTTGATAGAAAACTTGGTTGTGGACTGATAATACTCTATGGAGTGATCTAATCAAACTGAAATATTCATGTACAGAAGTCTCTGATGGTATCCTCACTCTATATATATCTAGTATATGAAAATTAAAATAATACAAACAAATTTATTGTATGATTACAATATAAAACTCATTATACATATTAATAATTAGATTTAACGTTAAATCATATATGAGAACTCTTCCACCACGGTTTCCGTTGTTTAAAATCCTTTTCGTAGAATGACCTCTTATGTTGTCTCTTAAAGGGCCACTTTTTCTCTTCTTTTAGAACATAATCATCATAATATTCCGAGTTATATCTTGCTTTACATACATTTTTCATTAGGTTTTCACTGCTGTCTTTTACACTATAGAGAAAGCCCTCTTTTATCAGTCTCTTCTTTTGATCTTCCTTTTCTATCATATCAACCCTTCTTTTATGTGAACATACTTGCAACCGGTATAAAATTTCTCTCCATGTCACATATAATTTTTCTTCTCATTTCCTCCAGATTCTTCTCATCTGTCTCTGCCTCTATGCTGTCTAAACATGCAGTAGGTTCATGAGAATGTTCAAAATCATGAAAATGTCCTTTACAAATAGAACAGTTGCAATAAAAGGATATTTCTAACTCAACTTGTTCACTCATGTTATTACACTGCTAACTAAAAAAACTTAGTGAATTCTATTCACAGACTAATAAAACTATAGCAAAAATCCTTTCCTCATATTCCCTCCGCCGCTAATATGTAACCAGCCCTCTGATTGGCTGAGAAGGGATATGTATCCGACTCGCTGATTGGCTGAGAAGGAAACACGTGATCTAACTGTTTTCTATTTCTGGAAACTCATAACATTCACCTCGAGGGTGCCCAAAACAACAACAACAACAAATGCTGTTTCCTATTTCTGGAAACTCTTACATTCGCTGAGAGCATGTACATGTCCAAAACAACAACAAATGCTGTTTCCTATTTCTGGACACCTTGACATCCGCTGAGAGTGTGCACTTGGCCAAAACAACAACAACATCAAATACGGTTTTCTATTTCTGGACACCTTGACATTCACGATCGATTACGCAATCAAGTTCTCGGAAATTCACTTCCCCTTCGATTACGCAATCAATTTCTCAGAAATCCATCTCCCCTAGGGACTCTATGCCCAAATAAGGAGCCCCGGTGGGAGCTCATGAGGCATCTCTACTCCCATTGAATATACCCCTTATCATTTGAAATGGCTAAAGCTTCATCAAGTTTTACAAATTGATCTGGTTGAAACCAAATATGTTCTGCTAAGGCTGAAGTAAAATTTCCAGAGGCTTGCTTAATTTTAGGGTTTTTTCTATTGAATTTTGATGTTCAATAAATCTTTCAACAATTTTTTGGTGAGTTCTACCAATACAGAACTTCCCACAAGAACACAGAATCTTATACACCCCACTTAATAAATTTACCCGGGTTAAATCCTTTCCAGGGCTAAAGAAACTGCCAATTGGCCTCGACGATTTGAAACATGTATCGATGCTAAATTTACGCAAAATCCGTGACAGTTTCTCGCCCAAACCAGGTACATATGGCAATGAAATGAAACTTTTTGATACGTTTAAATATGAAGACTCAGAAACCCCAATAACTCTAATATGATGTTTGACACGTCTGTTTTAAAATATTTTGTCAATGAACTTAATTGGTTAAATATTACAAAACAAAATATCCCTCAAGTATAACAATTCCAAATCCAGAAATTCCTGGGAATAAATTCTATAGGCTCTAACCATTAGTGAAATCACAACCCCTCCGTTTCACCGACATAGTTTGGCAAGAATGAAAATTCAAAAACCTTCAATTGTGCATAGGTTTTCTATAATTCGTGAAAAGTAAGGGGAGATCCTTTTAATTAATAAAATATCCAGAAAAGATAATTTGTTATTTTCCTCAAACTCAAATGTAAATTTAATATTATTATCAAAATAATTTAAATGATTACAAAATAGATCTAAGGATTCCAACCTATGCTTCCAAACGCAAACCACATCATCCATGAACCTACCCCAGAAACAAGGGGAGATTCTAAAACTGTGTATAGCGGAGGTTTCAATAGAATCTATGAAAAGATTTGCCAATAAAGGAGATAGAGAAGCCCCCATAGGTAACCCAAAAATTTGTCTATAAAACTCTCCTCTAAAACCAAAAAAAAGAAAATTTATTTACTAGGATAACCAGTTTTCATAATGACTTCAATATCCAAACTGGCTAAAGTCACATCTTGTATTAAATCGAATTGTTTTTCTAATTTACTTTTTAAAATGTCCTCTCACCTTTTTAAATCACAATTTTAATACATGGATACAGCGTCGAAACTACAAAGAATTGATCTCTCCTACACTGTGAAATTTCTCAATATTGGTAAGATCTGTCAATTTTTTTTTTAATATGATCTTTGTGTTCCCAAAAGATGAGGCAATGCTACCGACAGCCTTTTTCCTAATTTAGAAACAGGTGACAGAAAAGTTGACACAATGGGACGGAGGGGGCTCCAGTCTTATGAATCTTAGGTAGACCATAGATCTTGGGTGCCAAACAATCCCTAGAATAATATTTGTTATAAAACTCTGGGGTAATGTGAAAATTGTTTTTCAATGACTCCAATTCCTTTCTTGTCAATTTTACATATTTACCTGTACGATCAAAATCAAGTTTTTTGTATGTTATAGTGTTAGAAATAATGGTTTTAATTTGATTATTATAACCATCAGTGTTCATAATTACATTAGTGATTCTTTTATCGGTTCAGGTGATAGTAAGGAATTTATCCTTTTTCAAATCTGAAAGTATTTTAATGTCAATTTTTTTGTGAGATGTCTGTCTGGCCCCTCCGTCCCATTGTGTCTGGTGACTTTTCTGTCAGCTGTTTCGAAACTAGGAGAATGACTGTCGGTAGTATTGCGTCCTCTTTTGGGAACAGAAAGATCATATTGAAAAAATTCGAATGATCTTACCAATAAATTGAGAAATTTGACAGTGGAGGAGAGTTCAATTCTTTGTAGTTTCGAAGTTGTATCCATGTATTCCATTGTGATTTAAAAAGGTGCTAGGACATTTTAAAAAGTAAATTAGAAAAACACTTTGATTTAATGCAAGATGTGACTTTAGCCAGTTTGGATATTGAAGTCATTATGAAACTAGTTATCTTATTAAATTAATTTTCTTTTTATTTTGGTTTTAGAGGGAAGTTTTATAGACAAATTTTTGGGTTACCTATGGGGGCTTCTCTTTCTCCTTTATTGGCAAATCATTTCATAGATTCTAATGAAACATCCGCTATACTCAGTTTTAGAATCTCCCCTTGCTTCTGGGGTAGGTTCATGGATGATGAGGTTTGTGTTTTGGAAACATGGGTTGGACTCCAAAGACCTATTTTGTAAACATTTAAATAGTTTTGATAATAATATTAAATTTACAGTTGAGTTTGAGGAAAATAACAATTACCTTTTCTGGATATTTTATTAATTAAAAGGTGTTTCCGCTTACTTTTCTCGATTTATAGAAAACCTACGGACAATGATAGGTATTTGAATTTTCTATTCTTGCCACCCTATGTCGGTGAAACGGGGGCTGTGATTTCACTAGTGGATAGAGCCTTTATAATTTGTTTCTAGGAATTTCTTGATTCGGAATTGGTATACTTGTGGGATATTTTGTTTTGTAATAATTATCCAATTAAGTTCATTGACAAAATAATTGAAAATAGACGTGTTAAACATAACAGTAGGGTTATTGGGGTTTCTCAGTCTTTGGATTTAAATGTATCAAAAAGTTTCATTTAATTGCCATATGAACCTCGTTTGGCTGAGAAATTTTTACAGATTGTGGGTAAATTTAACATTGATATTTGTTTTTCCAATCATTAAGGCCAATGGGTAGTTTCTTTAGCTCTGGAAAGGGTTTAACCTGGGGAAATTTAGTAAGTGGGGTGTATAAGATTCCGTGTTCTTGTGGGAAGTTTTATATTGGTGGTACTCACCAACAATTGATTGAAAGGTTTATTGAACATCGAAATTCAATAGAAAAAACCCTACAATGAAGCAAGCCTTCGGAAACCTTTGCTTCAGCCTTAGCAGAAATTATTTGGTTTCAACCAGATCACTTTGTAAAATTTGATGAAGCCTTAGCTATTTCAAATGATAAGGGGTATACTCAATTGGCGAGAGAAGCCATAGAAATTAAAAAACATATGTTTGCTAACCTTTCGATAAATACGGACACAGGTAGTTTAAATATTGACCCAATTTATGATAATCTTCTAAAGAGTGAATCAATAGTCAATAAGGGATTTAAGATTTTAAATAATCACCAGGGGACTATTTTACCTGCTAGACCAAAACGATTTGTTTCAGTAATAGCCAACAAAAGAATTATTTCGGAACAGAATAATTAAAGTAATTTCCAGTTTTTTTATTTTTCCTCAGTTACTCTGGTGTTCTCACTGAAGTTACTCTATTGTTACTCTACTGAAGTTGTTACTCTATTGTTACTCTGGTGTTACTCTATGAGGTTACATCCTTTCCCTACGTGGATCAGTTTGCGCCAATTGTATATATATTTCTTTTTGTGGTATTTTTTAGGTTTTTAGTTTTAGCTTGTTTTTTATCTTGTTCTTCTTGTGTTTCTTTCGTGCTGAAGACGGATTGTTTAGATACAGGCGAAATATCCGCGTTGTTTTACATTTTTCGTTTTTAAACTCCACTGGCTGTAGTCTCGGATGACATTAGTAGAAGGGGAGGTGCTACTCCCATGTGGCACCCCTGCTGCCACCTATAACTTTTTTTACATAGTTTATGTCTGTTTTGTTGTCAGTGAGAATGGAAAAACAGGAACTTTGTCACTTTCATGGACTATAAGCCATTAGGGAGAACACGTGGTTAATGGGGTCAATGCTATTGTTGTTGTTTTGGGCACGCGATAGAGTCATTAGGGAGAACACGTGGTTAATGGGGTCAATGTTGTTATTGTTGTTTTGGGCACGCGATAGAGTCATAAGGGGGAACACGTGTTTAATGGGGTCAATGTTATTGTTGTTGTTTTGGGCACGCGATAGAGTCATTAGGGAGAACACGTGGTTAATGGGGTCAATGTTATTGTTGTTGTTTTGAGCACGCAATAGAGTCATTAGGGAGAACACGTGGTTAATGGGGTCAATGTTGTTGTTGTTGTTCAATGCAGATGTTATGAGTTTCCGGGAGATCGCGTGTTTCCAATATTTGTTGTTCGAGCCAAATGTTACGAGTTCCCGGGAAACAGTCAGATCGCGTGTTTCCAATATTTGTTGTTCAATACAAATGATATGAGTTTCCGAGAGATCGCGTGTTTCCAATATTTGTTGTTCGAGCCAAATGTTATGAGTTCCCGGGAAACAATTAATTAATGTCTGACAGATAACGTAAAGTTAATTAATGTCTTTGGATTTCGAACAGAAATGTTTCCGAGAAACAGTTAGATCACACATGATGTCATGATTGTTTGAATTGTCTCCGGCGCGAAGTTTATTAATGTCTGGAGTTCTTCCAGAAGAATCGTTTCCGATCAAATGTTTTGATCTTAGCGCGCGAAAAGTTTCCAAATAATTGAAATAAGCCAGCGCAGGGATGCCAAACAAAAGGAACATGCTGAAATTCCGTTTGGGGATAATTTTGGCGAAACCGTTGTAGCTATTTTATGGAACTATTTGGGCGAAACAGATAGAGACATTTTAAAAGATGATTTTTGAAGAGATATTAGAAGAGAAATTAATGGTGAAACTCTATGGACGTTATAATACACAAGTTTCATTTGAACAGTGTTGTGAGGTCCTCTAACCCAACCCCAAAGGGTTCCGATCCTCCTACCCCAACCCCGAAGGAAGCACCGGTACTCAAAGTTCCCCCCAAGCTCCCAAAGAGCCCCAGCCCCCCAAACGCCCTCCTCAGACCCTCAAAGGCCCTCCCCTGGTCCTCAAGGGCCCACCAACCCCCCAAAGGCCCATCGAGCTCCCAAAGGACCAACGGGGTCCCAAAGGCCCTCCACCGGTCCCCAACTGCCCCCCCCCCCGGACCCCCAAACGTCCTCCCTGGGTCCCAAAGGTCCTCCTCCGGTCCCCCGTCGTTCGTTGATGTTTGTTGTCTGAAACCTATGATTTGGGATGTGTAGTTTGCTACTTCACGCTTTTCTGAGCTAAGGTTTTCTAGTATTTCGTAGGTGAATGTTGTCTGAAACCAATAATTTGGGATGAGTAGTTTGCTTTTTCAGGCTTTTATGAGCTAGGTTTCTTAGCCTTTCGTGGGTGTGTGTTGACTGAAACTTATGATTTGGGATATGTAGTTTGCTATTTTTGACTTTTCTGAGTTGTATTTCTTAGTCTTTCATAGGTGTGTGGTCTCTGAAACCTATGATTTGGGATGTGTAGTTTGCTATTTTCGACTTTTCTGAGCTAGGTTTCTTAGCCATTCGTAGGTGTGTGTTGTTAGAAAATTATGATTTGGGATGTTTAGTTTGCTATTTTTGACTTTTCTGAGCTAGATTTCTTAGCCTTTCATAGGTGAATGTTGTCTGAAACCAATAGTTTGGGATGAGTAGTTTGCTTTTTGGACTTTTCAGAGTTATGTTTCTTAGTCTTTCGTTGGTGTGTGTTGACTGAAACCTATGATTTGGGATGGTTAATTTGCTATTTTTGACTTTTCTGAGCTAGATTTCTTAGCCTTTCATAGGTGTGTCCTTTCTGAAAATTATGATTTGGGAGGTGTAGTTTGCTTTTTGGACTTTTCAGAGCTAGGATTCTTAGTCACTCATAGGTGTTTGTTGTCTGAAACTTCGAGTTTGGGATGAGTAGTTGGCTATTTCAGACTTTTCTGAGCTAAGGTTTCTTAGTATTTCGTAGGTGAATGCTGTCTGAAACTTATGATTTGGGATATGTAAATTACTATTTCGGGCTTTTTTTGACTTGGATTTCTTAGTCTTTCATAGGTGTGTAGTGAATGAAACTTATGATATGGGATATGTGTAGTTTGCTATTTTTGACTTTTCTGAGTTGGATTTCTTAGTCTTTCATAGGTGTGTGGTGTCTGAAACCTATGATTTGGGATGTGTAGTTTGCTATTTTCGACTTTTCTGAGCTAGGTTTCTTAGCCTTTCATAGATATGTGTTGTTAGAAAATTATGATTTGGGATGTTTAGTTTGCTATTTCAGGCTTTTCTGAGCTAAAGTTTTCTAGTATTTCGTAGGTGAATGTTGTCTGAAACCAATAGTTTGGGATGAGTAGTTTGCTATTTTTGACTTTTCTGAGCTAGGTTTCTTAGTCTTTCGTTGGTGTGTGTTGACTGAAACCTATGATTTGGGATGGTTAATTTGCTATTTTTGACTTTTCTGAGCTAGATTTCTTAGCCTTTCATAGGTGTGTCCTTTCTGAAAATTATGATTTGGGAGGTGTAGTTGGCATTTTAGACTTTTCAGAGCTAGGATTCTTAGTCACTCATAGGTGTTTGTTGTCTGAAACTTCGAGTTTGGGATGAGTAGTTGGTTATTTCAGACTTTTCTGAGCTAAGGTTTCTTAGTATATCGTAGGTGAATGCTGTCTGAAACTTATGATTTGGGATATGTAAATTACTATTTCGGGCTTTTTTGAGTTGGATTTCTTAGTCTTTCATAGGTGTGTGGTGTCTGAAACC
>CM051258.1:69860602-69970602 GCA_027921565.1 Artemia sinica
GTTTTTGTGTGTGTGTAGGTTTTTGTGTGCATGTAAGTTTTTGTGTGCATGTAAGTTTTTGCATGTGGGTGTAAGTTTTTGTGTGTGTGTGTAATTTTTTTGTGTGTCTAAGCTTTTGTGTGTGGGTGTAAGTTTTTGTGTGTGTGTTTGTAAGTTTGTGTGTGTTTGTGTGTGTGTGTAAGTTTTTTGTGTGTGTGTGTGTGTGTATGTTTGCGTGTGTGTGTGTGTGTGTGTGTGTGTGTGTGTGTATGTAAGTTTTTGTGTGTGTAAGTTTTGGCATGTGTGTGTAAGTTTTCGTGTGTGTGTGTGTAAGTTTTGTGTGTGTGTGTGTGTGTGCGTAAGTTTTTGTGCATGTGTGTGTGAGTTTTTGTTGTGTGTAAGTTTTTTGTGTGTGTGTGTGTGTGTGTGTAAGTTTTTGTGTGTGTGTAAGTTTTGGCGTGTGTGTGTGTAAGTTTTCGTGTGTGTGTGTGTGTGTGTGTGAGTTGTGTGTGTGTGTGTGTGTGTGTGTGTGTGTGTGTGTGTGTGTGTGTGTAAAGTTTTTGTGTGCATGTAAGTTTTTGTGTGCATGTAAGTTTTCGTGTGCATATGTATGTTTTTGTGTGTGTGTGTGTGTGTGTGTGTTTGTGTGTGTGTAAGTTTTGACGTGTGTGTGTAAGTTTTCCTGTGTGTGTGTGTGTAAGTTTTCATGCGCATGTGTAAGTTTTTGTGTGTGTAAGTTTTGGCGTGTGTGTGTAAGATTTCGTGTGTGTGTGTGTAAGTTTTGTGTGTGTGTGTGTGTAAGTTTTTGTGCGTGTGTGTGTGAGTTTTTTTTGTGTTCATGTGTAAGTTTTTGTGTGTGTGTGTGTGTGTGTGTGTAAGTTTTTGTGTGTGTGTAAGTTTTGGCGTGTGTGTGTGAGTTTTCGTGTGTTTGTGTGTGTAAGTTTTGTGTGTGTGTGTGTGTGTGTGTAAGTTTTTGTGTGCATGTAAGTTTTTGTGTGCATGTAAGTTTTCGTGTGCATGTGTAAGTTTTTGTGTGTGTGTGTGTGTGTGTGTGTGTAAGTTTTGTGTGTGTGTAAGTTTTGGCGTGTGTCTGTAAGTTTTCGTGTGTATGTGTGTAAGTTTTGTGTGTGTGTGCACAAGTTTTTGTGCGTGTGTGTGTGAGTTTTTTTGTGTTCATGTGTAAGTTTTTGTGTGTGTGTGTGTGTGAGTTTTTGTGTGTGTGTAAGTTTTTGCGTGTGTGTGTGAGTTTTCGTGTGTGTGTGTGTGTGTAAGTTTTGTGTGTGTGTGTGTGTGTGTGTGTGTGTAAGTTTTTGTGTGCATGTAAGTTTTTGTCTGCATGTAAGTTTTCGTGTGCATGTGTAAGTTTTTTGTGTGTGCGTGTGTGTGTGAGTTTTCGTGTGTGTGTGTATAAGTTTTGACGTGTGTGTGTGTGTAAGTTTTCGTGTGTGTGAGTAAGTTTTGGCGTGTGTGTGCAAGTTTTCATGTGTGTGTGTGTAAGTTTTCGTGTGCATGTAAGTTTTGGTGTGTGTGTGTAAGTTTTTGCGTGTGGGTCTAAGTTTTTGTGCGTGTGTGTGTGAGTTTTTTTGTGTTCATGTGTAAGTTTTGTGTGTGGATGTAAGTTTTTTGTGTGTGTGTGTGTAAGCTTTGGCGTGTGTGTGTGAGTTTTCGTGCGTGTAAGTTTTTTTTTTTTGTGTGTTTGTGTGTATAAGTTTGTGTGTGTGTGTGTGTGTGTGTGTGTGCGTGTGTGTGTGTGTGTGTAAGTTTTTGTGTGTGTAAGTTTTGGCGTGTGTGTGTAAGTTTTCGTGTGTGTGTGTGTGTGTAAGTTTTGTGTGTGTGTGTGTGTGTGTGTGTGTGTGTGTGTGTGTGTGTAAGTTTTTGTGTGTGAGTGTGTGAGTTTTTTTTTGTGTTCATGTGTAAGTTTTTGTGTGTGTGTGTGTGTGTGTGTGTGTGTGTAATTTTTTGTGTGTGTGTAAGTTTTGGTGTGTGTGTGTGTGAGTTTTCGTGTGTGTGTGTGTGTGTGTAAGTTTTGTGTGTGTGTGTGTGTGTGTGTGTGTGTGTGTAAGTTTTGGCGTGTGTGTGTAAGTTTTGGCGTGTGTGTGTGTGTGTGTGTAAGTTTTGGCATGTGTGTGTGTAAGTTTTCGTGTGTGTGTGTGTAAGTTTTCGTGTGCATGTGTAAGTTTTTGTGTGTTAAGTTTTGGCGTGTGTGTGTGTAAGTTTTCGTGTGTGTGTGTGTAAGTTTTGTGAGTGTGTGTGTGTGTAAGTTTTTGTGCGTGTGTGTGTGAGTTTTTTTTGTGTTCATGTGTAAGTTTGTGTGTGTGTGTGTGTGTGTGTGTAAGTTTTTGTGTGTGTGTGTAAGTTTTGATGTGTGTGTGTGATTTTTCGTGTGTGTGTGTGTGTGTGTGTAAGTTTTTGTGTGCATGTAAGTTTTTGTGTGCATGTAAGTTTTTGTGTGCATGTAAGTTTTCGTGTGCATGTGTAATCCCAAATCATAGGTTTCAGACAGCATTCACCAACGAAATACTAGGAAACCTTATCTCAGAAAAGTCTGAAATAGCAAACTATTCATCCCAAACTAGAAGTTTCAGTCAACAAACGCCTATGAGAGATTAAGAATCATAAATCTGAAAAGTCCAAAAAGCAAACTACACCTCCCAAATCATGATTTTCTGACAACACACATCTATGAAAGGCTAAGAAATCTAGCTCAGAAAAGTCAAAAATAGCAAATTAACCATCCCAAATCATAGGTTTCAGTCAACACACACCTACGAATGGCTAAGAAACCTAGCTCAGAAAAGTCAAAAAATAGCAACCCACACATCCCAAATCATAGGTTTCAGACACCACACACCTATGAAAGACTAAGAAATCTGGTTATGAAAAGTCAGAAATAGTAATTTACATATCCCAATCATAAGTTTCAGACAACACTCACCTATGAACGGCTAAGAAACCTAGCTCAGAAAAGTCAAAAATAGCAAACTAGTCATCCCAAACTATAGGTTTCAGACAACAAACACCTATGAGTGACTAAGAAATCCAGCTCAGAAAAGTCAAAAGTAGCAATCCACCCATCCCAAATCATAGGTTTCAGACAACACATACCTATGAAAGACTAAGAAAT
The DNA here is from genome assembly GCA_027921565.1 of Artemia sinica. NCBI lineage: Eukaryota > Metazoa > Arthropoda > Branchiopoda > Anostraca > Artemiidae > Artemia > Artemia sinica. The sequence goes on from CM051258.1 coordinate 69,863,706, forward strand.
CCAGCTCAGAAAAGTCAAAAATAGCAAACTACATATCCCAAATCATAGGTTTCAGTCAACACACACCAACGAAAGACTAAGAAACCTAGCTCAGAAAAGTCAAAAATAGCAAACTACTCATCCCAAACTATTGGTTTCAGACAACATTCACCTACGAAATACTAGAAAACCTTAGCTCAGAAAAGCCTGAAATAGCAAATTAACCATCCCAAATCATAGGTTTCAGTCAACACATACCTATGAAAGGCTAAGAAACCTAGCTCAGAAAAGTCGAAAATAGCAAACTACTCATCCCAAACTATTGGTTTCAGACACCACACACCTATGAAAGACTAAGAAATCCAACTCAAAAAAGCCCGAAATAGTAATTTACATATCCCAAATCATAAGTTTCAGACAGCATTCACCTACGAAATACTAAGAAACCTTAGCTCAGAAAAGTCTGAAATAACCAACTACTCATCCCAAACTCGAAGTTTCAGACAACAAACACCTATGAGTGACTAAGAATCCTAGCTCTGAAAAGTCTAAAAAGCAAACTACACCTCCCAAATCATAATTTTCAGAAAGGACACACCTATGAAAGGCTAAGAAATCTAGCTCAGAAAAGTCAAAAATAGCAAATTAACCATCCCAAATCATAGGTTTCAGTCAACACACACCAACGAAAGACTAAGAAACATAGCTCAGAAAAGTCAAAAATAGCAAACTACTCATCCCAAACTATTGGTTTCAGACAACATTCACCTACGAAATACTAGAAAACTTTAGCTCAGAAAAGCCTGAAATAGCAAACTAAACATCCCAAATCATAATTTTCTAACAACACATATCTATGAAAGGCTAAGAAACCTAGCTCAGAAAAGTCGAAAATAGCAAACTACACATCCCAAATCATAGGTTTCAGACACCACACACCTATGAAAGACTAAGAAATCCAACTCAGAAAAGTCAAAAATAGCAAACTACATATCCCATATCATAAGTTTCAGTCACTACACACCTATGAAAGACTAAGAAATCCAACTCAAAAAAGCCCGAAATAGTAATTTACATATCCCAAATCATAAGTTTCAGACAGCATTCACCTACGAAATACTAAGAAACCTTAGCTCAGAAAAGTCTGAAATAGCCAACTACTCATCCCAAACTCGAAGTTTCAGACAACACAAACACCTATGAGTGACTAAGAATCCTAGCTCTGAAAAGTCCAAAAGCAAACTACACCTCCCAAATCATAATTTACAGAAAGGACACACCTATGAAAGGCTAAGAAATCTAGCTGAGAAAAGTCAAAAATAGCAAATTAACCATCCCAAATCATAGGTTTCAGTCAACACACACCAAACGAAAGACTAAGAAACATAACTCTGAAAAGTCCAAAAAGCAAACTACTCATCCCAAACTATTGGTTTCAGACAACATTCACCTATGAAAGGCTAAGAAATCTAGCTCAGAAAAGTCAAAAATAGCAAACTAAACATCCCAAATCATAATTTTCTAACAACACACACTACGAATGGCTAAGAAACCTAGCTCAGAAAAGTCGAAAATAGCAAACTACACATCCCAAATCATAGGTTTCAGACACCACACACCTAAGAAAGACTAAGAAATCCAACTCAGAAAAGTCAAAAATAGCAAACTACATATCCCAAATCATAAGTTTCAGTCAACACACACCAACGAAAGGCTAAGAAACCTAGCTCATAAAAGCCTGAAAAAGCAAACTACTCATCCCAAACTATTGGTTTCAGACAACATTCACCTACGAAATACTAGAAAACCTTAGCTCAGAAAAGCCTGAAGTAGCAAACTACACATCCCAAATCATAGGTTTCAGACAACACACATCAACGAACGACGGGGGACCGGAGGAGGACCTTTGGGACCCAGGGAGGACGTTTGGGGGTCCGGGGGGGGGGGGGGCAGTTGGGGACCAGTGGAGGGCCTTTGGGACCCCGTTGGTCCTTTGGGAGCTCGATGGGCCTTTGGGGGTTGGTGGGCCCTTGAGGACCAGGGGAGGGCCTTTGAGGGTCTGAGGAGGGCGTTTGGGGGGCTGGGGATCTTTGGGAGCTTGGGGGGAACTTTGAGTACCGGTGCTTCCTTCGGGGTTGGGGTAGGAGGATCGGAACCCTTTGGGGTTGGGTTAGAGGACCTCACAACACTGTTCAAATGAAACTTGTGTATTAAAACGTCCATAGAGTTTCACCATTAATTTCTCTTCTAAAATCTCTTCAAAAATCATCTTTTAAAATGTCTCTATCTGTTTCGCCCAAATAGTTCCATAAAATAGCTACAACGGTTTCGCCAAAATTATCCCCAAACGGAATTTCAGCATGTTCCTTTTGTTTGGCATCCCTGCGCTGGCTTATTTCAATTATTTGGAAACCTTTTCGCGCGCTAAGATCAAAACATTTGCTCGGAAACGATTCTTCTGGAAGAACTCCAGACATTAATAAACTCTGCGCCGGAGACAATTCAAACAATCATGACATCATGTGTGATCTAACTGTTTCTCGGAAACATTTCTGTTCGAAATCCAAAGACATTAATTAACTTTACGTTATCTGTCAGACATTAATTAACTGTTTCCCGGGAACTCATAACATTTGGCTCGAACAACAAATATTGGAAACACGCGATCTCTCGGAAACTCATATCATTTGCATTGAACAACAAATATTGGAAACACGCGATCTGACTGTTTCCCGGGAACTCGTAACATTTGGCTCGAACAACAAATATTGGAAACACGCGATCTCCCGGAAACTCATAACATCTGCATTGAACAACAACAACAACATTGACCCCATTAACCACGTGTTCTCCCTAATGACTCTATCGCGTGCTCAAAACAACAACAATAACATTGACCCCATTAACCACGTGTTCTCCCTAATGACTCTATCGCGTGCCCAAAACAACAACAATAACATTGACCCCATTAAACACGTGTTCCCCCTTATGACTATCGCGTGCCCAAAACAACAACAATAACATTGACCCCATTAACCACGTGTTCTCCCTAATGGCTCTATAGTCCAGGAAAGTGACAAAGTTCCTGTTTTTCCATTCTCACTGACAACAAACAGACATAAACTATGTAAAAAAAAGTTATAGGTGGCAGCAGGGGTGCCACATGGGAGTAGCACCTCCCCTTCTACTGACATTTTTTTTTTCACTGAGATTTTTCTCTTTGTTTTTTTTTTGTCATGGCTGGCCAGTTTGGCTTAAGATCTTTCAATCGTCAATTATATTTATACAGAATAATTCTCGCAGAGTTACTTTAGAGATAAAGTACTGTTTACAATGAAGATGTGTTGTGGAAGTTAAAAATTCTTTTAAAAAAATCATTTACTAGAATGCTGACAATTGTGCTATTTTTCTTCTCCTTTTTAATACATTTTTTCTGAGGGGAATGAATAACTAAAAAATATTGGAAAATAGTGCATAAAAAAGGGCAATCTAGTTAAGAAAGTAAATAACGCTTAATCTGTAGCAAAGTCAACATCATTAGAGTATTCATTAAAGTGTTTTTAAGAAGAGAATGAATGATACAATTCCCAGAGTTTCCATTCTTCGTTTAGAACAATCTCTCCTTCCTCAGTAATAAAAAAAAGTTTAGGTGTCTCCCTTTTTGTCAAGAGGCAGATTGAAAATTTGGTATATCTCATGGAAAATTAGCAGAAGTGGAAACACTGACTATTTTTGTATCAATAGCAGTGCGTATCAACAATCGAGCTCTCATCTTGGAATTCAATTGTTGTCCAGCCAACCCAAAATAAATAAATAGCCTTTTAAGTGACATTTACTAATACAGAACTTTCGCTCCCAAAAATTAATGGTTAGTAATGATGTCAGCCCGGATTTAATTAGCGTCTTTTTATTTAATTAAATAAGAAAAAAAAGGTTTTTTTAACTGAAAGTAAGGAGCGACATTAAATCTTAAAATGAACAGAAATTATTCCGTATATGAAAGAGGCTGTGCCCTCCTCAACGCCAAGCTCTTTACGCTAAAGTTTTTATGTTTAAAAAAAAAAGAGTTATGAGAAAGTCAAACTTTAGCGTAAAGAGCGAGGCGTTGAGGAGGTGGTTTTTTTGTGGCTATATTTTAAGTGGCTATATTTGGTTTTTTGAAAACAGGGAAGGAGTAATCGGATTGAGCTGAAATTTCGAGGATAAGCTCCTGGGCCCTAGGAAAGCTTAACCTCTAAATTTCAGCCCAATCTGACAACTTTAAAGGGGGGGCTGTGGTGGGAGCGTCGAAACTTCCGGCCCAGTTTACCCCATGAAGATAAAGTCGGAGGAGGATGAAATTTTGCAAGTTTCTTAGTTTGAGCTTGGGCTACAAAATGCGATTACCGCCGTCTCTCTGCGACCTCTAGGACCTGAAATCGCTTAACATTGTGGTGGGTGGCCTCTTTATAGAGGCACAAGTGTGCCTCCTTGATTTGACAACTTGGAAGATGGTTGGAATAACTGTATGAAAATAATTGTGAAGTGCCAGAAGAAGTTTTAGGGAGGAAAAATACAGGCGTAGTTAGGAAGATTAGCAAAAACGCTTTAAGCTTAGAAGAAGAGAAGGGGTTTGTACAAAAAGTTTCTAAGAACTAAATCATCGTTGGCAGCGCATTAACGCAACCTGAATAAATAACCAAGCTGACTTTATGTCTCATTTATTTATTCTTCCTTTCTTTTCACCAAGGCTCTTCACAGGGAAGGAGTTGTCATAAAAATTTAGGAAAGGGCTTGGAAATTGAGTGTTTTAGTACGTATCTTAATGGTCAAAATTGTTGTTTGGGCAAGTATCCCCTCACTCCAATGATCCCCCAAAAACATCCGATAAAAATTTTGAGATTTTGGTAAATAATAGCATGGACATTTTCAAAAGAGCTTATCAGCAACATCCCAAGAACGGCTTACTGTATTAAGTTGTATTTTTAAGGGCACGGAAAGGGGGGGGGGTGCTAGGGTTTTAAGCTTAAAATTTCAGTGCAGAATGAGTGGGATATATAACAAACCGAAAGAGACTATAAGAAAATTTTGAAATTCTGAAAATTTAGTTTTAATTATTCATGTACGGTGAGCCAAGATCAAAACCTGCATTTATTCAAAAACGTTCAAAAATTAAATAAAAAAACAAGTTTTTTTAACTGAAAGTAAGAAACGACATTAAAACTTAAAACGAACAGAAATTATTACGTATATGAAAGGGGCTGTCCCCTCCTCAACGCCTCGCTCTTTACGCTAAAGTTTGACTTTCTCACAACTCTATTTTTTTTTAACAATTAAAAACTTTAGCGTAAAGAGCGAGGCGTTGAGGAAGGGACAGCCCCTTTCATATACGGAATAATTTCCGTTCATTTTAAGTTTTAAATGCCGCTACTTACTCTCAGTTAAAAAAAACCTTTTTTTTTATTTAATTAAATCAAAAGACGCTATGTGGATGCAAGCTGTAAAAATGGAGTTTTGACAATATCTGAGGAACAGATTAGAATATTCTGGTGCAACAGTGACGGCATGCTGACGAGGATCTTCAAGTAATAAAACGCACTATGAATATATAAGTACTACTAGAAGCAGAACTGCTACTGCTATTAGCGGTCTTATTACTAAGGCTAATAGCACTCAGTTAAAACTTTCAGGAATTACCGAGGGGGATGCTAGACTGAATAAAAACCCACTATTTGCATGCAGGTTATGTGTGCCATTGTGTGTAGCTCAGAAGAAAAAAAAATACAGACGGTGTGTTTGAAAGGTTTTAATAGCTTAATTGAAAAAAATTGAAGCATTGAAAATAAATAAAGAGTGAAAAAGAATCTGAACTTGAAATTGTGTTTTTAAATAAATGTGTAAAAAAATAGTGAGAAATAGACGTCAGACGGGAAAATAAGTTTTTGAATGAAGAGGAATAGCCTAAAATCATTGAGCCCCCCCCATCTGTCAGATACAGATAAAGCAATTTAAGTCGATTTTTCTTAATTTTAAAGCTGTGGCGGCAATTAGGTCATTTTAATGTTTAAAATTAATACAGAAATATTGGACTATCGGCAGAAAACACTGAAAATGAGGTAAGTCCTGCATCATAATGGAAAGAGGCCTCTCCTCACCAACTGAATAACAGATGAAACACAAATAAAAAGCTTTAATTCCTACTTCTTCTAACGATGAATGTTCTGTTCTTCAAAAGTTCCACTGGGTAATCAGATCACTGATCTAAGCAGATCACTGGGTAAACAACTCTTTTTAGTCGTTAAGTTTAATGAGAAGGAGTGTTCACAACAACAATGATTTCAGGATTACTATGAATTTAGGAAACACCTTTGTTTATATTCACTTCAAAAAGGACTTGCGTCCAGTAAACAATGTCTAAACTTATTTTAGATAGACAATTTAAAACCGCTTTTAAACTACTTCTAAAATAGTCATATTCAAATAGGTACACATTCATAAGACACATTTCAGATAGAAACGTTAAAACCGCTTCTAAACTACTTCTATAATAGTAACATCAAAATCACTCGTATGTAAAGGATGCTGATATTGTTTTGAAAATAAAAGCAATCAAAAAGAGATATCAAAAAGGAAATTGGAAATTCAATTGCAAATTCATGTTTAAAATAATCCATGAGCCTAAGATTAAAATCACTGGCTCCAGTGAATCCCCCTTCCCCCCCCAAAAAAATTATCCAGAAAATTTTCCTGCAAAAAATTCCCACACAGGAAAATCCCCCCGGAAAATTTATCCCCAGAAAATACAACCTAGAAAATGTCCACGCATAAAATTGGTCAGCCAAAGGGTAATTAAGACAAACAAAAAATGAAGAAAAGAAGTAAGTTTGGAATATTCTACTATTATCCAGAATAAATGTAGAAAATGGTCTGAAATCGAAGCGTTCGTGGTAACAAACTATTAATTAGGAGCAACCTGGGTCAATAGTAACAAAAACTCTAAAAACAGGATTACAAAACTACGACTTTGCCCCATGGAGAACCAAGTTGGTATTGATTGAACATTATGAGTTGACCAGTAGATTTAAAACTATCAAAACTATATCTTGAGCCTCCGAGTTGTAGAAAAATAACCATGCACGATTGTGCAATTGTTTCCTTAAAGTCGCGTAGTCCAAACAAGAGATAGTACGTAGTCCGGTCTGAACAGTACTCCAGACTGGACAATTTTATGATCTGTGCCTAGTAGGCGATGTCCAATTTACTTTTTTCTGAACAGGGCTTGATAACTGTTTGAAAACTTTCTTTACTATTTGAAATAAGGAATTTGTTTCTGGCTGGGTTTCTGACTAAGACTGACTGACTGACTGACTTTGTTTCTGACTAAGAGTTTGACACCTTGTTATCTAAATTAAATTAGAAAAAAATGCTATTTAAAGGTTCTTCAGACGGTTAAAGCTTGTACGCCTAGTGGATGCGTTATTCATCACAAGAAATGACCTGGCATCAAGCATTAAAGTTGTTGGAAGAGTGTCAAGAGTGGGGTGATACCCCCCTGGTAGTTTTGGCCAGTCCGATGAAAAATGTAGTCGCTAAAAAATTCACGGGATGTTCCACTATTTGACCGCAATACCTCTGGTCGGTACCGGACCAAGTCCGCAGGAAATACTAACCCGTATTTCTTAGTCCCAGTCTGTTATCTCTGTGCACTTCTAACTTTTCTACAGTTACCAATAATTTCATATTGCCAAATATTATTTTTAAATCTTTATCATTACCTACTATTATAAATTGACCCCCCAAACCGAAAGAGGATTAAAAAAGAAACCACGAAAGAGGATTAAAATAAATACAAATGTAAAAATGAATGCTATGGATATTTTACACCATAGATTATTTCTATATTTAGGAATATAGATAGAATATTCCACAATTCCTTCATTTTTTCAATATTTTTTATTTGTCACACCTTCTTTTTTGCTGCTTAGCATATGGGGGAATTTTCCAGGGGAAATTTTTTAGAGGGGAATTTTCGGTGGGAATTCACCTAGTACCGTAAGCAAACAACTTTTATAACAACACAAGCATGTTCAAACCGAGACACATTAGTTGGTAATATACTCAAATGACCAACTAATGCTAAAGAACTGCATAGTGGCTCCTCTTATGCCCTTTTAGAATCTATAATAGCCATTACTACTTTTATTTCGTAAAAATCTGCACTTCTTTGTAAACAACAAAGCTATATTTCTATAATATGGTCATTGGAACATGTGTAAGAAAAAAAAAATACGAAAATGTACACTTTATCCATACATAGGCATAAATAAACACAAAACCATCGAAATCAAAGTTGAAGCAAGAGCTGATGCTGAGGATCGGACGTAGATGTTTCTTGAACCAAGATTTTGAAAAGGTCGATAATTATTAACCAAGGATTTGCCATTTATCTTAAGAAGTTCCCGGAATTTTGACAGCTGCAAAAAATTAAAACGTTAGTCAGAAATGTCATTTTTCAGAGAATACTGAAGTTAATGAAACTGACTATTCTAATACAAAAAAGGAAATGCGTAAGAGAAAGAAATAAAGAGAGTGAGGAGGGGAGTGGATAATCCTTGGGTAATGTTTTTAAAAAAAATTAGCATTATAGCATGTATTTCTTTGTCCTTGCTAACACATGATTAAACATGGAAAACAAGAAACATTCCAAGTAGTACAAGGCATAAGAATACGCCAGATAAATTTTTACCCAGGAAGCTTCCCAAACTATCAAAAGATGTTATAAAACCGTTCCATTAATAGTAAGAAAATAACTGGCATTCCTTCGTGATTGGATACGAAGGTTTAATTTTACTATACCGTTGGCTTTCTTCCTAGAAGAAAAGACACTTAAAAAATAGAAACAATGTAATTATGTTACATTGTGTTACATTCAGTGTTACAATTATGTTACACTAAGTTAAGAAGCTGTTATGAATAGTCTGATTTTATATGTATGTTCAGTACCAATCAGCTTAACGGGGTGTTAGGCAAATTCCCCCTGGAGAATTAACCCCCCTCCTTGAAATCCCCCTGGAAGATTCCCAGCGTGAAATATTTCCCGAAAAATCACCAACAAGAAAGAATCTCCTCGGGGAAAACCCCTCAAGAAAAAAATTCCCCAAGTAAATAACGGAGCAGCCACAGAGAAAGCATAACAAAAAAATTGAAGAAAACAGGAAGTTTTGGAATATTTTGCCTACATTCGAAAATATAGGACGAAAATGAGGCGTCGAATATCCATTAATATTAATTTTCATTTTACTTTAATTTGTTTTTACTTTTTTTGGGGTTGAGTTACCATAGCAGGGTAATATAATGGTAAAAGAAACTAATTTAAAAAATATAAAATAGTCATAACTCTAGAAGGATTGCCTTATGATGAAAATGCAGAGAGATAACTGCTGGCACTAAGGAGTAAGATTAATATCTTCCGGTGGACATGTTCTGGTACTTACCAGATGTGTCACTAGCCAAAACGAATGGCTGGGCAATGAATTTTACAGACTGGTTGGTCATCTTTACTGACTGATTTGGATGCTATTGCTTTTAAAATTGCTCTATATTTTATTTTTACTAACAGAGACTGATTTTCTTCCGTTTATTTTTCGCCACATTTACCCTAAGAAAAATATGAGCCTGTAAAAAGTGGTGCTTTCTGCCACCAAAATATCGACTGAAATTTTTATCCGAATAGCTGAAAACATTAGAGGAGAGGGCGTCCCCCTGTCCCCCTCTCTTTATGTGTGATGCCCCTGTCAACAACTATGCGAACAACGTGTTTTGTCGACAACGTGTGGGGTATTTCTCTTAGGAAATACCGTATTATCTGTCCCCAGTGGGAGATGATCAAGCTTCCACGGGGACTAGACCTTGGGTGGCGTGGTAGGCAGAGTTTATATCTACTCAAAATTTTGCTTAAATTACTTGAATAAAGAATAAACAATATACAAAACTAATGCACACTCGTCAACAGTCTTCTTGAAGCAGTAGAGAATCCAAGCTATAGTCAACTTGCACCGGCTGGCACAGTTGATTTGGAGATGGCTGCTGCACTCTCCAAGCTCACCGTCTATAGTTGCCTAGCAAGGTTACTAGAACTCTCTGACGGCAGTGAATGTGGAGGTTATTGTTAAACTCTCTAAGCCCACTGTATATTATAAAAAGATAGAGGCTACTCGAACTCTCCCAGTGGTATCCCTCTAACCACTTGTCACTGTTGGTTCCAAAATTGAACTTTCCACAAGTTGTGTCTTTCCCCCTCTCTTCTGTCCCGGGTCCCAAGTATAGAATTCCGGTTCCATGACCCCTCAGAGTAGCCTCTCATTTGTTGGCAGGTTTTGGTCATGGTAAACCACTACTTTGAAGAGAAAAGGAGGCCGAAACAGGTACTAAAACAATACATACGAAAAAAATATACCGTTAAAGCAATAACACACTAAATACGTGAAATACACTGATATCTAACTTACATAAGCCTGGCAACAATCCTTACAACTACTGTACTTGACCCCAGTTCACCGCTTGTGACCAAGAACGCAGTAAATACAAGACAGTATTGTAATGACGTCATGCACTAATGTAAAAGGTTGCATACATGTCACAACCTTTAACTACGTCATAAAAATCGCATCATAATTTCTATTTCAATGGCGGCATTCATAGTATAAAACTAGCTCATGTCTAGAAAACTTCATCAGTCTATTAATCAACAGCTTTCTAAGTAGTCTTATAAGTAGTAAAAAATATGGCTAGAGGAGGACCCAAACAACAAAAATTTACAATTCTTATAAATGATGATTCGTCGGAACAACAAGGGATTTTCCTCTAGCTATATGAACCATTAAACTTGATAAGACCAAGAGAGCGACTCGAAAAATGCAAATTTACAATTGCTAATAACATTTTTAAAACACAAGTGAAGAACAAAGAAATTTTCTGTTAGATGACAAACGAAATCAATAATAATACCGGTCCCGCAATGAACTTAGAACACCTTCCCTCGGGCCCTGGGGGGGGGGGGGTTTGTATTGACACCGAAGTTTTCCTTATCTTACCTTTGAACTATTTTTAACAAAATGTCTATCTTAAAGTTTTCATCAGATGGATTTGGAAAAAGAAGGCGGGGGGAGGGGCTAGTTGCCCTCCGATCTGCTTTGACTATTAAAAAGTGAGCTCGAACTTTAAATTTCCAATCAAATGAGCCTTCTCTGAAGTTTATACGAGCATCCCTTTCATAAGAACCATATATGCCCCAGGGCATAACTTACAACGCCTGCCCCCGGGCCCTGGGGGATTGTGTAGACTCCTGAGTTTTGTTTTCTGACTTTTGAACAATTTTTAACGTATTGGCTATCTCAATATTTTTATCGGATGCATTTGGAGAAAAAAGGGTTTGGAGGGGGGAGGGCTAGAGATTGGAGGGCTAGTTGCCCTCCAATCTCTTTTGAATCTCAAAATCTGAACTAGAACTTTCAATTTCCAATCAAATGAGCCCTCTTTGAAGTTTATACGACCATCCCTTCCATAAGAACCATATATGCCCCCAGGGCATAACTTACTATGCCTTCCCCCGGGCTATGGGGGGTTGTGTCGACACCGGATTTTTTTTTTTGTACGATATTTGAACTATTTCTAATAATTAAACTATTCAAAATTTTTATAGGATGCATTTAAAAAGGTCGTGGGGGGGAGGGGGGCTGGTTACCTCTGATATCTTTTGACCCTTAAAACGTGAACTAGAACTTTCAATTTCCAATCATATGAGCCCTCTCTGAAGTTTATACGAGCATTCCTTCCATAAGCATCATATATACCCCCAGGACATAACTTATAACCCTTGGCCTGAAGACTGTGGGGGGGAGTGGGGGTGGGGGAGTGTCTTGCTCAAAGATATAATTTCCAAAAGTTTCAACTACTTTGAACAAAACGGCCATCTCAAAATTTTGATTGATGTGATTGGGGAATGGCGGACGTGCAAGGGGTGTTAGCTGCCTTAAAATCACTTTCAACTATTAAAAAGGGCAGTAGCTATTTAAATTTCCAATCGAATGAGCCCTTTTTGAAGTTTCTATGACAATGTTTTCTATGAAAAAAAAAACCTTTTATGCCCCCAGGGCATATTTTATAACCCCTGCCCTGAGGGCTGTAGGGGGTTGTCATCCTCAAAGACTTAATTTCCAGAATTTTCAACTACGTTGAACAAAGTGGCTATCTCAAAATTTTTTAGATTAGATGTGTTTGGGGAAAAGGTGGGCGTGAGAGGGTGGTTTGTTGCCCTCCAATCAGTTTCAACTATTAAAAAGGGCACTATCTCTTTGAATTTCAAATCGAATGAGCCCTTTTTGAAGTTTCTACGACAAAGCTTTCTATATAAAAAGCTTATACGCCCCCAGGGCATAACTTACAACCTTGCCGTGAGGGTTGTGGGTAAAGCTTCCTCCTCAAAACATAATTTCTATCTTAAAATCAGCTACTTAGAACGAAATGGCTATCTCCAAATTTTGATTGGATGTTCTTGGGGAACTTGTGGGCGTTGAAGGGGTGTAGTTGCCTTCTAATCACTTTTGATCCTTAAAAAGGCACTAGACCTCTTGATTTCCAATCGAATGAGCCACCTCCGAAGTTTATGCGACGACCCCTTCTCTTGCGAAGTGCCTCTGGGAAAAAAAAAATAAATAATAAAATACTTATTTATTTATTTATTTATTTATTTACAAACGGGTTACAATAAATAAATACACAAACTTCTCATTTTAAAAAACACAATCCAATGCATTACTGCATGCCGGACAAAAACCCGAAAAAAAGAAAAACGCTTAAAAAAAAAAGAATATATATATAATATTTTCTTTTATTATCTTTTTATTTCCTCGGACCCTAATATAACCCAACCCAAAAACAAATAAATATATTCTCTCGCCATCCTCTCCCACCCCTCCAACAAAAAAATAGGAACTTGAGAATCATCCACGCCAACAACCCAACACAACTCACAACATTCACAAAAAGAGAGGAGAAAAAAAAATAATTAAAAAAAAGGAAGTAAATCACTCATCCATTCAAAACCCAAACAATCATCTCACCAACAACATTCAATCAATCATTCTCTGCACACAACCACTAAAATCTTACATATTGAGAAAAACAGCTTACTCTGAAGGAATTTCGAAATTCATCCAGATCTGTCTTGTTTTTTACCTCCTCGGGAAGTTTGTTCCAGACAGCCAGGCCAGAAAAATGGATAGAAAATGTAGACCTTGTTGTTACAGGGAACGGGATTCATATTGAATGGGCATTTCTTGTCTCATACCTGTGTTGAGCTTCAGTAAATCCAATCGAGAAACATGCAGGCAGCAGGTTATTAAAACTTTTAAAAATGAATTATGCCGTGTAAAACTTAACTAGGCCGAACAGTGACAGAATCCTGATACCGTCGTATTGCCTTCAAACCGAGTCAGAACCTCGCATTCCAGATAAAACACGAACAGCTTTATTTTGTAGAACCCTTAGTGGCTGTAGATAAGTATTAAATGTCGCTGACCAAACACTTACACAATATAACAAATACGGATGAACCAGCGAGAAATACAGCATTCTTAAAATTTTTAGGAGGGAAAAAATGTTTCAGTTTCCGCAGCATTCCAACATCCCTGGCAATTTTTGTACACAGTGATTCAATATGAGGTTTAAACATAAGACACTCGTCAACTTGGACACCAAGATATTGGACATAACTGTGTCTCTGGAGATAACCACTTTCTAGTTGAATACCATGGATCCAAGGATAATAATTAGCACTTCTTCCATATAGAATAAATTTTCTTTTACTATGATTCAAACATAATTTATTTACACGTATTCATCTTTCAATACAACTCATTCCTGTATTTAATAGCAGAAATAAATCTGTCATCAGCAAAGCTAGGCAATATCATCTTTGACCGTCTAGCTGCAGGTCCCACATGACTAAATATCCTTTCAAGACAGGCATTCAAATCATTAATATAGATTAAAAACAACAAGGGTCCAAGCACAGAACCCTGTGGTACTACACATCTCACATTCATATAATCAGAATGAATGCTCCCAACCCCAACTCACTGTTTCCTTCCACTCAAAAAAGACAAAATCAAACTATGAAAATTACCACGAATACCGGCATGCTCTAATTTTGGTAATAATATACTATGGTCAACAGAGTCGAATGCTTTCATAATGTCCAGAAATATAGACGCAAATTTCAACCCTGCATCCAACGAATCATTGACAAAAGTTGTTAAAAAAAAGTAAAAGCTTGCTCTGTTGACATCCCATGACGAAATCCGAACTGAGTAGGGTGAAAATAAGAATTTTTATTTAAAAAATCCACCATTCTTACATAAATCAGTTTTTCAAAGAGACGCGATATTAATGGGAGCATTGATATTGGTCTGTAATTATTCATATCATTCTTATCACCACTCTTAAACAGGGGTACCACATGAGCACTTTTCAAACAATCCGTGTAAACTCCACCTTAAAACATGAATTAATCAAATAAAACAGATGACCTGAAATAGTAGAGAAAACTGAACGAAGAATTCTAACACTGAAAAAATCTGACCCAGCTGCTGAATTCTTCATTGACTTCACCGTCGTCTCAAGCTCTGCAAGAGTCACTGGTCTTAAAAATATAGAGACTTCAGCTGCCTCATCAAGAAAATCATTATAAGAGCCATCACTGGGTGACTGCACAACACTATCAGATACACTCTTATCAATATCTGTAAAATGTGCACACATTTTATTAGCAACTTGATTATCCGAGTGAGCATCTGGAATGTCAGGGATAGTCAGGGCAGCACGAGCATTCACTACCAACTTGATAATTCTCCACGTTTTCGCAGGGATGCCCTCTACTTCTTTCAATTTATTTTCAAAGTAGAGCTTTTTAGCCTGTCTTAAAAGGGTGTTAAGATTTCTATTATAACTTTTATAAATAACTTTATCTGATTGAGATCCAGTTTTAGTAGACCTTTCATAGAGCTCTTGTCGATTTAAGTAGCGCTTTCGATATCCATGGTTTCTTTGCAACATCATAACGTGTATGCTTTTGTTTGAACTCTAGACTTTCATTTAACATCTGAATCAGTTATTCATACCATGTACCAGATTTATCATTAACACAATCAGTACCATCAAGGCATTCAAATGACTCATTCGTAAGTTTAGTCCTATATGTATATATAGCTTTATTATCAATTATAGGCTTTGTAACCCAGTCATACGATCTCCTTGACGACAACAACTAATAGCTGCACGGATCACAATAGCAAAGTGATCTGAAACGTCGTTCACTAACACTCGCGACAAGTCGCAGCTAACATTCAAAAACAGATTATCAATCACAGATGGTCAAGCTGCAGATATTCTAGTTGGAATATTAACAGAAGGGGAAAGACTATACATAAGATTCAAAAAACTTCTTGCCTTCGAATTCACATCTTGCACATTATTCAAATCAATAATGAAATCACCACTTATAAAGCAAGGCACTCGCGAATCCGGTATTTTATCCAACATATTATCCATCAGGTCCAAAAACTCATCCACATTTCCTGAAGGGGGCCTATAAACAACAACAAGAAATTGCTTCCGCCCAGACAATGAAACCTCTAACACCATTGATTGAAAAATGATTTCTCGATATCCAGCAATATCCGGCCTTGGCTTAACATTATATCTATTTTTCACATAAATTGCAAGACCATCATGCTGTCTTTCCACTCGATTCCGAAGAAACAACCTATAGCCTGGTATATCCAATAATGAAGAGTTATGGTCTTTCAGCCAAGTTTCTGTCAAAGCCATTACATCAGGTTCCAGCCTAGATGAAACCTCATTAATATAATTAAACGCACTATTTAAACCACGACAATTCATACCATACATTTTCAGCTCCTGCATAACTTTCCATTCATTCAATTCATTCAGGCACACATATTTTGAATCAGCACACTCGACATTCATTCCACCCTCAACCTGGTCTTCATTCATGATACCCTCACTCATCTGCGAAAAATCAACACGACGACTCTCAAGTTCCCCCAATCTATTCAAATTTATCTCAACCATTACCAAACATCAAAGACGGGCAAGAGAACGAAGCGAGAGAAACTAAACCATTTAACTTACCCCAAATTTTCATTCTACCATCAAGGTCCGAGGAAATAATGGGGCCATAACCAGGCACCAAAAACACAAAAACCTGAAACAAACAAAAAACAAAATTAAATAAAAAAAACAAAAACTAATGAAATTATTGGAGCCGTATGGCCTTTACTATAGGCAACGCTATAGTAGTGTTGCCTCTGACACAAAAAAGGCAGTATTGATCTAATGCACCCAAAATTCTTGTCTCTCCTGTTTTGGTTGATTACGTCTCATAAGAGTACAACTCAAACAGATACTGCAAAGGCTTTGATTTTTTCCCCCGCCAAGATCTTATATCTCGCCATTAATGCTTTTCTAGGCTGGTAAAGACTCTCCAAGTCTTAACTATGCGTGTTGAGGTGTATTTTTGAAGTCCGCCATCCGGTGTGACAATAAACCCAAGGTGCTTGAATTGCTCAAAATTTTCAATTCGTTACCATTCAGAATGACCTTACATGAAGTAGAATGGGTATGGTCGTAAGCTTAGTCATAATGGTTGGTCCTATGCGCTTTGAGCCTTCAGATGCAGCTCAACCTTGTCTTGCAAGCTCTCGGTGATGGTTTTGAGCAAGGCAAGCTGTTAGACAAAAGAAAGTAAATTGATTGTTTCGAAAATCCTGATATATATATATATAAGACTCTGTGGAAATTGTTGGATTAAATTCTTCAACGCAATAGTGAAACTGAAATGAAATTTAAATTGCATGCTCAGCTGAGTAAAGCAGTAATTACACTCTAGTCCTTAGTGGGTTTCAGAGAGCTCCATTGAGAGCCCTCTCCATTCAGGACTCCATTCATAGGGTTCCATTGGTCGTTTTATGTTGGAATGTTAGTTTTTTACTTTTCTTTTAACACCAATTTAGTTTAGATAATAAGATTTCTAAAGTAATAATAATGAAAATATGAAATTTATCGAACTAATTTAATTTTTCAATCAAAACGGAGAACGCCATACTGTCTCCAGCACCAATAGTTTTAGATCGTATGAAGCCATGATGAGATGCTCTTTTTCTCCAGTTTCTAGTAATCTGACTTGAGCTACCATTTTTTAATTTGTTTCTACTGATTCTGGTTTGCAGTTGGAACGGGCGGAGAGGTAGTTTTTTTTAAGTGCTTTGGAGAGGTAGTGCCTTATAAAGAGGAAGGATTCTCTTTATAACAAAATTGCAATCATTACTGGGCTACAGTATGAATCACCTCAAAAATGTAGCACTGATGAGAGTAGAGCCTCAATTCGGTATTTGAGAAATATAACATGGAACCGCTCGACGAAAAAGAAAACAGGCATGTGCTTTTAATATGAAAATTAAATCCACTAATTTATTATTCCAGTTTTCACATACCCTATCCATCACTACTAGTTCATTTTTTACCATATGAAAATATTTTTTAATATTCAAAGTTTATGAGAGTGAAATGACATTTTGGTCTTTGAAAAATCAAACAATGAGCGGATTAACGGCGAGATATTTTGAAAAAAATACTCCGACAAATTTTTCATCCATTAGCGGATTATTTTATTATTCACTTAGGTATCACGGGACACCATTTTAACCATAGCAAAATCACCCTTGGAATGTAGTGTTATTGTGAGTAGAAATATATTTGGGTCTTGGAGACAAAAAACTAGGAGCCAATCAACGGAGAAGAATTTAAATAAGTAATACATTTTTTTTGCAACAAAAGCTAAGACCATTTTTGGATTATCCATTATTAAGAAACACACCATAAGGACTCTTATCTTATTGAAGTCTATGAAGTATGCTACTGTTTAAGACAGATATTCCCTCAATTATTAAATTATTAACATGATGGCTATCATCAAAATTTCATTTTTATCATACTAAAATCTTCAGGAGGTTTTGAAGTTTTATATGAGTAAAGTATTTTACATACTTTACATACTTTTTGCCAATGAACGTTAATGCACTATTTTAATTTTCTTTTAACTGACGGCATAATCAGCTAAGTTTAAAATTCATTTCAGGCCAAAGCGTGGGATTAGAGACTTCTTGTATAATTATGTTGAGGCAGAAGAATTAGGACGGGGAGCGAATACAACAGCAAAAACATGTGGACTTCACTATCCTAAATGTCGGGCCTCCTTATTTGAAATTTTCAAAAAACTGGAGTGAATAAGGAGACAAACATGGGTCTACTAATAGTATTCAGAGAATGAAGGGTCATGATGATGACGATGAAAATGCGGATTTTTATCCCGGAGATAGTTGCCTGGCAACAAATATCACCCTTTCACGAAGATGGCACGAATAGGGAAGGAATTTTTTCCCTCAATAAGTCCAACCTTTCCACGATGAGTAAAATCCATTTTGAATAAAAATAAGGATTTGAAATTATTTCGTTAATTAGTTATAGAAATGTTATAGTTTTGTTATTACTTTTGTCCGTTCTGCCATAGCCCGATAATTTTGTAACTTTTTTTGTAATTAAAACAAATCTGGAAAAAGTCATGATACACTACAAACTCAACTGAAAAGGTTAACAAGACACACACAAGGCTGAAGAGTTTAAAGAAACTAAGCTCAGAATAGAGTCTCAACTTACACACTAGCAAGCAGACTTATTTTACATGCTAGCATGAATTTAAGTGATGAAATTCAGCAAAAAATTAAAAATATATATTAATCAATGAAAAGAGCATTAGTTTAATTATCTATTGACATGCAAATTATATTAGCTCTCACTTATGAACAATTTTATAGTTATATTTATACAAAAAACTAACAAAGAGAAAAACCTCAGTGAAAAAAGGAAACAACAAACGAGACAGTGGCCAGTGGAGAGAAAAGACGAAAAATGTAAAACAACGCGGATATTTCACCTGTATCCAAACAAGGCGTCTTCAACACGAAAGAAACACAAGAAGAACAAGATAAAAAACCAAGGTAAAACTAAAAACCCTTAAAACCACCACAAAAAAATATACAATTGGCGCGAACTGATCCACGTAGGGAACAGATGCTATTATAGACTTACTTCAGTCAGAACACCAGAGTGACTGAGGAAAATAAAACAAAACTGGAAATTACTTTAATTACTCTGTTGCGAAATAATTCTTTTGTTGGCTATTACTGAAGCAAATTGTTTTCGTCTAGCAGGTAAAATAGTCCCCTGGTGATAATTTAAAATCCTAACTCCCTTATTGACTGTTGATTCACTCTTTAGAAGATTATTATAAGTTGAGTCAATATTTAAATTACCTGTTTCCCTATTTATCGAAAGGTTAGCAAACATATGTGTTTTAATTTCTATGGCTTCTCTTGCCCATTGAATGTACCCCTTATCATTTGAAATGGCTAAGGCTTCATCAAGTTTTACAAAGTGATCTGGTTGAAACCAAATATGTTCTGCTAAGGCTGAAGTAAAATTTCCAGAGGCTTGCTTAATTTTAGGGTTTTTTCTATTGAATTTTGATGTTCAATAAATCTTTCAACAATTTGTTGGTGAGTTCTACCAATACAGAACTTCCCACAAGAACACGGAATTTTATACACCCCACTTACTAAATTTCCCCGAGTTAAATCCTTTCTAGGACTAAAGAAACTGCCAATTGGCCTCAACGATTTGAAACATGTATCGATGCTAAATTTACGCAAAATCCGTGACAGTTTCTCGCCCAATCCAGGTACATATGGCAATGAAATGAAACTTTTTGATACGTTTAAATATGAATACTGAGAAACCCCAATAACTCTAATATGATGTTTGACACGTCTATTTTCAAATATTTTGTCAATGAACTTAATTGGTTAATTATTACAAAACAAAATATCCCTCAAGTATAACAATTCTAAATCCAGAAATTCCTGGGAATAAATTCTATAGGCTCTAACGATTAGTGAAATCACAACCCCTCCGTTTCACCGACATAGTGTGGCAAGAATGAAAATTCAAAAACCTTCCATTTTGCGTAGGTTTTCTATAATTCGTGAAAAGTAAGTGGAGATCCTTTTAATTAATAAAATATCCAGAAAAGATAATTTGTTATTTTCCTCAAACTCAAATGTAAATTTAATATTATTATCAAAATTATTAAAATGTTTACAAAATAGATCTAAGGATTCCAACCCATGTTTCCAAACGCAAATCACATCATCCATGAACCTACCCCAGAAACAAGGGGAGATTCTAAAACTGTGTATAGCGGAGGTTTCAATAGAATCTATGAAAAGATTTGCCAATAAAGGAGAGAGAGAAGCCCCCATAGGTAACCCAAAAATTTGTCTATAAAACTCCCCTCTAAAACCAAAATAAAAAGAAAATTTATTTACTAGGATAACCAGTTTCATAATGACCTCAATATCCAAACTGGCTAAAGTCAAATCTTGTATTAAATCGAAGTATTTTTCTAATTTACTTTTAAAATGTTCTCGCACCTTTTTAAATCACAATTTGAATACATGGATAAAGCGTTGAAACTACAAAGAATTGATCTCTCCTACACTGTGAAATTTCTCAATATTGGTAAGATCTGTCAATTTTTTTTTTTAATATGATCTTTGTGTTCCCAAAAGAGGAGGCAATGCTACAGACAGCCTTTTTCCTAATTTCAAAACAGGTGACAGAAAAGTTGACACAATGGGACGAAGGGGGCTCCAGTCTTATGAATCTTAGGTAGACCATAGATCTTGGGTGCCAAACAATCCCTAGAATAATATTTGTTATAAAACTCTGGGGTAATGTGAAAATTGTTTTTCAATGACTCCAATTCCTTTCTTGTCGATTTTACATATTTACCTGTAGGATCAAAATCAAGTTTTTTGTATCTTATAGTGTTAGAAATAATGGTTTCAATTTGATTATTATAACCATCAGTGTTCATAATTACAATAGTGATTCTTTTATCGGTTCTGGTGATAGTAAGGAATTTATCCTTTTTCAAATCTGAAAGTATTTTAATGTCAATTTTTTGTGAGATGTCTGTCTGGCTCCTCCGTCCCATTGTGTCTGGTGACTTTTCTGTCAGCTGTTTCGAAACTAGGAGAATGGCTGTCGGTAGCATTGCGTCCTCTTTTGGGAACAGAAAGATCATATTGAAAAAATTCGAATGATCTTACCAATAAATTGAGAAATTTGACAGTGGAGGAGAGTTCAATTCTTTGTAGTTTCGATTATTGGCAAATAATCGAAACTACACTCTCCTTTATTGGCAAATCATTTCATAGATTCTAATGAAACATCGGCTATGCACAGTTTTAGAATCTCCCCTTGCTTTTGGGGTAGGTTCATGGATGATGAGGTTCGTGTTTTGGAAACAGGGGGGTTGGACTCCATACACCTATTTTTTAAACATTTAAATAGTTTTGATAATAATATTAAATTTACAGTTGAGTTTGAGGAAAATAACAAATTACCTTTTCTGGATATTTTATTAATTAAAAGGTATCTCCGCTTACTTTTCTCGATTTATAGAAAACCTACGGACAATGATAGGTATTTGAATTTTCTTTTCTTGCCACCCTATGTCGGTGAAACGGGGGGCTGTGATTTCACTAGTGGATAGAGCCTTTATAATTTGTTTCTAGGAATTTCTGGATTCAGAATTGTTATACTAGTGGGATATTTTGTTTTGTAATAATTACCCAATTAAGTTCATTGACAAAATAATTGAAAATAGACGTGTTAAACATAACAGCAGGGTTATTGGGGTTTCTCAGTCTTCAGATTTAAATGTATCAAAAAGTTTCATTTCATTGCCATATGTACCTCGTTTGGCTGAAAAATTTTCACGGATTGTGGGTAAATTTAACATTGATACATGTTTCCAATCGTTAATGCCAATGGATAGTTTCTTTAGCTCTGGAAAGGGTTTAACCTGGGGAAATTAGTAAGTGGGGTGTATAAGATTCCGTGTTCTTGTGGGAAGTCCTATATTGGTGGGACTCACCAAATTGATTGAAAGGTTTATTGAACATCGACATTCAATAGAAAAAACCCTACAATTAAGCAAGCCTTCGGAAACTTTTGCTTCAGCCTTAGCAAAAATTATTTGGTTTCAACCAGATCACTTTGTAAAATTTGATGAAGCCTTAGCTATTTCAAATGATAAGGGGTATACTCAATTGGCGAGAGAAGCCATAGAAATTAAAAAACATATGTTTGCTAACATTTCGATAAATACGGACACAGGTAGTTTAAATATTGACCCAATTTATGATAATCTTCTAAAGAGTGAATCAACAGTCAATATGGGATTTAAGATTTTAAATAATCACCAGGGGACTATTTTACCTGCTAGACCAAAACGATTTGCTTCAGTAATAGCCAACAAAAGAATTATTCATAACGGAATAATTAAGGTAATTTCCAGTTTTTTTATTTTTCCTCAGTTACTCTGGTGTTCTCACTGAAGTTATTCTATTGTTACTCTACTGAAGTTGTTACTTTATTGTTACTCTGGTGTTACTCTTTGAAGTTACATCCTTTCCCTACGTGGATCAGTTTGCGCCAATTGTATATATATTTCTTTTTGTGGTATTTTTTAGGTTTTTAGTTTTAGCTTGTTTTTTTTTTATCTTGTTCTTCTTGTGTTTCTTTCGTGCTGAAGACGGATTGTTTGGATACAGGCAAAATATTCGCGTTGTTTTACATTTTTCGTCTTTTCTCTCCACTGGCTGTAGTCTCGTATGATGTTTTTTTTTCACTGAGATTTTTCTCTTTGTTGTTTTTTGTCATGGCTGGCCATTTTGGCTTAAGATCTTTCAATCGTCAATTATATTTATACAGAATAATTCTCGCAGAGTTACTTTAGAGATAAAGTACTGTTTACAATGAAGATATGTTGCGGAAATTAAAATTATTTTAAAAAAGTCGTTTACTAAAATGCTGATAATTGTGCTATTTTTCTTCTCCTTTTTAATACATTTTTTTTGAGGGGAATGAATAACTAAAAAATATTGGAAAATAGTGCATAAAAAAGGGCAATGTAGTTAAGAAAGTAAATAACGCTTAATCTGTAGCAAAGTCAACATCATTAGAGTATTCATTAAAGTGTTTTTAAGAAGAGAATGAATGATACAATTCCCAGAGTTTCCATTCTTCTTTTAGAACAATCTCTCCTTCCTCAGTAATAAAAAAAAAGTTTAGGTGTTTCCCTTTTTGTCAAGAGGCGGATTGAAAATTTGGTATATCTCATGGAAAATTAGCAGAAGTGGAAACACTGACTATTTTTGAATCAATAGCAGTGCGTAGCAACAATCGAGCTCTCATCTTGGAATTCAATTGTTTGTCCAGCCAACCCAAAATAAATAAATAGCCTTTTAAGCGACATTACTAATATAGAACATTCGCTCCCAAAAATTAATGGTTAGTAATGATGTCAGCCCGGACACTGGAAACTCAAAACTAGACATTTAGCCTTTTAAAAATATTGAAATTTTTGTAGATTTCTTAAAAAAAAATTCATTTAAAAGCCTAATTAGTTTTACATACTTTTTAATATGTAGTTCAAATATTTACATAAAGCTTCATAATTAGAAATGTATTTTTGACAAACAGTGATTGTGTTTAGTTATTTAGTATTTTCTCATAGAAATTGATAGGGAAATTAAACTACTATCAAATGAAAATACTACTTTGAGAATTAACTAAACACAAAACTTTAGCGTAAACGCCGTTTACGCTAAAGTTTTTATTGTTTAAAAAAAAGAGTTGTGAGAAAGTCAAACTTTAGCGTAAAGAGCGAGGCGTTGAGGAGGGCACAGCCTCTTTCATATACGGAATTATTTCTTTTCGTTTTAAGATTTAATGTCGCTCCTTACTTTCAGTTTAAAAAACTTTTTTTTTATTTAAAGGCTGCGAAAGCGGGGGGTTTGGGGGACGGCAGCCCCCCAACTGTGCCTCCTTATCCCTGTATGTTTTAAGGTTCGACCTTGTAACTCAGCCTCTTTAACTCTTTAGAAAACGTAGTTTTTTTTTCAAACAATTTCTGCACGTTTTTGTACAGTTTATTACTTATTATTGCTTGACTAACTGTTAGCTGATCGTGTCAGGAGTTAAAGTTGGGGGGCTGCCGCCCCCCAAAACCCCCCGCTCTTGAACATTCTTGTGTTAAGGCTTTTAATTCCTGAATACTCAAATCACGTCGTACAGGGTGCCTCCTAATCCCTGTACGTTTTAAGGTTCGAACTTGTGACTCAGCCTCTTTAACAGCCCCCCAACTGTGCCTCCTAATCCCTGTACGTTTTAAGGGTCGACCTTGTAACTCAGCCTCTTTAACTCTTTAGAAAACGTAATTTTTTTCAAATAATTTAAAAAAGAAACTGAGTATCTTTTTTAAAGTTTAAATTCAGTATATTAAAATTTGCTCTGACGGTGAATCGAACCCGGGTTTTCCGCCTGACAGTCTGAAGTATCAACCGCTGGACTAATGAGACACAATTGTAATTGTTTTTTAGTAAATGGAATCTATTTTCGCAAAGCAAATTCCCACAAAACTTGATATTTGGTTTTTGAAAACAGAGAAGGAGTGATCAGATTGAGCTGAAATTTCGAGGAGAAGCTCCCAGACCCCAGAAAAGCTTATCCTCTAAAGTTCAGCCCGATCAGACAACGTCAAAGGGGGGTTGTGGTGGGAAAAATTAACATGGACTATTATAGGAAAACGAGGTTTTTCGTAAATGTAAATTCGGGGGATAATTTTTTCGGTCTGAAAATAACAAAAGGCCCTAACAGGTCAAATTTTGTTTCGATGAGTCCTCATTCACCCGGATCAGTTGCCAACTGTGGCCTGTAGGCGTGGATAAGAAAAAAAAAAAGAAATGATGATGATGAATTTTAAGTGGCTATATTTGTTTTTTTGAAAACAGGGAAGGAGTGATCGGATTAAGCTGAAATTTTGAGGATAAGCTCCCGGGCCCTAGGAAAGCTTAACCTCTAAATTTCAGCTCAATCGGACAACGTTAAAGGGGGCTGTGGTGGGAGGGTTGAAACTTCCGGCCCAGTTTACCCCATGAAGATAAAGTCGGAGGAGGATGAAATTTTTCAAGTTTCTTAGTTTGAGCTTGGGCTACAAAATGCGATTACCGCCGTCTCTCTGCGACCTCTAGGACCTGAAATCGCTTAACATTGTGGTGGGTCGCCTCTTTATAGAGGCACAAGTGTGCCTCCTTGATTTGACAACTTGGAAGATGGTTGGAATAACTGTATGAAAATAATTGTGAAGTGCCAGAAGAAGTTTTAGGGAGGAAAAATACAGGCGTAGTTAGGAAGATTAGCAAAAACGCTTTAAGCTTAGTAGAAGAGAAGGGGTTTGTACAAAAAGTTTCTAAGAACTAAATCATCGTTGGCAGCGCATTAACGCAACCTGAATTAAAACCAAGCCGACTTTATGTCTCATTTATTTATTCTTCCTTTCTTTTCACCAAGGCTCTTCACAGGGAAGGAGTTGTCATAAAAATTTAGGAAAGGGCTTGGAAATTGAGTGTTTTAGTACGTATCTTAATGGTCAAAATTGTTGTTTGGGCAAGTCCAATGATCCCCCAAAAACATCCGATAAAAATTTTGAGATTTTGGTAAACATTTTGTTCACCATAGCTGAAAACTAAAATAACTATGACACCTGGGATGACAACCCCACCCTACAGCTCTTGGGGAAAGAGCTACTAGTTAAATTTGCCCATTGGTTACATGCAGTGTCAGTTACTGGGAACGGGGGTGTGATGTCCAAAAAGGCTAGCTACTGCTACGATGCTACTTTTGATACTTCTACTGCTACTACTTCTATTGCAAGTACTTCTAGTACTACTACTACTGCTGTAACAACTACTTCTACAGAGATTAAGCGTATTAAGGTGAAACTCTTGGCAAATGTAAAGGAGTGTATTTAACTAGATCAGAACATACTAATAGCATGGACATTTTCAAAAGAGCTTATCAGCAACATCCCAAGAACGGCTTACTGTATTAAGTTGTATTTTTAAGGGCACGGAAAGGGGGGGGGGGTTCTAGGGTTTTAAGCTTAAAATTTCAGTGCAGAATGAGTGGGATATATAACAAACCGAAAGAGACTATAAGAAAATTTTGAAATTTTGAAATTTTGAAAATTTAGTTTTAATTATTCATGTACGGTGAGCCAAGATCAAAACCTGCATTTATTCAAAAACGTTCAAAAATTAAATAAAAAAAAACAAGTTTTTTTTAACTGAAAGTAAGAAACGACATTAAAACTTAAAACGAACAGAAATTATTACGTATATGAAAGGGGCTGTCCCCTCCTCAACGCCTCGCTCTTTACGCTAAAGTTTGACTTTCTCACAACTCTATTTTTTTTTAACAATGAAAAACTTTAGCGTAAAGAGCGAGGCGTTGAGGAAGGGACAGCCCCTTTCATATACGGAATAATTTCTGTTCGTTTTAAGTTTTAATGTCGCTCCTTACTCTCAGTTAAAAAAACCTTTTTTTATTTAATTAAATCAAAAGACGCTATGTGGATGCAAGCTGTAAAAATGGAGTTTTGACAATATCTGAGGAACAGATTAGAATATTCAGGTGCAACAGTGACGGCATGCTGAGGAGGATCTTCAAGTAATAAAACGCACTATGAATATATAAGTACTACTAGAAGCAGAACTGCTACTGCTATTAGCGGTCCTATTACTAAGGCTAATAGCACTCAGTTAAAACTTTCAGGAATTACCGAGGGGGATGCTAGACTGAATAAAAACCCACTATTTGCATGCAGGTTATGTGTGCCATTTGTGTGTAGCTCAGAAGAAAAAAAAATACAGACGGTGTGTTTGAAAGGTTTTAATAGCTTAATTGAAAAAAATTGAAGTATTGAAAATAAATAAAGAGTGAAAAAGAATCTGAACTTGAAATTGTGTTTTTAAATAAATGTGTGAAAAAAATAGTGAGAAATAGACGTCAGACGGGAAAATAAGTTGTTGAATGAAGAGGAATAGCCTAAAATCATTGAGCCCCCCCCCCCCATCTGTCAGATACAGATAAAGCAATTTAAGTCGGTTTTTCTAATTTTAAAGCTGTGGCGGCAATTAGGTCATTTTAATGTTTAAAATTAATACAGAAATATTGGACTATCGACGACAGAAACTGAAAATGAGGTAAGTCCTGCATCATAATGGAAAGAGGCCTCTCCTCACCAACTGAATAACAGATGAAACACAAATAAAAAGCTTTAATTCCTATTTCTTCTAACGATGAATGTTCTGTTCTTCAAAAGTTCCACTGGGTAATCAGATCACTGATCTAAGCAGATCACTGGGTATACAACTCTTTTTAGTCGTTAAGTTTAATGAGAAGGAGTGTTCACAACAACAATGATTTCAGGATTACTATGAATTTAGGAAAAATCTTTGTTTATATTCACTTCAAAAAGGACTTGCGTCCAGTAAACAATGTCTAAACTTATTTTAGATAGACAATTTAAAACCGCTTTTAAACTACTTCTAAAATAGTCATATTCAAATAGGTACACATTCATAAGACACATTTCAGATAGAAACGTTAAAACCGCTTCTAAACTACTTCTATAACAGTAACATCAAAATCACTCGTATGTAAAGGATGCTGATATTGTTTTGAAAATAAAAGCAATCAAAAAGAGATATCAAAAAGGAAATTGGAAATTCAATTGGAAATTCATGTTTAAAATAATCCATGAGCCTAAGATTAAAATCACTTGCTCCAGTGAATCCCCCCTCCCCCCAAAAAAAATTATCCAGAAAATTTTCTTGCAAAAAATTCCCACACAGGAAAATCCCCCCGGAAAATTTATCTCCAGAAAATACAACCTAGAAAATGTCCAAGCATAAAATTGGTCAGCCAAAGGGAAATTAAGACAAACAAAAAATGAAGAAAAGAAGTAATTTTGGAATATTCTACTATTATCCAGAATAAATGTAGAAAATGGTCTGAAATCGAAGCGTTCGTGGTAACAAACTTTTAATTAGGAGCAACCTGGGTCAGTAGTAACAAAAACTCTAAAAACAGGATTACAAAACTACGACTTTGCCCCATGGAGAACCAAGTTGGTATTGATTGAACATTATGAGTTGACCAGTAGATTTAAAACTATCAAAACTATATCTTTAGCCTCCGAGTTGTAGAAAAATAACCATGCACGATTGTGCAATTGTTTCCTTAAAGTCGCGTAGTCCAAACAAGAGATAGTACGTAGTCCGGTCTGAACAGTACTCCATACTGGACAATTTTATGATCTGTGCCTAGTAGGCGATGTCCAATTTACTTTTTTCTGAACAGGGCTTGATAACTGTTTGAAAACTTTCTTTACTATTTGAAATAAGGAATTTCTTTCTGGCTGGGTTTCTGACTAAGACTGACTGACTGAATGACTTTGTTTCTGACTAAGAGTTTGACACCTTGTTATCTAAATTAAATTAGAAAAAAATGCTATTTAAAGGTTCTTCAGACGGTTAAAGCTTGTACGCCTAGTGGATGCGTTATTCATCACAAGAAATGACCTGGCATCAAGCATTAAAGTTGTTGGAAGAGTGTCAAGAGTGGGGTGATACCCCCCTGGTAGTTTTGGCCAGTCCGATGAAAAATGTAGTCGCTAAAAAATTCACGGGATGTTCCACTATTTGACCGCAATGCCTCTGGTCGGTACCGGACCAAGTCCGCAGGAAATACTAACCCGTATTTCTTAGTCCCAGTCTGTTATCTCTGTGCACTTCTAACTTTTCTACAGTTACCAATAATTTCATATTGCCAAATATTATTTTTAAATCTTTATCATTACCTACTATTATAAATTGACCCCCCAAACCACGAAAGAGGATTAAAATAAATACAAATGTAAAAATGAATGCTATGGATATTTTACACCATAGATTATTCCTATATTTAGGAATATAGATAGAATATTCCACAATTCCTTCATTTTTTCAATATTTTTTATTTGTCATACCTTCTTTTTTGCTGCTTAGCATATGGGAGAATTTTCAACAGGTGGAATTTTCCAGGGGAAATTTTTTAGAGGGGAATTTTCGGTGGGAATTCACCTAGTACCGTAAGCAAACAACTTTTATAACAACACAAGCATGTTCAAACCGAGACACATAGTTGGTAATATACTCAAATGACCTACTAATGCTAAAGAACTGCATAGTGGCTCCTCTTATGCCCTTTTAGAATCTATAATAGCCATTACTACTTTTATTTCGTAAAAATCTGCACTTCTTTGTAAACAACAAAGCTATATTTCTATAATATGGTCATTGGAACATGTGTAAGAAAAAAAAAATACGAAAATGTACATTTTATCCATACATAGACATAAATAAACACAAAACCATCGAAATCAAAGTTGAAGCAAGAGCTGGTGCTGAGGATCGGACGTAGATGTTTCTTGAACCAAGATTTGGAAAGGTCGATAATTATTAACCAAGGATTTGCCATTTATCTTAAGAAGTTCCCGGAATTTTGACAGCTGCAAAAAATTAAAACGTTAGTCAGAAATGTCATTTTTCAGAGAATACTGAAGTTAATGAAACTGACTATTCTAATACAAAAAAGGGAATGCGTAAGAGAAAGAAATAAAGAGAGTGAGGAGGGGGGTGAATAATCCTTGGGTAATGTTTAAAAAAAATTAGCATTATAGCATGTATTTCTTTGTCCTTGCTAACACATGATTAAACATGGAAAACAAGAAACATTCCATGTAGTACAAGGCATAAAAATACGCCAGATAAATTTTTACCCAGGAAGCTTCCCAAACTATCAAAAGATGTTATAAAACCGTTCCATTAATAGTAAGAAAATAACTGGCATTCCTTCGTGATTGGATACGAAGGTTGAATTTTACTATACCGTTGGCTTTCTTCCAAGAAGAAAAAGACACTTAAAAAAAAATAGAAACAATGTAATTATGTTACATTGTGTTACATTCAGTGTTACAATTATGTTACACTAAGTTAAGAAGCTGTTATGAATAGTCTGATTTTATATGTATGTTCAGTACCAATCAGCTTAACGGGGTGTTAGGCGAATTCCCCCTGGAGAATTAACCCCCCTCCTTGAAATCCCCCTGGAAGATTCCCAGCGTAACATATTTCCCGGAAAATCACCAACAAGAAAGAATCTCCTCGGGGAAAACCCCTCAAGAAAAAATTCCCCAAGTAAATAACGGAGCAGCCACAGAGAAAGCATAAAAAAAAAAAAATTGAAGAAAACAGGAAGTTTTGGAATATTTTGCCTACATTCGAAAATATAGGAAGAAAATGAGGCGTAGAATATCCATTAATATTAATTTTCATTTTACTTTAATTTGTTTTTACTTTTTTTGGGGTTGAGTTACCATAGCAGGGTAAGATAATGGTGAAAGAAACTAATTTAAAAATATAAAATAGTCATAACTCTAGAAGGATTGCCTTATGATGAAAATGCAGAGAGATAACCTGCTGGCACTAAGGAGTAAGATTAATATGCCCCTGTCAACAACTATGTGAACAACGTGTTTTGTCGACAGCGTGTGTGGGGTATTTCTCTTAGGAAATACCGTATTATCTGTCCCCAGTGGGGGATGATCAAGCTTCCACGAGGACAAGACCTTGGGTGGCGTGGTAGGCAGAGTTCATATCTACTCAAGATTTTGCTTAAATTACTTTAATAAAGAATAAACAATATACAAAACTAATGCACACTCGTCAACAGTCTTCTTGAAGCAGTAGAGAATCCAAGCTATAGTCAACTTGCACCGGCTGGTACAGTTGATTTGGAGATGGCTGCTGCACTCTCCAAGCTCACCGTCTATAGTTGTCTAGCGAGGTTACTAGAACTCTCTGACGGCATTGGATGTGGAGGTTATTGTTAAACTCTCCAAGCCCACTGTATATTATAAAAAGATAGAGGCTACTCGAACTCTCCCAGTGGTATCCCTCTAACCACTTGTCATTGTTGGTTCCAAAATTGAACTTTCCACAAGTTGTGTCTTTCCCCCTCTCTTCTGTCCCGGGTCCCAAGTATAGAATTCCGGTTCCATGACCCCTCAGGGTAGCCTCTCATTTGCTGGCAGGTTTTGGTCATGGTAAACCACTACTTTGAAGAGAAAAGGAGGCTGAAACAGGTACTAAAACAATACATACAAAAAAATATACTGTTAAAGCAATAGCACACTAAATACATGAAATACACTGATCTCTAACTTACATAAGCCTGGCAACAATCTTTACATAAGCCTGGCAACAATCTTTACAACTACTGTACTTGACCCCAGTTCACCGCTTGTGACCAAGACCGCAGTAAATACATGACAGTATTTTAATGACGTCATGCACTAATGTAAAAGGTTGCATACATGTCACAACCTTAAACTACGTCATAAAAATCGCATCATAATTTCTATTTCAATGACGGCATTCATAGTATAAAACTAGCTCATGTCTAGAAAAACTTCATCAGTCTATTAATCAACAGCTTTCTAAGCAGTTTTATAAGTAGTAAAAAATATGGCTAGAGGAAGACCCAAACAACAAAAATTTACAATTCTTATAAATGATGATTCGTCGGAACAACAAGGATTTTCCTCTAGCTATATGAACCATTAAACTTGATAAGACCAACAGAGCGACTCGAAAAAATGCAAATTTACAATTGCTAATAACATTTTTAAAAACACAAGTGATGAACAAAGAAATTTTCTGTTAGATGACAAACGAAATTAAAAATAATACCGGTCCCGCAACGTTCGGCATCAACAAGCTACGGCACAAAATAAAGTACAACCCTAGAAAGATGATGCAAACTACGCAAGTGTTAATTAAAAATCAATGGGACCCTTCAACATTCTATGTATTCACTGTGGAGCTCTGTATTTTCCCGGGGAAAGAGTAGCAAACAAATGTGGTTCTCTTGGAGATTGCTGCTTGCATGGTTTAATTGCATTATTACCTCCAAAACTTCCAAATGAGCTGGTTTTCCTTTTTTTAGGACGTCACTCGCTTGCTAGAAAATTTTACAAACGAATTCGGAACTTAAACTCATGTTTTACTTTAGCCTTATTCATTTTCAGCGATGATTCAGCTATCAATAGTCATAATATTGTTAGCCGGACAATTATAGATGGAGAAATCGTAGATGGACAATTCTTAGATTGACATATTTACCACAGAATTAATTTGGCGGTACATCCAACACAAACACTCTAGGTTATTTTGAAACACCTCATGAGGCCGAATGTAATCTTTAGATCCCGATGATTCTGTTGACAAACACCATGCACATCCTTTAAATTGTGGTGTCCCTCGTAACTGAATGGACCTAAGTTGAAGAAATATTGCAACTACACTCAATGTTGGAAGCGTATTTTCAACATAACAAGAAGTTTTAACAAATCAAAACAAGTCAGAAATTTATCTATTATTGGAGTACGGCCGAAAACGTAAAATGGAGTGAAAACCGGGTACATGGGAACCGCGAATCCATTGATTGCGTGCCATTGGTTGAATGCACAACGTAAATTATATAGCTCGTCCAGAGTCCTTCCGTTTGTGAGTACTTCTTCATCATGTGAAGGATTTAACAAGTTTTGAAGATCTTTTTATGTGAATCACATTCACAATGCGACATAAAAACAAGTATGCCTAGCTCATGACCTTGCATTCGACGGTAGACAGTTCATATAGCATCTAGAAGAATCAGCACTTTCCAAAATGCCTTCTGTAACACGGATAATCCTTGTCTTCCGATTCCTGTAAACAAGTATGCTTAGCTCATGACCTTGCATTCAACAATAGACGGTTGAAATATAATCTAGAACAATTGGCGCTTTCCAAAATGCCTTCTGTAATACGCATACTCCTTGTTCCGATTCTTGAAATCAAAAATCCTGCAGATCTCTTTGAGAAAGATTCAAAAATCAGTTGAAAGAAGATTTTATTTGGCTAGCCCGATGAGGAATTATGTGTGAAGATACTGCAATAAAATGTGCTTATGGTATTATTGCATCCAAGGTAAATACGATGGCAATAGGAGGTCAAAATTATAGTTTTGAGGTAAACTGATATGGTATGGATGACATTGAGACTTCTGAAGATGACCGAAAAAATGAAACTTCTAAATTCTAGTAAGTCATCTGCTACTGGAAAAAGTATGCATCGGCTTATGCAAGGAAAACAGGTTGAAATTGAGAACAAAATTTTGCAGGCTCTCAGGGATCCTAATTGTGCTGAAAAAAAAATGATTTTCCATGGATAGACCAGATGATAACAGTTGACCAATTCCGCATAAAAACATCCCTATATCAATTTCTAAATGTATTCTTTTCTCATGATACCATTTGGAAGAAACAAGAAATAATTAGAATTGGAAAAACACAGTGCTTTTTACTCAGTCGACAGCATTGCGTCGATTATGATTATTTGGTGATGTTTGGCGTTTACCTATATATATATATATATATATATATATATATATATATATATATATATATTAAAAGTACTCTTCTTGCTTATTCAACGGGTTTTGTGTTTTAGCTATTATTATAACAGAATTAGAACGAGAAGTCATACTTTGGTGTCAAGAGCTTTGGGTTAAGGAGGGGGCAGCCCCCTTATATGCTGTAAAATTTCAGTTCGTTCCAAGTTTTAAGACTACTCTTTAAAAATTGTGAGATTTGCTACTTTTCAAAGAGAAAATGTCGTCCTGTTGCTCTTAAACTCACATCTTAAACTTGTTAAGATAATTTTGTAGTCAACACAATGCTCTTGACTGAGTAAAAAGCCAAAGTTCTTCATGAGAAAAGAATAAATAATAGTCTTTCATCTTTCAGGTCAACTTTTTTCAATCAAAACAAGTCTATTAAGACGCTGCTTTATATAGAATATTTGCTTATCTTGGGGTCTCCGTTATTTTTTATGTTAGTCTGTGCCCATGACTCCTTGCTAAAGACCAGGATATTTTAGACTAAGTTCTCTGAACCTTAGTATTTTCTGCTTTTGAAAAAGACTTTCATTTTTGTACGACTCATAGTTTGTTTAGTTTAGCTTAGTTTATTCATCATAAGAATATACAACAAGTCAAGCATTTCTCAATATAAATTACCACCCTATGGGGAACTAAAGGAGCCTTGCCAGCGGAGAGCAATTAACATTCTAAACTTTATTTTACACTGAATAATTACATGAAAGAATGGAAAAAGAGAGAAAAATTATTATTTAAGAAAACAGAAAAATAAAAGCAGTTTAAAACGAATAAAAAATAACAGAAGGAAAAATAAAATTAACCTAGAAAACATGAATATGAACATGTTTAACCTTTTTCTCTCAATTTATGCGTACGAAAACATTCATCATAAAGAGCATTTAATGGAAATGTGTTCTACGACCCTAATTTTGCCTTGATCATTTTTGCTGTTCATGACCTGTGTACAAGGATCTTAACTGATGCCTTAAATGAGATGAAAAAACAAATCCTAAACTGTAACCCGAGTGAAACTTATGGCTTGTGCGTTTGCAGGCCTTATGCATAAGGGTTCATTTCCTATACAAATTATTTGTTCTAATTTTTTCGTAACCTAAGAAAATAGGTCATATTTATAGACACGGTATTCATTGAAGCCAAACTATCACAGCAGCTCATCTTCTTTATGTTTCTCGCTCTCCTTCTTCAGAAAATTTCCCTAGTTACAAAGTTGGTCCTTAGATGCTTTAACTTGGTCCTGACTTGGTTCTTGGTTCTTGTAACTTGGTCCTTGGATGTTGACTTGGTCCTTAGATGCTGTAACTAGCGGTAAAGTTTTTGTTGTTTTAGAAAGTAGAGTTGTGAAAAAGAGTCAAACGTTAGTGTAAAGAGGGAGGCGGTGAGGAGGGAACAGCACCTTTCATATACGGAATAATTTCTCTTCGTTTTAAGTTTTAGTGTAGTTCCTCACTTTCAGCAAAACACTTTTTTTTTCATTTAATTCAAAAAAGAAAAGCCTATTGCCTATTTCATACACTTAGCAATTGTTATTGGGAAGTAAACAGACATTTTCGGGAGGTGAATTTTCTATAGGGACATTTTCGGTGGTGGGATGTGGGGATGCCCCCTCTTAAATACGTTGCTCTTTATACTAAAGTATGACTTTGTATCCAATCCTTTACGAACAAAAAGTACAACACAAGGTTCACTAAATTAGAATAAGATAGCTTTTTGAACGTTCTAAATAACGTTAGCGTGATGAGCGAAGTATTGTGGAAGGGATATCCTCCCCATATCGTAATAATTTCTGTTTGTTTAAGTATTAATGTTGATCCTTAATATCAGCAGAAAAAACCTCCTCTTTTTGTTTGATCACTGAAAGCCACAAACAATTCTGAGGGGAAAACATTGAAAAGCCACTGATTTTGAATAGCCGAAATTAGCCAGTTGTTTATTTTTCTTTATACGGAGGCTGAGCCCATGTTATTTCAAATCTAGATTTTGTGGTAAGCATTTATGTCATCGAAGCTTGTTTTTATAGTAGTCAATGTTTGCCAAAAATTGTGCAAAATCTTTTTAATTGCAGTTTTTGTTATTGAACTTTGGCAAAGCGATTAGTTAATTAATTTGAGCAAAAAAAAAAAAAAAATGGAGAAATCGAAATCATTATGACAAATATAGATAGTGAAAACATCGATACATCATTTAATCAAAATATTGCCCAACACTTCCAATTTAAAGCAAAACATCTCATCGTAAAACTTATCTAATAATAGACTTGAAGCAAAACGGTGGTTTACTTTGGATGCGACACCAACTACTTTTCAGGATTATACTTTTTTAAAGCAGGATTTCTTAGAGAGTAGTATTTTTTTTAAAGAGTAGTAGATTATGAGAGGGTTTAAATGTGGAGTAGTCAATGGCAGTGTAAAATCTTTCTCTTAGATCTAGTAACTGAGAAAATAAACGCAATACCAAAACGTATCTTGCTACAAATGGAAGTATTTAGTGATGCGAAAGCCAAAATGGTGGTTAGTAACAAAAAAGTGTATTTTCTCTTATATGCTGAAACTGGTATAGCAAAAACATTTCTGTAACTTAATTGGTTGAAGCTGGAAGGCTTATAGCAACAAAACAAGATACAAAATCCTTGTATTATAATAGAGCAACAAAATCCTTGCTTCATAGATGATGCATATTTTCTTCAGCTTGTAAAGTGCAAGCTTGTTGTGAGTCATTGTGCATGAAAGTGTAATCGTTGCGTTCTTGAATTTTCTGAAGACCACACTGTCTTTGCATGACTTATAAATAACACTTCAATAGGGAAAGCCTTTTATTGACAGTGAAAACAAAAAAAAAGATCTCTGGCTATTTCAGTCACATTCGTAGTGGCCGTCTTAAGCAGATAAACACTATGACGGCCACTGTATATGTGACCGAAATACAAAGAGGTTGTTTTTCCCTCTCAAATAAAAGAATTTTTCCTATTGAACTGTTATGTGAATGTGGGTTAGGTAAAGCTGGAAATGCAGCAACAAAAACAGGACTGGCTAATGGTAAAGAAAACTGTGACTTACTTGTTCCACTGAAGCTACAATTGGTTTAGAAAACACATTCCAGAAAACGGCCTCGTTGCAGTTGGGAGTGGTTAAGGATCCGCGGTATCTATAAAATTTTCCAAGGTCTTTGGGTAGTAGGTCATTTAACCGAAATCCCAAATTTGCTCTAGTGGTATTTGTTTCAGCAACTCGGACTTCAGAAAGCATGTCAACGATGGGGCCAAGATTGGGATTATCATCTTCTGACTCCTAAAAATTGATTTATTTACTCTTTAAACT
The DNA here is from genome assembly GCA_027921565.1 of Artemia sinica. Classification (NCBI taxonomy): domain Eukaryota; kingdom Metazoa; phylum Arthropoda; class Branchiopoda; order Anostraca; family Artemiidae; genus Artemia; species Artemia sinica. The sequence continues at coordinate 69,900,629 of CM051258.1, forward strand.
TTTTCTTTATCAAAGGTAAAAGTAAAGAAAAAAGTTAAAGCTACAAGTGGTTTTTCCTATTTTGTTTTTAAAATATTTGCTTAAAAAAACCCTATTTTTTATTATTTCGGCCGTACTGAATCCAAAAAAAAACCATTATACGGCAAAATGACTAATTTGCGCAATAAATAGAACATAAGGAGGCATAAATTAATCCTAACCTTGTCAATGGGTTTTGACAATGAATTTATGACATGAAAAAACCCAACATCATTGATTTTCTTATGAAACGGTTTATGATAACGAACTGTAAGTAAGGAGCGACCAGGCTCAGTAGTAACCGAAACTCTAAAAATCGAAGTTTCAAGCTCCTAGAAACTTCAGAAATTTCAAGCTCCTATCTGCAAAAATGTGGAATTTTGTATTTTTTGCTAGAAGAAAGATCACGGATGCGTATCTATTTGTTTATATGTTTTTTTTCCCAGGGGTGATCATGTCAATCCAGGGGTCCTAAAATATCGTGAGAGGGCTCATTCGAACGTAAATTGAAAGTTCTAGTGCCCTTTTTAAGGGATCAAAAAATTAGAGGGCAATTTTGCCCCTCCCACTCTCATTTTTTCCCGACCTCAACCAATCAAAATTATGAGATGGCCATTTTGTTCAGCATAGTCAAAAATCTAATAAATATGTCTTTAAGGAAGCCTTAATCCCCCACAGTTTTCACAGATTTTCACACAGACGTTTTCAGGAGGGATTTTTCTGGTGGGGGGATAAGAGGAGGGGGTTACGTGGGAGGATCTTTCCATGAAGAAAGTTTCCTCGGGGGAAGGGACATTTCTATGAAGGGGGTTCCAGATTTCCCAGCATTATTTAAAAAACAATCAGAAATTAAATAAAAAAAAAGTTTTTTTCAACTGAAAATAAGGAGTAACATTAAAACTTAAAACGAACAGAAATTATTACGTGTATAAGAGGGTTTTCCCCCTAGTCAGTACCTCGCTCTTTACGCTAAAGTTGTTTTAGTACTTTCAAACAAGCTATCAATTCTAATTAACCGGCCTTTGTGATTCGAACAAAATTTGAACTTTAGCGTAGGGGGCGAGGTAATTGCTAGGGGGCGAACTCCCTAATATACGTAATAAAAACATACGAGTATAGAAGTTTGTTATGTAAGTTAATTTGTAAGTTACGACAGAACAAAATTTCGAAAAAGCCATTTAGCCACAAAAAGTAAAATTAAAATGTAAATTTAGTTTTAATAATTCATGTTTTTTATTGGACCTTTAAATTTTGCCTCGGCTTGTCTTTTGTCATTATGAAACACATATCACCGAACCTTTGTTTCTTTCAATTGTTCAGGTAGGGGGACAAAAACTTCTTCTTTTGCTTTGGCTTGTCTTTTGTCATTATGAAAGACGTATCGCTTAACCTTACATTTCTTTTATTTGTTCAGGTGGGGGAAAAAATTTCTTTTTCTAACAACGGTTTATCCAGTCCATATGTTAGATTTTCAAAAGTATGGTAGATATTGATGACCTTATCCATGTCAAAATCCAAAACCCAATCATCATTGCTATCATTTTCAGTTTGTTTTGCTTGTTACACTTTAGCTTATCTTTCGTCATTTTGAAATACGTATCGCCAAACCTATTTTTTTTTTTTTTTAGCAAAGGTATGGGGCACGCAGCAGGCTTCTATATATAGATTCTCAATGTCGCTTGTCTTCTAAACGCAGACAATTTGAGCCTTTTCTTGATGTCATGACGTCCAAATGGACCTTAAATTAGAAGTGGTGCCTTCGCAAAATTATATTTTTTGTTATTGTACCTTTAACTTTTGCCGCGGCTTGTCTTTTGTCATTATGAAAGACATATCACCGAACCTTTGTTTCTTTTAATTATTCAGGTGGTGGGACAAAAACTTCTTTTTCTTCAAACGATTTATGTAGTCCAGGTTTTTGATTTTACAAGGTTTTGAAGGCATTGAGGACCATCTTTGTTTCTTTTAATTGTTCAGGTGGTTGGACAAAAACTTCTTCTTTTGCCTTGCCTGGCTTGTCTTTTCTCATTATGAAACACATATCGCCAAACATTTGTTTTCTTTTAATTGTTCAGGTGGTGGGCCAAAAACTTTTTTCTTCCAATGATTTATCCAGTCCATATTTTCGATTTTCAAAGGTACGGTAGGTATTAATGACCTTTTCCATGTCTTTCGTCATTGTGTCGTCGGCTTATCTTTCGTTATATACGAGAGCCCCGCGGCTCCGGTACAACTATGCGCCGGGCTTCTATATATGGATTCTTACTGTCGCTTGTCTTCTAACCGAGTCAGCTGTCCTGGTGAAGCAGCACGTTCATACATATCGTTCTCCAGTTCTCAAATTTTAATGTAACCTTTGGCGTAGCTGTTTTGTTTCACAATATTTCTTCCGATAGATTCGTTAGGGTACGACAAATCTCTTAATTTAAAGGACGTACAAGGCGCTGTTCAACAGATCCATCGGGGTCTAAAAAGTTGCGGCATCGCCGCCAAGCTCCGGGACTCGGCAGGCAGCAGGCTACTGTACATTTTACAAGGACATACATTAAGCTATTCAACAACTTAATCGGGATCTGAAAAGCTGTGTCATCGCAACCAAACCCTGGCTCTCTGGACGCGGCAGGTTTGTCTGCGCAATAGCAGAATCATCACGCTTTTCTTAAGTTTTCAAATCACGAGGTGTCACTTTCATTTTTTATTCATTATAATTGTTGCTGTTGCATATCTTCTTACTACCTATTTCATTGTTCTTCACTTTCGTTTTTGATTTATTTTGATCCTTGTTGTCGAAAATATATTCATTTTGATTCTTGTAACCGCATTTTTCTCTGTTCTTGAATTTCGCAGCAGGCTTGTGTATATTAGACTCTCAAATTACATATTAGCATTATCATCACGTTCTTTTTTAGTTTTAACTCATTGGGTTCAAATTTTGTTTTTTATTCGGTGTGATTTTTGTTGTCGTATATCTTCTAACCGCGTATTTCTTTGTTTTTCTCTTTCATTCTTGAAACCTTATAGTTTAACCGCTTATCTTTGTACCTTATCTTTTAACCGTTTATCTTTGCTATTCACTTTTCTTTATGATTTGTTCTGGTCCTTGTTGTCGCACGTCTTATAACCGCATCTTTCTTGGTTCTTAAATTTTGTTTTTGACTTGTTAAATTTCCTTGTTCTTCACTTTCAATTGTGACTCATTCTAATTGTCGTTTTCGAAAATATTCTAACCATACATTTCTTTGTTCTTGTTCCTAAGTTATTCATTTGTCCTATAGGTTTTTATGGATCAGCTGAAAACACCTTGTGCAAAAAGACTCATTAAACTGGGTACTTTATACTTAGTTATGTTTATTGTGTATTTTTGCCTGCATCATAGACACTGAAAACGTTATATTCACTACTGAGGCAAATATGGCGTATGTATGCTCTTAAAATGTGCTCATAGATATGACGTCACTCATATCGACTATCTTCCAAAATTTAGGCTCTTAAAGATTTTTCTCAAAACTCGTGACCAATATAGACGGTGACGGTTCTGATTTCAAATATATACGTTTCATCAAGTTTAATCTTACCCATCAAAAGTTACGCGCCTGAGAAAATTTGGCTGATTTTCGAAAAAAGGGGGAAAGACCCCCTTAAAGTTATAGAACCTTAATGAAATTCACACCGTTATATTCAGCGTATCAGAGAACCCTACTGTAGAGGTTTCAAGCTCCTATCTACAAAAATGTTGAATTTTGCATTTTTTGCCAGAAGAAAGATCACGGGTGCGTGTTTATTTGTTTTTTTTTTTTTTTTCCCCAGGGGTGATCGTATCGACCCAGTGGTCCTAGAATATCGTAAGAGGGCTCATTGGAACGGAAATTAAAAGTTCTAGTGCCCTTTTTAAGTGACAAAAAAAAATGGAGGGCAACTAGGCCCCCTCCCACGCTCATTTTTATCTCAAAGTCACCCAATTAAAATTTTGAGATGGCCATTTTGTCAGCATAGTCGAAAGTCTAATAAATATGTCTTTTACGATGACTTAATCCCCCAAAGTTCCCAGGGGAAGAGCTGCAAGTTATGAAATTTGCTCATTGCTTACATATTGTATTGGTTATTGGGAAGTATACAGACATTTTCAGGAAGAATTTTTTTCTGGTGGGGGGGGGCTGGAGGAGGGGGTTACTCGGGAGAATCTTTCCGTGGAGGATGTTTCTTTGGGGTAAGGGACATTTCTATGAAGGGGGCGTCCTATTTGATCAGCACATTATTTTTCAAGAGCATAAATTACATAACTTCCGCCCTAGGACTTGTCGAGTCGTTTTTATTATCTATGATGCCTGCAAATGTACAACAAAGGATTAACAGCTTTTTAGAAAATAACAATTGAATAAGAAACGTGTTATTATAGCGTCTGTAAAGGATCAAACAGTTCGTGGTAACGAACTGTAAGTAAGGAGCGACCCGGCTCAATGGTAACCGAAACTCTAAAAAACGGAATTTTGATACCAATAGATACATCAAAAGAATCAAATTTTAATTCTGATTAAAAATATATAAGTTTCATCAAGTTTAATTTTATCTATCAAAAGTTACGCGTCTGAGAAAATTTTGCTGATTTTCGAAAAAAGGGGGAAAGACCCCCTAAAAATTATAGAACCTTAATGAAAATCACACCATCATATTCAGCGTATCAGAGAACCCTATTGTAGAGGTTTCAAGCTGCTATCTAGAAAAATGTGGAATTTTCCATTTTTTGCCAGAAGAAAGATCACGGATGCGTGTTTATTTGTTTTTTTGTTGTTTTTTTCCCCCCAGGGGTGATCGTATCGACCCAGTGGTCCTAGGATATCGTGGGAGGGCTCATTGGAACGGAAATTAAAAGTTCTAGTGCCCTTTTTAAGTGACCAAAAAAATGGAGGGCAACTAGGCCCCCTCCCACGCTCATTTTTTTCCCAAAGTCACCCGATCAAAATTTTGAGATAGCCATTTTGTTCAGCATGGTCGAAAATATTACAACTATGTCTTTTAGGATGACTTAATCCTCGAAGCCCCCAGGAGGATGGCTGAACGTTATGAACTTTACCGAATGTTCAAACAGTTCGTGTAACGAACTGTAAGTAAGGAGCGACCTGGCTCAATGGTAACCGAAACTCTAAAAAACGGAATTTCGATATCAATAGATACATCAAAAGAGTCAGATTTTAATGCTGATTTCAAATATATAATTTTCATCAAGTGGAGTCCTACTTATCAAAAGTTACGCGCCTGAGAAAATTTGGGTGATTTTCGAAAAAAGGGGAAAGACCCCCTAAAAGTTATAGAACCCTAATGAAAATCACACCATTATATTAACCGTATCAGAGAACCCTACTGCGGAGGTTTCAAGCTCTTATCTACAAAAATGTGGAATTTTGCATTTTTTGCCAGAAGAAAGATCACGGATGCGTGTTTATTTGTTGTTTTTTTTTCCCAGGGGTGATCGTATCGACCCAGTGGTCCTAGAATATCGTGGGAGGGCTCATTTGAACAGAAATTAAAAGTTCTAGTGCCCTTTTTAAGTGACCAAAAAAAAATGGAGGGCGACTAGCCCCCTCCCACGCTCATTTTTTCCCAAAGTCACCCGATCAAAATTTTGAGATAGCCATTTTGTTCATTATGGTCGAAAAAATGATAACTATGTCTTTTAGAATGACTTAATCCCCCAAAGTCCCCGGGGGGAGGGCTGAAAGTTATGAACTTTACCCAATGTTAACATATAGTATTGGTTATTGGGAAGTATACAGACGTTTTCAGAGGGGATTTTTTCTGGTAGCGGGGGGGGGGAGTGGTTTGGGGGCTATGTGGGAGGACCTTACCATGAAGGAAGTTTTCATGGGAGAAGGTACATTGCTATGAAGGGGGCGCCGGATTTCCCAGCATCATTTAAAAAAAGATCAGAAATTATATATAAAAAAACAAGTTTTTTAACTGAAAGTAAGGAGCAACATCAAAACTTAAAACGACAGAAAACACTACGTATATGATTGGGTTCATCCCCTAGTCAATACCTCGCTCTTCAAGCCAAAGATTATTTAGTACTTTCATAAGAGCTATTTATTCTAATTAACGGCATTTGTGATTAAGGGGTCATTTTTAAAGAATTGGAACAAAATTCGAACTTAAGCTTAAAGTGCAAGGTATTGACTAGGGGGCGAACCCTCTAATATACGTATTAAAAATATAAGAATATAGAGGTTCGTTACGTAAGTTAATTCGTAAGTTACGTATATTTATTACTAATAAATACGTTCGTAAATAAATTACACAGGTTTCGAGAAAGCCATTTAACCAAATAAAAGTAAAATTAATATTCAATTTTTTTTTTTAATTTTTCATGTACGGTGAGCCAAAATCAAAACGTGCATTAATTCAAAAATGTTCAAAAATTAAACAAACAAAACAAGTTTTTTAAACTGAAAGTAAGGAGCGACATTAAAACTTAAAACGAACAGAAATTATTCCGTATATGAAAGGGGCTGTCCCCTCCTCAACGCCTCGCTCTTTACGCTAAAGTTTTTTATTGTTTTAAAAAATAAAGTTGTGAGACAGAGTCAAACTTTAGCGTAAAGAGCGAGGGGTTGAGGAGGGGACAGCCCCTTTCATATACGGAATAACTTTCGCTTAAAGAGCAAGGTATTGACTAGGGGGCGAACCCCCTAATATATGTATTAAAAATATATGAATATAGAAGTTCGTTATGTAAGTTAATTCGTAAGTTACAAATATTTATTACTAATAAAAGCGTTCGTAAATAAAATTAAACAAGTTTCGAGAAAGCCACTTAACCAAATAAAAGTGAATTAATATGAAAATTCTGTTTTAATTATTCATGTACGGTGAGCCAAGATCAAAACCTGCATTTATTCAAAAACGTTCAAAAATTAAATAAAAAAAAGGTTTTTTAAATGAAAGTAAGGAGCGACATTAAAATTTAAAACGAACAGAAATTATTCCGTATATGAAAGGGGCTGTCCCCTCCTCAACGCCTCGCTGTTTACGCTAAAGTTTTTCATAGTTTAAAAAAAATAGATTTGTGAGAAAGTCAAACTTTAGCGTAAAGAGCGAGGCGTTGAGGAGGGGACAGCCCCTTTCATATACGGAATAATTTCTGTTCGTTTTAAGTTTTAATGTCGCTCCTTACTTTCAGTTAAAAAAACTTGTTTTTTTATTTAATATTTGTAAAAACTAATTTGTATGTTGCTTATTTGAAATTTTCCACATGTGTTCTGCTATTGGTTGAACTTTGCGGACTTTCTTGAAAAGGTTAAATAAAGTTTAACTTCTTTTCCGACTGCAATAAAGTCAACAAAGTTATGCGAGGAAAACGGTTTACTAACTTTATAGACAGCTTTATTAACTTTATTGACGCCGTGGGAGCCCCGCATTAGACTGATTAAACTTAAATATTGACTGAAGTTTGATAAGACGTTTGATAAATGTGGGTTTGGTGTCATCATGGCCATCTGTTTTTAAACTTGTTCGAAAATATTTTTTGAAGCAAGTTTAACTTAACAAAGAACTAATCTTTTTTATTGTTCGAATGGTTCAGAGGCAAATTTGACATGGTCCATAAAAATAGGACAAATTCGGCAATAAAGTTATTTTCTGACTTTGGCTTGAGTTCACCTAAAAAAAACACTGGCCAGAATTTTTCGATGCTTCTTTAAGGGGTCAAGTATGAAGATTCGATGCCATTTGGATCAAAATGTGTAGTTGCATTTATAATGGACTATGGGTAAAGAATCGAGCCTCAGACGCAGTAACGTAGTTTCGTCAAAATCGTAGGGGGTGGGGGGGGGAGTTGGAACCAGTTTTCTGAAGTCAAGTGAAAATGACAGTGGGGCTGGGGAGGGGTGGCAAATCAAGGCCCGAAAGGGGCAGCTGCCCCGTCCCCCTTAGCAAATTACGCCCCTGCTCGGGCGCAACCGCTTTCCGGGCACGTTTACTTCGGACCACGGTTAACTGTTTTTACAGCAACATTTGTTTGCTGGCTTCCTAAAATTCTAGGTTTGATCCAGCGAAACTTAAACCTTTATTTGAAATCCAAACCAATAAATTAAAATTAAACTTTTTTTGTATTTTTCTGCTTCTACTGGCTTATGCTACAATGTTAGCGGCGTATTAAGTTATTAATTCCTATTGCACCTATTGACTTTACACTTAGTACGTTTAAAACAGTAGTTCTTAAAGATGGATTAGCACTGATAAATATTTTGGCTGTCAAAGGCTAAATTTTTTAGGAGGAAATTTGATATAATTAGATTTAGGATGCACTAAAAATAAGACAAATAAAAATAAACAAAAGAGCCAACAAACGATTGTAAACTTAATTATTTTCTTAGACCAAACTGCTTTTCCATGTACAAAAAAAAATAAGCGAGAAAAACGGGTTTCAATTTCAACAAAGCAGTGAACAAAAGCAGTTCACTGCTTTGTTGAAATTAAAACCTGTTTTTCTTGCTTATTTTTTTGTGGTTGTAAAGTTTAGTAAAAAAAAGTGAAAACGCTACAAATTAAAACCAAATATTTCGAATTTTGCATTCGAAGTATTTTTTTCCACAATTTGCATTCTCTTTATTCAGGCTTTGGACTTCCTTTTTAGTTTCATCGTTTTGACTCTAAATAAGAAATTATTTTAAACAGAACTAGAAATGTAATCTTCTGAATTTCATCCTTTTTTATTTGTTTTATATACTTAATCAATTTGGCTTATTAATTTGCTACTACTTTCTGCACTATTTTTATTTTATACTGGTCTTATTGTACTTCTGAGCAAATTTATGATTTTGCAAAAAAAATCTTGTTTTTTGCACAAAATGGGTCCAACTACTTTTTCTTCCGAAAAATACTGTTGTTCAAAATTGTTTCCCAGCTCTTTTTTTAAGAAAAGCTAGGCTTACGTGCAGGTGGATGAGGTCTTCAAGTCCATGGCCATCCTCCCCCCCCCCCCCCCACAAAAAAAAATTCGAATGCTCATGCGTAACTTAATTGTCCCGCCAAATACTAAACACGCTAACAATTAAGAAATTCTAAAATTTAGAAATATACAATGTTGAATCATTCTTGTGTAGGAGTAAATTGAAGAAAAGGTAAATAGAAGAAGTAAATTGAAACCGAACTACCTCCCCTTAAACACACTGTTTCATTTTCTGACTACGGAAGAAAGAAAACAAATATATTATCCTTATATAGAACAACAGATCACTGGACTGGATGACAGAGCAAAAAAACTTATAATTTTATTTCATTCTCTAGTTTGCTGTGGGTTTTGATATTACTGTAATGACTCAGAGACATAATAAATTAAATTGATATAAACTGACAATACTCGTCTTTTCACATTACGGGTCTTTGAATCTGGTTGCATCTTTTCTAACCAAATTCTATGGTATTTACAAAAACTGATTAGTATTTGTCGCTGACAGTCTTTGCATTTGAATAAATAAAATCAACTTGCATAATACATTTCGAGCAGGGTCAGCGGCCATGCCTGCACACCTCGGCTGTGATAATGCTGTGATATTTTATACGTCAAATTGAGCTAAAAGAATTGAAAGAGGCAGAACAGTTAGAAAAGATCAATAACTGCTATGTTCTGAAAGATAAAAAAATTGTTTTGTAAAAATATGACGCTTCCCAGGCAAAAAGCAACCACAAACTTCTTACCTTCCTGAAGTTTTGAAGGCTTGCCCCCTTCCCATCTCGGTACTTTTTAATAATGCTCAATGTATCCAAAAGCTTATCTAATAACCAAAATACAGAAAATACGTATATGACGTCATATTATATGACGTCATATTTATCATTTATACTACGGTTTCGAAGCAGTAGTAATTATATGAAAAGCACAAGTCTTGTAAGTAAGTAAAAAAATGTTCAATTTTAAAAGTATTGCCATTGTCTCATGTGCGGGAATAGCTGGCTGGTGGGCCTATAGAAAGTTTAGCTCAACCTCAAAGGAGCCTTGCGAAATTAAGCAAGGTAATATAGTTTGCAGTGATAAGCCCACTTATCAGGAGTCGTTGAAAGACTCAGAGGAAAGTGATGGACCTTCTACTACGATGGATGTAGTTGGAGCTGTCGAAGATACTGCAGCTGCTGAGACAAAGGAGGAGGAAGACTGGATTAACTCTCATCCAGGGAAAAATAGCGAACCATCCAGTGAGGCTATGATAGTCAATGCTGCAACTTCAATGGAGCCTAGTGCAAGTCAGCAACAAATCACAATTTCCTGTGGTAAGCTGATTGTAGACTCGGAAAGCCTCGTCCTTACAGAAGCACCTAAAAACAACGACAAAAAAGGAATAAAACAAGAGAAAAAAGAAATCAACAATGAGCAGGAGTCAGAGACACATTTAGAAAAAAACGGTGAACCTTCCACTATGAAGAAGGTGTTTGAAGCTTCTGATGATTCTCCAGCTGCCAAAACGAAGGAGGAAGATGTAACTGCTGTAGAAATTGAAGCTGAAGGAGGAAAAAACAAAGATGCTGAGCAGCGAGAAAAGGGAAAGTGTCAAGAACGTAAGGTCAAAGGATCAATTTGTACAGAAAAACAAAAACAAGAAGAGCTGGAGCCCATTTCCTGCTCAGTTCCAGATAGGGCAGCCAAATCCAGGAATAAGCAATTTAGCTGCAAAGAATTAGCTTCAAAAGCTGCATCAGTAACAGCTTCAAGGGAAAAAGGACTTGGAAAAAATAATGTGGTCTCATGTTATGCTAACTTTTATGTGGAAAAACCCTTACGTTATGATAAGAACCCCATTTCTCTTTATAATCCAGAAATAGCAACCGAGTCTAGCAATAACCAAATTGCAGGGAGCAAATTTGGTGCGGGAGGAAAAGGACTTATAAACAATGATTTGGTTTCGTGTTATGCCAACTCAGCTATTCAGTGTCTCTTTAGCATGCACGATAACCTTTTCAACACCTTTCCCCACTTACAAGGTCCTATTTCAAAGGAAATAGAACGGCTTGCATTTTCCTCTCTTAAGGAAAGGGAATCAACGGAAAAGCTGAGAAAATTACTGCCGACTGGATATGCTTTTGCAGAAAAAGAGTATTATGATATTTGTGAATTTTGGTACACTTTGTTCGACTGTGTTGATAATGAAAACAGGCCAATCGGTGCCAGTCCCTTATTATATCGAAGTCAATTAAGCCAAATATTTCATTTCAAAAACCGGAAATATTTGGTGTGCGATATTTGTCAATGGAGTCAAACCGGAAAAGATCACCAAATTTCGGAAACAGTTCTTTACTTGCCAGTTCCAGAAATTGGTAACGGGGAAATTCCTTTCAATCGGGTTCTTAATCCCATTGTGGTTGGAAAAAAAATGCCCAAATGGACATGAGCTGACCTGTCACACAGTATTTACCAAAACCAGTCTATTTCTTGCTGTGAGTTTGAATAGAGTTGGATTTGGTTCCATAAATAAAGCAAAAATTGTGAATTTTGATCTTGATAGGATTAATCTGGAAGTTGCAGAAGCCTCTTGTTACCATGGTTACCACGGTCTCTTGCTATCCTCAGACATGTATAAGGCCGTTGCTATTGCTGTGCACATTGGTTCTTCTTTGAATTCAGGTCATTATTTTGTGTATAAAAGAACCCCCAAAGGAGGCTGGTGTCGCTGTAATGATTCATTAGTGGAGGAGGCTGATCTAAAAGATTTAAATGAGGCTGACTACACATTTTTGCCACAAATGGCTTTTCTGGTCCTTCAGAGGTCTTGAAAGCTTTTGTCAAAACCTATACAAACAAACCCATGATTTTTGCGTAGTCATTGTAGTGTTTTGTGCTTGTACTTGCTGTTTGCTTATGTAGTGTTTGCTTTATTATTGCTGCTTGCTTTTCCTTTATTATGTTTTTGTTGCAGGTCGGTTGGCTTAACAACAAATAATCATCACGGAAAATAATACATGGTGTCAGAAGTCAGAAATGGACAATCTACTGCCATGCCCAACATTCAATTGGGAATCAGCCAGTCTACAAGCATGGACGAAGTTTGAACAGCATTAAACCTATATTCAGCGGACCATTGAGTGAGAACAATGCCAAACAACAATGTGCTTACCTTCTTCTCTGGTTAGGAGAAAAAGGACGAGATGTCTGTAGTACTTGGACATTAAATTCAGAAGAAAAAGACAAATTTGATATTTATCTCGAGAAATTCAGAGAGCACATAGCTCCTGTGAGTAATCCTATATTAGCTCGTTACAAATTCCATAAACGCAACCCATTGGAGCATGCGTCAATTGAACATTATATTACAACCCTCAAGGCTCTGGTCAAAGACTGTGAGTTTACAAGTGATTTTGAAAAAGAGATGGTGAAAGACAGATTAATATGTGGGCTGGAACTACATAGAATTAGAGAAAAACTATTATCTCAAGGTGGAACTCTTGACAGGGCAGTGACAATTGCAAGAGATTTTGAGACAAATCAAGAACAACTCACGTCCATGTCAGCCACATCCAAATCACATACTACTACAATAAATGAACCAACTATAAAACAGGAAACAGATTTCGTAAGGAAACAAAGGAAGTTTGAGCAGCCCACAACGAGTAAGAAGTGTTAGTTCTGTGGTGAGATATATGACCCAAGCCACAAATGTTCAGCCAGAGGCAAATCTTGCTCCAAGTGTGGAAAGACTAATCCCTTTGCTCGTGTCTGTCGTAGCGAACCTTTAGACACTATTGATATGGAAGGAACTGATGGGAATCAAGAACAAGAAATATATACTGTTACGCTATTTACTGGAGCCATAGCTGAGAAATCAAGCTAACGGACTATGGCCATTAAACTGAACAATTGGACACTCGATTCAAAATAGACACAGGAGCTCAAGCAAATGTCATACCAAAATATGTCTATGAGAGGCTTAAACCCAGACCACAACTGAACAAGACGAAACAGATCCCTGTAGCTTATGAAGGAACACGCATTCCGATTGCTGAAGTCTGCTCTCTAAATTGCAGATAGAATGGAAACGCCAAAAAAAAGTACAGCTTCTTTGTAGTAGATATACAATCAAACCCATTACTAGGGTACCAAGCATGTGTAGAAATGGAACTTGTGAAAGTTGCCACATCTATCTCAACCTTATCTACTAAGAAGAGTAATCAGGAGACCCAAATTCGCGAAGAATTGGTGATGTCTTTACTGGAATAGGTAAAGTTCCAGGTAAAGTAGACATCCATGTTAAGGGAAATTCAGTTCCTTCTGTGAATCCTGGGTGCAGAATCCTTTTTTCCTTACATGACAGGGTTAAAAGTGAACTTGAACGCCTCGAAAGCTTAAATATGATCGAATAAGTTGTAGCTCCAACCCAGTTGATTAATTCAATTGTAGCAGTGGAAAAGTCAGATGGATCCTTACGTTTATGTTTGGACCCAAGAGAGCTCAACAAATCAATACAAACCCCTACTATCCAATGCCAACTTTTGAAGATATTGCTTCCAAAACTCATGGCCATAATAAGTTCTTAAAACTTGATGCAACATCTGGGTATTGGATGTTGGCATTAACCGAAAAATCGTCACTTGTTACAACCTTCAACACTCCATTTGGCTGGTACAGATACAAAATAATGCCATTTGGTATAATAGGTGCACAAGACGAATCCAGAGAAAGATGGAAGAGACCTTTGGCGAACTGAAAGGTGTTGGCATCATTGCAGATGATATCCTTGTATCTGGAAAGAATAAAGAATATGATGGGAATTTAAAGAAAGTCCTACAGAAGGCCAGAGAAGTTGGGGTCAAGTTTAATCCAGAAAAATGCTTATTCGGATTTACAAGAGTACCATACTTTGGACATTTGGTTACTGCAGATGGCACCAAACCATACCCTTCCAAAGTTGAAGCCATAAGTGAGATGCCACAGCCAGCAAACAAAGACGAACTGGCCACATTCCTTGGAATGACCAACTTTCTGTCAAAATACATTCCAAACTTGTCATCCTTAAAACTTTCCACTGAGAGAGTAAGGAAAACTAAACGTGTTTGAGTGGACCAATGAGCACACAGCAGCAATGGATAAAATCAAAACTTCGATTTGTAGTAGCCTGGCGACTTTCGATACTAAGGCAAAATCTGTTGAGCTGAAAACTGACGCCTCCAAGAATAGCCTTGGAGCAGACTTAAGCGTTGGTGGGAAAATTATTGCTTTCGGATCAAGAGCTCTAACATCAACAGAACATAATTATTCACAGGTTGAGAAAGAGCCTTATGCCATTCTATATGGTTGTAGAAAATTCCACCAATTCGTCTACGGGAGGAGGAAATTAGAAGTGGTGCCTTGATAGAACTACATTTTTTTTTTATTGGACCTTTAACTTTTGCAACAGCTTTTATTTTGTCATTATGAAAGACATATCGCCGAACCTTTGTTTCTTTTAATTGTTCAGGTGGTGGGACAAAAACTTCTTTTTCTTCCAACGATTTATCCAGTCCATATTTTTGATTTTCAAATGTATGGTAGGTATTGATGACCTTATCCATGTAAAAATCCCAAACCCAATCATCATCGCTATGATTTTCAATTTTGACACGTTATGATTTTTGCTGTCCAGATTGATTTTCATTGACTCTATTTTTTTAATTTTCATTTTTGAATCCCCCACTTGTTCGGTGCCGTATGTCTTCTAACCGCGTGTGTCTTTGTCCTTCATTTTCATTTTTAACCGCTCTAATTGTCGTTTTCGTATATCTTCCAACCTGCCGTGTGTATGCTCTTCCTTTTCATTTTTGATACGTTTTTCGATTTTGATTACTTCAGACAATTTAGCAATGGCCTTTGCTATAGCTGTCCGTATTGGTGTTGTCGCAATTGATGGTCCAGGTTATCAAATTTCACATCTTATCACGTTTGATAGTTCAGCTTTTGGTTCCAAAGAATCATCATTTATTGTAACTGCAACTGCAAATTTTCGTTTTTTGGGCCTTTCAACAAACATTATATTATATGAATAACTGTTGGGTTAGAAACTCAACAATCTTATACATGCTATGCATGACATCATATAAGAAAATACTTATATGATGCCATATTTTATGTCATAAGAAATACTTATATGATGTATTAACATAGTAGATGACGTCATTTGGAAAAACCAAAATTAAGGCTCTTCTTACTATTTTTCTCAGGCTTCTGACCTATACTTTAGATCATTTGAATCGGAATGGCCGATTCCCATGGTCTAATTTTTATTTTGGTCCGATTTAGTATCAAAATATTTAATTTTGTGCTACTATTGGTCAAGGAATCGCTTAGGAGTGTAAGCTTTTAAGTTTTCCAAGGAGTGTGAGTTTTTACTGAAATTAGTGCGGTTAAAAGCATATTAAGAAAAATATTATTAATAACTGCTAGTTTTGATTGGTTCATTTGAACTGATGTAATGTATACATAATTAGTGTTTGGTTGTTTTTTTTTTTTTTTTTTTTTTTTTACCAATTACGGCTTGATGCAATGATGTTCATATTATTTATGTTTGTTCAGTATTTAGGAGCCTAAAAAAAAGAAAAGAAACATGTCGCGTACCTACAGAGCAGTGTATAATTGTGATTTTCTTTCTCGTTTTGTGTAATTTGTTCTAAGTGCTGATTTAGATCTTAGCTCCAGCGTTCGTCACTACAAACCACATGTATAACTCCTAAGTTTATGTGTATTGCTTTTTTTTTTGTTGTTTTGCTTATTGCTCCGTCTTTTCTTTTTTTGTATGACGGGTTTTCCAATAAATAATAATAATAATAATAAATGCGGGATCGATTAAAATCCTATTATGAATAGACCCAAAGTGGCTTCAGTAAGCCTTTAAGGGTGTAACGATGGAGCTTTAGTGTTTCAGGAAATTCCAAGTTGATAATCGATTAAACAGACAGCGACCAAGAATAAGAACTTGTAGAAAGAAAAACTAAGGGTAAAAGGGTACGGCTAAGGAAAGAAAAGTATGGCTTAATTAATGAAGGAGAGTTTTCTTTTTTAATAGCAAGATTAGCAGTGTCATGAATCACTTGATGACGTGGGGCTAGTCTTGTCAGTTGAAATTTTATCACTATGTAGTGTGATGTACAGTTGATCTGTAACATGATGTAGTTGATCTGTAAGTAGATAGGAGGGGGGGACTTCACCAATATTGTTTTTCAGTAGCTGAATTGCGTACAATTTTAATATAGATTTACATTCTGGTGGATGGGGGTAAGAGGACTGGATGATTTTGCTCCTCAATATTTTTTCAGAATTTCCCGAAATATATTTTAGAAAACGATAAGACCCCATTTCGTTGATTAGCCTCTTTTTCGCATCTTCTAATGTTTTGGGCTCTTCTTAACCTTAATTTTGATTCTCTAGACCAATACCTTGTAAGCCAAATCTACGTATCATGAAATGACTGAGAATTTCTATCCATACATAGTGCTGTCGAACTTGCAGCTTTTCCCTGAAACTGGGGTGGGGGGGGGGGTTTGCATAAATAGGTAGGATGCACAGTAGACAATAATTCTAGAAAGATGACTGCTTATCAAATAAGGAGGGATGATATTACTCTAATCTTTAGCATACTCTATGGTTTTTGCTCAATAGAATAGCATTGGATAGGTAGCCTATAAGAAAGTGTGTCTCTGGGCCCGGTTGAGGTAGCCCTAGGGCCGTTTCTGATAAGTCCATGGCCTGTTGTAGGTTCCTTTAATAAATAAATCAATTCCCACGTTTAACAAAGCTTATTCCAATAACTTAAGGTCTGGGCACACGTAGCTGATTTCAAGAACTGATTTCCAAATCATCGCCAATTTTAAAAGAAATCGACGTCGATTTGAGCTTGAAAAGTTTACTAGTTTTCGGAGCCGATTTACAAAATCAGCGCCGATTTTTCATCATGATCATCACAAAAAACTAGGGATGTACATAAATAGTCAGCCAGAGATGTCTGTGATGAAAGACCCCACTACTAAGCTGAGAGCTAAACTGAGAACTAAGCTGGGATCAATCATGCAACTATTAATAAACTCCCAGTTGACTATTTGTGTCCATGATATTTTGATTTGAAAATCTCGCGCAATAAATTTTTCTTTCAACAAATGTTTTCTTACCGCTATTGTTTGTCCACTGATGCTGAAATCGGTTCTCGAAATCAGCTACGTGTGCCGAGCCCTTTATTGAATAAGTATAACTACTAAGGTTTTAACATAAACGAGAATTTGTTACAAGAAAAAGCCTTGTGAACCCATTGAACCTTTGAAACTAACCAAAAGTTTATATTAATGTAAGTTTATATTAATGGATGACTATTTCCAGAATTTTCAATCTGTAGAAGGATCTGTTGCAGATTCTTGAGCTCTGTGGCCCAACAAGTAAATAGTCAATTGTAATAGGTATCAGTAAGTGTATTTGGACAATAATCAGTAATTGCAATTGGCTATTGAACGCCAAAAATTACAAGAATCCAATGCAAGAAACTTATTGAAAGCAGAAAATATCTATCTCAAAATAATATTGCCGCCTAGAGTTCTTTTGCGCATAACCTACTTGCTTTTCTATGTAAACATTCTGTTTTCGTTTTGAAGTTCAATTTCGACTTGATTTGGAGACAGCTAAGGGATTGCTATTCCCAGCTTGTGACAGTCACTTGTTTGCTATCAGAACTGAAGAACGTCTTTTCTTGTTGGAATAGGCTAACTTAAACTTTACAATTTCAAGCTACTATGGAATTATGTTATTGTGAGAAATAAATGTTTGTCTAAGAAATAACTTTCAATTTTGGGAATGAAGAATGTTCCATATAAGCTATTAAAACTTCAGGCTGAATACACAATTTTTCAATAAGATTAAATTTTTTTTATCTTTTAGATTTTTTTCTTGTACCAAAGCGAGTTTTTCAAGTTAACTAGTAAATTTCTTCTCTTAGATTTTTTTTAAGTAGCGTACCCTCTTCCCTTAGGGTAGATCCTAAATAGCCCAGTAAAGTATGTTACCTTCAAATATCCATCTTACGGGTTTAAAGGTGGGATAGAACCTCAAAAGAATTAAACGGTAGGGCATAAATCCATTCAGCAATAGATCTATTCAAATATGTATTCCCTATGCTTCGGTATCTTTATTTCCTAAAAACTTTGCCCATCGCATTTGTATTGAGGGCATGGTGAAACCTAGGGATTTAAACTTCTGCTTCAAAGGAATTCTGTAAAAATCTAAAAGGCTACAATTACTTTCGGGAAGCGCTGGAGTTGAACCTCCTATTATGACTATATAGACACAGCGTTGGGACGTATGCTGTTACCAAGATTGCCCAAAAATGCTTTTGGTACACCAATACAGGCAAGAAAGCAAACAATTTAGCTGGAAAGGTGTCCAAAGAATTCGAAATGCTCAAAATTGGGAGGGATTGAAATTGCAGGGCTCTTTTTGGCAAGTGGTAAAAATATGCTTCCGTACCGTAAATCCAAATGTTCCTGTTTTTCAAACTTTCTTGAACGAAAATCAGAAAATAAATAAACTATCAACGTTCTTTCTAGCTCAGAAAGTATTTACGTCCCACGAAGCCAATTTCAAAATGAAGCAGTTTATTACTAAAAGAAGTAGAACGAAAACGTTTATTCAACAAAGCCTCCTCTTGCCTCCGTCCCATAACCATGGAGTGATTCTGACTATTCCCAGAAGGCAGATCAGCTCTACCAGCCTCCTCTTCCTCCTACTCCTATGAGTGAAGACCAAAAGCTGGAGGAGGAAAATATAAGGAATTTCGACTGCACCAGAAATGAGTACACCAGAAGCTCGAATGATCCCTATAACCGAAATAAAAATGAATACGGAAGACGTCAGTTACCTCATAGGCACGAATCCGTTTGTGGGGTAGCTCCCCCAATAAGGAGGTTAAAGTTGCAAACAATTTTTCCCAAATAATTCTCATAGTGATTCCGCATATGAGTCTGTAAATACGCCCTCTAAACCTAGCGGAAATAAAGGGTTTAACTACTCCCTGGCTGAAAATCAAAATAAGAACTATCAGCAGACTGACAATTAAGAGGTACTGAGTATAATAGTCAGGGAGCTTTTAATTGTTGACGCCACGCGGGAATCGCTCTATGGCTATTCTAAACAAGAGATTCTGTAGAATCGACCAAATTTTACTGATAATAATAACGTGGAAGTTGTCCGATATTAAATCTTGCATTAGGGCCGTTTTTTCACTCATCAGTGTGCTAAGATCTTACATATTCTGTCAGAAAACGCTTAAAAGTGAAATCTTTGAACTAACAACTTACATCTTTTGTCGTTTTTATGCAAACATCTTTCATCATTCTGCTCTGATCAACGGTCTGAGAACAATGATAAGAATATCATCAAAGTTCTCTCATCATTGTTCTATATGGCCGAAAAATGGCGTTCTTCACACTTTTTGTTAACATCAGTGAGCTGTAAGATCTTAGAACAAAGATGAGTTAAAAAACGATAATCTTTGCAGAAAGATGTAAGATCTTAGTGCTAAAAACAGCCCTATTGTCTGATATATAGCCATTCAAAGATAAAATGTACGGATATTCGCTTTTCATCGTTCTCTCAAATAGAGATTCGAAATTTATCGTAGTGTGCGGCCTATTACGTTATATTGTGGAGGAACGAGACATTAGTTGATCCTCGGAAGTCGATTTATACGATAAACAAAAGAAAAAACGGACAACAAGAAATCTAGTAGAGAGTACTTATTTCAAAAAGAACAACCCTAGATTTTCTTATTTTAAAAATGAAATGCGTCCCGGATATCTTTACATTTAAAAAAAGTAACATTTAAGTCCAAAAATCTGAATATCTCTTTAAAGAATAGAGCCAGGAAAATAAAGTAAAGCTTGATTTTGGGTAATCTGCCAATTGTTGCTTATTTAATCTACCCAATTAAGCTAGCTTTAAAAAATCGCTGGCCAAATTCAATCTTTATTAGCCCAGTTTGGGGAAAGTTGACCAACATGGTACCACAGCTTATGTATACCCTTGAAATTGTTTTATTCTTAATTTAGAAGGAGCACAAATGACTTCGTACGTATATTTTACCTTTGAACAGCTGTGTTTAGAGAAAAGATCTCATTTTATAGCAAGTTTTGAATTTTTACAAAATCGTGATTTGAAACTATTAGTGATAAATCTATTTAGATAGAAAAACAATTAGAGGCCATATTTTCGCTAGTTTTGCTACTTATTCCGTTCTGAAATGGCAATGACACGATTACAGATTAGAATAATCCGACTTAACAGCGAAAACTAAACACCAAATCTTGCGAATCGGGCCTCTAGTCTTTTTTTCCTATTCCTATGGCTAAACCTCAGTACTTGCAAATATTGGAAATATTTAACTGAAGCTATGAAAGTGGAATTAACAGATCATTCAAACTAATGAGACGGCAAATATGATATATTGTACACTTTTCCCTGAACAGGGCTCAGATTGTTTTGAAAGCTGGCATTATTTTCTTAATTTAAATGGTGAAGCCAGCCTGCGCCATAATTTTTCACCGTAATTTCGAAAGGACAGCCATTCAGAATTTCAGCTCTCTTGGTGCACTCTCTGGCACCGTCAATGAAAATATGAACCCCCAAAATAGACATATACCATTAGAAATCACACTGACTCAAGCACCATCAAGAACAAAGAACATGAATTTTCAAATTAAATGCTCAGAAAGCAGCTTTTTTGGAATAATTATTTTATTGTTATAGTTTTGCTTATCTACAGGTTTTAGTGGGGCCAGCTTGTTAAAAAACTGGGGCCAGCTAGGGTAAGTCATCGCTTTTTGGGCTTCACTTTCTTCGCTGTAATCGAACAAGCAAAAATTTATATTACCCTCAGTTCTTTAGCTTCTAATATAAAATATAATGGTACAATTTCAAACTACAAAATTTTTAACAAATTAAACAGCTATTAAATTATATTTGACAAATAATTTAGTGACCAGTCTACGGAACAAAAAGGAACTAGGTGGTAATTTTGTTGATGCTTTTGAGACAAATAATTTTTAGAGTTTGCATGTTTTCTTTGTTAACTGGCCTTGCATGACGCGTTCTTTGGTATTGAAATCCCTGAAGCATAATTTATTCGCCTTCTTCTAGGTAAAAACCTAAGTATGGGGGCATATGCCCAACCCGCCAATTGACGCCACTGGGTCTTACCTGGATCTTATTATTCTTTGTCTGGAAGTGGTTTGTAGCTTCCGGATTGCGATTATACCAGCTATCAATACCACCGTAAAACCAGTTTTAGCTTAGCACAAAGTGGTCGCACTGGTGCCAGAAATCTGGTTGTAGATTAAAAGCGATGATTTACTTTTATGCCATAAACGTCTATTCTAATTTTGAAAAGGTTGGGCAATCAGAATATTTAGACAAATATTCTGACTGAAGTTCAAACAAGCTGAACTTGGGCTTTTGACTGTTATTTCGGACAAGCTTGGATTCAACTCATAAGAAAGTTAGCTGCCTTGGTGTTGTCGAAATCTCAGTGTGAATGGACCTTTAGCTGACATTTTCCGTCTAGTAATTCCAGTCTTATGCAGGACTAAATGGTTTTGCTTTTGACCTTACAATTTTGTTTTGCTTTTCTGTCATTTTAGACATTGGTTCATCATATTAAACATCAAAGTAAGACATTAAAAAATTTTGAAATGCTTAAAATTCCATAATTGTAAATTTTATTCACATAAACTTAATTAGCAACTTTGCACAGGAATTTTAGCTGGCAAAAAGATGTTTTTTGGCATGAATTTCCCAATAATTGGCAATTTTGTTAGTTTGAATGACCTTTTGTGTAGTTATTGATTTGAAGATATCATAGTAACACCTCGAGTGTTAGTTTGTAGGTTGTGATTGATGAGGCAGCCTTGAACAGTTTGACGTACTTATCGTATAACGAAAGTGAATGCATTGAATCCTAAAAGATCTTTAAGGCTCTATTTATGGTAATCAATATTTTATTTTATACTTAAGGCCATCTTTCTCAATCTTCGTACCGGCCGTGGAACCGTTGAAATAAATAACCTATTTCAATGGACATTGTACAAATATACCTCATCCCTTCCATATGTTTTTCATCGTTATTCACGTATGGTTTACTCGTCACTGACTGTTCCTCATAGAACCCCTAGGGACCTTATGTATGTAGGCGGTTTTGAAGAGCCCCAGTTTACAAGCCAGCTTTTAGGGTATTCTGTCGTTCTTTGTTTTTAGGGAGAAAAGCTTAAGGTCGTGCATAAAGGGGTTATATCCTTCCCGCATGATCTTACTAAATTCTTTTCTATCACCTTTTTCAAATAATCAACAATTGTCCCATTTACAATGAGATTTTACTAGTACTGAGATATGATTAGGATTAATTTAATTCAATCAGCATTTTTCTAAGAATCTTTAGCCAATCAGTAAATTTTATGAAAAATCTGAATGGATCAAATTAGCGCAATTAAAATTTCGGTTATTAGCTAAATCTCGTTGTGAATGGGCCTTAAGATATCCCACCTATGTAAAATTTTAGATAAAGCATGTTTGTATCTTGATAGAAATAGAGGTGCCCCCTTTTCCTTTTCCTAATGATACTTTATCTAACCTTTTATCTTACTATTGTAATTCCTAACCTCAATTAAAACTTGTATTAAGCTGCTGCTCAGAGGAGAATAAATAAAAAGGTGATTTTTACAAAAAAGGACAGGCGAATAGAAAAAAAGAGCATCGATAAATAGTAAATTTCCAGAGGATTTAGACCAAGGTTCTTCTCCAGGAGACGCATTTATGCTCTGAGCAGTCACGTACGAAGGGTGGGGGGTGTCTTTAGCCCCTCCCCCTTCCAGACGTCAAGATTTTTATGGTTCTCACTGCAATTGCCTTTATTTTTCAATGATTTTTCTGTTTTTGTACTTTTTTTTTCAATTCTGTTTCAAGTTTCTACAGCTGTTAAACTCTTCTTACCCAGAGGAGAACACAAAAACAAAAATATGTTCATTTAGCTAAAAAAGATAAGGCTTTTTGAAATTTACATTCTATTGAAGTTAGATTCGATGCATTAGAAGTTTTTTAACAACATCTTTTTAAAAAAGGACAATTGAACACTTTGAAAATTTAAAATATTTCGTAAACTTTTTGACTTATATTTGACTTTAGTTGCGAGGTTTCGGATTTATTTATCATTCGAGATTCAAATCAGTTCGCAAATTTCTTGAAAAATTTAAAATTTTCACGATATAATTAGTAAAAAGTCTTACTTAAAAAAAAAGTTAGTCTTTTCCCCTGAAAGCTTCTGATAATTGCACTATCATCTTTTGCCATGATAATGTTTAAAAAACTTTTTTTTAATACAGATCTCTAAGATCCTTCAAGATCAAAGTTTTCTTTCGTTTTGTCAAACAGTTCGTGGTAACGAACTGTAAGTAAGGAGCGACCCGGCTCAATGGTAACCGAAACTCTAAAAAACGGAATTTTGATAACAATAGATACATCAAAAGAATCAGATTTTATTTCTGATTTCAAATATATAAGTTTCATCAAGTTTAATCTTACCTATCAAAAGTTACGCGCCTGAGAAAATTTAGCTGATTTTCGAAAAAAGGGGGAAAGACCCCCTAAAGTTATAGAACATTAATGAAAATCACACCATCATATTCGGCGTATCAGAGAACCCTACTGTAGAGGTTTCAAGCTCCTATCTACAAAATGTGGAATTTTCCATTTTTTGCCAGAAGAAAGATCACGGATGCGTGTTTTTTTTTTTTTTTTTTTCTTTCCCAGGGGTGATCTTATCGACCCAGTGGTCCTAAAATATCGTGGGAGGGCTCATTGGAACGGAAATTAAAAGTTCTAGTGCCCTTTTTAAGTGACCAAAAAAATCGGGGGCAACTAGGCCCCCTCCCACGCTCATTTTTTTTCCAAAGTCACCCGATCAAAATTTTGAGATATCCATTTGTTCAGCATGGTCGAAAATATTATAACTATGTCTTTTAGGATGACTTAATGCCTCAAAGCTCCCAGGGGGAGGGCTGAAAGTTATGAACTTTACCCAATGTTAACATATAGTATTGGTTATTGGGACCCGGCTCAATGGTAACCGAAACTCAAGAAAACGGTATTTTGATACAAATAGATACACCAAAAGAATCGAATTTTAATGCTGATTTCAAATATATAAGTTTCATTAAGTTTAATCTTACTTATCAAAAGTTATTCGCCTGAGAAAATTTGGCTGATGTTCGAAAAAAAGGTGAAAGACTCCCTAAAAGTTATAAAACCTTAATGAAAATCACACCATCATATTCTGCGTATCAGAAGACCCTACTGTAGAGGTTCCAAGCTCTTATCTACAAAAATGTAGAATTTTACATTTTTTGCCAGAAGAAAGATCACGGGTGCTGCGTGTTTATTTGTTTTTTTTTCCCAGGGGTTATCGTATCGACCCAGTGGTCCTAGAATATCGTGGGAGGGCTCATTGGAATGTAAATTAAAAGTTCTAGTGCCCTTTTTAAGTGACCAAAAAAATGGAGGGCTACTAGGCCCCCTCCCACGCTCATTTTTTCCCAAAGTCACCTGATCAAAATTTTGAGATAGCCATTTTGTTCAGCATGTTCGAAAATATTATAAGTATGTCTTTTAGGATGAATTAATCCCCCGAAGTTCCCGGAAGGAGGGCTGAAATTTATGAACTTTACCCAATGTTAACATATAGTATTGGTTATTGGGAAGTATACGGTACAGACGTTTTCAGGGGAGATTTTTCCTGGTAGTGGGGGGGGGGGTCAGGGGTTATGTGGGAGGATCTTTCCATGAAGGAATTTTTCATGGGGGAAGGGAAATTGCTATGAAGGGGACGCCGGACTTTCCAGCATTATTTAAAAAAAGATCAGAAATTAAATATAAAAAAACAAGTTTTTCAACTGCAACAGCAGCAACATCAACTTTAAACGAACAGAAAATATTACATATATGATTGGGTTCACCCCCTAGTCAATACCTCACTCTTTAAGCCACAAATTTTTTAGTACTTTCATAAGAGCTATTTATTCTAATTAACGGCCTTTGTGATTAAGCGGTCAGTTTTAAAGAATAGGAACAAAATTCGAACTTTCGCTTAAAGAGCAAGATATTGACTAGGGGGCGAACCCCCTAATATACGTCTTAGAAATATATGAATATAGAAGTTCGTTACGTAAATTAATTCGTAAGTTACGTATATTTATTACAAATAAAAACGTTCGTAAATAAAATGAAACAAGTTTCGAGGAAGCCAGTTAACCAAATAAAAGTAAATTAATATGAAAATTTTGTTTTAATTATTCATGTACTGTGAGCCAAGATCAAAACCTGCATTTATTCAAAAACGTTCAAAAATTAAATAAAAAAACAAGTTTTTTTTAACTGAAAGTAAGGAGTGACATTAAAACTTAAAACGAGCAGAAATTATTCCGTATATGAAAGGGGCTGTCCCCTACTCAACGCCTCGCTATTTTACGCTAAGGTTTTTTATTGTTTAAAAAAATAGAGTTGTGAGAAAGTCAAACTTTAGCGTAAACAGCAAGCGTTGAGGAGGGGACAGCCCCTTCCATATACGGAATAATTTCTGTTCGTTTTAATTTTAATGTCGCTCCTTACTTTCAGTTAAAAAAACTTGTTTTTTTATTTAATAACATATAGTATTGGTGTTTGGGACCCGGCTCAATGGTAACCAAAACTCTAGAAAACGGTATTTTGATACAAATAGATACATCAAAAGAATCGGATTTTAATGCTGATTTCAAATATATAAGTCAAGTTTAATCCTACCCATCAAAAAATACGCGCCTGAGAATATTTGGCAGATTTTCGAAAAAAGGGGGAAAGACCCCCTAAAAGTTATAGAACCTTAATGAAAATCACACCATCATATTCCGCGTCTCAGAGAACCCTACTGTAGGGGTTTCAAGCTCCTATCTACAAAAATGTGGAATTTTGCATTTTTTTGCCAGAAGAAAGATCACGGGTGAGTGTTTTTTTTTTCCCCAGGGGTGATCGTATCGACCCAGTGGTCCTAGAATATCTTTGGAGGGCTCATCGGAATGGAAATTAAAAGTCCAAGTGCCCTTTTTAAGTGACCAAAAAAATGGAGGGCAACTAGGCCCCCTCCCACGCTCATTGTTTTCCCAAAGTCACCTGATCAGAATTTTGAGATAGCCATTTTGTTCAGCATGTTCGGAAATATTATAATTATGTCTTTTAGGATGACTTTATCTCAAGAAGTTCCCGGAAGGAGGGCTGAAAGTTATGAACTTTACCCAACGTTAACATATAACATTGGTTATTGGGAAGTATAAAGTACAGACGTTTTCAGGGGAGATTTTTCCTGGTAGTGAGGGGGGGGGGGGGGGGTTTCGGGCAGGGACATACGCAGGGAGGGGGCCTCTGGGCCCGGGCCCCCTGAAATCTCACAATTTTTTTCATTTTCCCATAATTTTCTGATTTTTCTCACAGAATAATGGGTTTGAAGGATTTGGCCCCCCCCAAAAAAAAAAATTGCTCCCCCACCCGAAACAAATTCCCGCGTACGTGCCTGGGGTCGGGGGTTATGTAGAAGGATCTTTCCATGAAGGAAGTTTGCATGGGGGAAGGAACATTGCTATGAAGGGGACGCCGGACTTCCCAGCATTATTTAAAAAAAGATCAGAAATTAAATATAAAAAAACAAGTTTATCAACTGCAACAGCAGCAACATCAAAACTTTAAACGAACAGAAAATATTACATATATGATTGGGTTCACCCCCTAGTCAATACCTCACTCTTTAAGCCACACATTTTTTAGTACTTTCATAAGAGCTATTTATTCTAATTAACGGCCTTTGTGATTAAGCGGTCATTTTTAAAGAATTGGAACAAAATTCAAACTTTCGCTTAAAGAGCAAGGTATTGACTAGGGGGCGAACCCCCTAATATACGTATTAAAAATATATGAATATAGAAGTTCGTTACGTAAGTTAATTCGTAAGTTACGTATATTTATTACTAATAAAAAACGTTCGTAAATAAAATGAAACAAGTTTCGAGAAAGCCATTTAACCAAATAAAAGTAAATTAATATGAAAATTTTGTTTTAATTATTCATGTACTGTGAGCCAAGATCAAAACCTGCATTTATTCAAAAACGTTCAAAAATTAAATAAAAAAACAAGTTTTTTTTAACTGAAAGTAAGGAGCGACATTAAAACTTAAAACGAACAGAAATTATTCTGTATATGAAAGGGGCTGTCCCCTCCTCAACGCCTTGCTCTTTACGCTAAAGTTTGACTTTCTCACAACTCTATTTTTTTTAACAATAAAAAACTTTAGCGTAAAGAGCGAGGCGCTGAGGAGGGGACAGCCCCTTTCATATACGGAATAATTTATGTTCGTTTTAAGTTTTAATGTCGCTCCTTACTTTCAGTTAAAAAAACTTGTTTTTTTTATTTAATAGAAGGAAGAAGCAGGGAGAAAGAATTCAATTTCATACGAAAGTTCTTAATTCAACTGAAAACAGTCATAGATAATGATATCCGAAACTGAGGCGAAAACGAGATCTGCAGCTAGAAAACATTTGACAAGCAGTTTCACAACAAATAGATCGAATCGTAAAAGAAACCTGCGGTTAGAAGAGAAGAAAGAGTGAGAATCATAATGAGCTCTAGAGAAAAAAATCCTATAAAATGCCTATTTTTTACGCATTAACAAGAAGAAGGAATTGAATTCATGCCACGCTTTCCTAGCTCAATTGTTAATGCTTATTTGACACCTCATGCCTAAAAAAAAGAAAAAAATCTAACCTGACGCAACGGCATCAAAATAAAATTCAGATTACCTGCAGGTAGAAGACAAAAAAAAAAATCAATGTATGCAAGTTCTCTGCGTGCCGATTGCCGGTGCCCAGCCTTGAAATCGGCTAAATAGTTTTTTATCTTGAAACTGACATTTTAACTTTGCTGGCCCCAAAAAGGATCTAAATAGGTCCCAATTTCACCGAAGAATTCGTATTTTTCCAAGGGCGTCTATGCATCTATACAAGAATTTCTTCGTTTCTTTAGTTTTTTATTTGTCTTAGTTTCCCTTTGGCTGCTGAAATTTAAAATATGGGGAGAATCTCCCACGATGACATAGTCAATATTAATTAAAAAAAATATTTTCCAATAAAGAAGTTTTTCAAAGACAATTTAAGACCATATTTAACTTAAGATTAGCAGAAATAAATTCCTATAATAATTCAAACTTTAAACGAACAGGAATTACTATTACAGCAGAAATGAAACCCAAAACGAACTGAAATTAAATTAACAATCATGGCAAAAAATCATGCAACAGGTATTAATATAAATGAATAAATAAATCTTAAAAGAGTATAACTTAAGTTGAATATGCAGATCAAGCTTAAAACGAACATAAATACTTTACTATTAAAGATTACAAGTAAATTAAAACGACCACTCCTTCTATAAGAAGCTTTATATCTCCCTGGGGGATAGCATACAACACTTACACCGGGCTCTGGGGGAGGGGGGGGATTAGAGTGCTAAGTTATACTTTGGGGAGATTATGTTCCATCCTGTGCTATTTGGGAAAATTACGTTCCTTGGCACCTTTCCAGAGCATGTACCTATGGATTTACATACTTTATGTTCCATCCTGTGCTATTTGGGGAGATTACGTTCCTTGGCACCTTTCCAGAGCATGTACCTATAGAATTGCATAAGAATATGCTCAAAAGTGTAATAGATATGAACCGTACAAGAAAAACCCACGCCTGAGGCACTACAGTATCAAATGGACATTGCAAAAAAGCTGGCAAGGTATAAAGTGGCCAAGCATGTTTTGAAACTATAGTCAATGGTGTTTAAGATAATCAGACTGGTTTTTTTGTTATTGATGCAAATTGCACAAGAATGTGCAGCATAGCTTCACATGGACATTTAAAAAAAAATCTGTTTTTTTAGGGGTCCAATCAGAGACATTCGATGTTGCTCAATATACGATAACTCGACTGGTGATTGGTTATAAATAAAAGGAGTGATTTTTTATTCGTCCTTGAGATTTTGTATAAAATGCTCATACACCATTCCTCCAGTAAATTCAAATTTCAGGGGCATAGTCCCCCTCCCCCAACAATACAAACCCTACAATATGATGACTATAGTCGCTAGAAAACGTAAAGTACGCTCTTTTTCTATTATACAAATAAAATCCCTCCACCCCTGCTCCGTTTACAAGCTTAATTCTTTAGAAATAGTTATTTCCTTCAAAATATTACTTTTCCTATTATCAAGAATAGAGTTTCCGCTCTAAAAGCATCTGTGTCTAATCCTGTTAGCAAGAGTGACAATTCCAAACAACCTTTTACATGTGTATTATCTGAAATTATTAATACCACATGTTTAAGATAGCGGTAATGGTTTCCTTGACAAATAGATTCTTTTTATGGTCAAATTAAACGTGAGTAAAGCCTTTGAAATGCGATGCATAAGTGATGTTTGAACAATGTTGTCAATTTAAAATAGGGTCTAGCGTTATGGTATACTAAAAAAATTGATATTAAAATCGTTAATTAAAGAATACTACACTAATTTATATCATGGGAAGATGTTTTTGAAATCCCCCTTCCCCCCACAAACTCAAAATTTTCCAAAATTTTACTTTAGAACCTTTTTTAAATACTTCTAAAGCGCTAAGACATAGAGCGCTACAAACATCAGAATCAACTTTAGAGGACAAATTATGTTACGGGAAGATGTTTTTGAAATCCCCCTTCCCCCCAAACTCAAAATTTTCCAAAATTTTACTTTAGAAGCTTTTTTAAGTATTTCTAAAGCACTAATAGATAGAGTGCTACAAACATCAGAATCAACTTTAGAGGGCAATTTATCTGTAAAAGAGGGGTTATTATTTCCTTACTAAATTTTTCTTCTTTCTGAGCTGGATTTCTTAGCCTTTCATAGGTGTGTTTTGTCTGAAACCTATGATTTGGGATGGGTGGTTTGCTATTTTTGACTTTTCTGAGCTGGATTTCTTAGCCTTTCATAGTTGTGAGTTGTCAGAAAATTATGATTTGGGATGTGTAGTTTGCTAATTGGACTTTTCAGAGCTAAGATTCTTAGTCTCTCATAGGTGTTTGTTGTCTGAAACCTATAGTTTGGGATGAGTAGTTTGCTATTTAAGGCTTTTATGAGCTAGGTTTCCTAGTATTTCGTAGGTGTGTGTTGTCTGAAACTTAAGTTTTGGGATATGTAAATTACTATTTCGGGCTTTTCTGAGCTAGATTTCTTATTCTTTCGTTGATGTGTGTTGTCTGAAACCTATGATTTGGGGTGGGTGGGTTGCTATTTTTGACTTTTCTGAGCTGGATTTCTTAGTCTTTCATAGGTGTGTGTTGTCGGAAACCTATGATTTGGGATGGGTGGTTTGCTATTTTTGACTTTTCTGAGCTAAGGTTTCTTAGTATTTCGTAGGTGTGTATTGTCTGAAACTTATGATTTGGGGTGTGTAATTTGCTATTTCCGACTTTTCATAGCCAGATTTCTTAGTATTTCGTAGGTGTGTGTTGTCTGAAACTTATAATTTGGGATATGTAAATTACTATTTCGGGCTTTTCTGAGCTAGATTTCTTAGTCTTTCGTTGGTGTGTGTTGTCTGAAACCTATAATTTGGAATGTGTGGGTTGCTGTTTTTGACTTTTCTGAGCTGGATTTCTTAGCCTTTCATAGGTGTGTGTTGTCAGAAAATTATGATTTGGGATGTGTAGCTTGCTTTGTCTGAAACTTATGATTTGGGATATGTAAATTACTATTTCGGGCTTTTCTGAGCTAGATTTCTTAGTCTTTCGTTGGTATGTGTTGTCTGAAACCTATGATTTGGGATGTTTGGGTTTACTATTTTTGACTTTTCTGAGCTGGATTTCTTAGCCTTTCATAAGTGTGAGTTGTTTGAAACCTATGACTTGGGATGGCTGGTTTCTATTTTTGACTTTTCTGAGCTAGATTTCTTAACCTTTCATAGTTGTGTGTTGTCAGAAAATTATGATTTGGGGTGGGTAGTTTACTATTTCCGACTTTTCATAGCCAGATTTCTTAGTATTTCGTAGGTGTGTGTTGTCTGAAACTTATGATTTGGGACGGTTAATTTGCTATTTCCGGCTTTTATTAGCTAGGTTTCTTAGTCTTTGGTATGTATGTGTTGTCTGAAACCTATAAAAATAAACTATTTCCGTAAAATCTGAGCTAATAAGGGTTTTTGACCACAAACTCTAGTTTTGTGTGAGAAAATTATGGAAAATACATTTCGTTGACTCATAGGTGAAACTTAAGCCCGTTATGGATCGAAAAAATAAACTATTTCTATAAATCTGAGCTAATAAGGGTTTTTGACCGTAAACTCTAGGTTTTTGTAAAAAAATTTATGGAAAATACAATTCTCTGGTTCAAATGTGAAACTTAAGTCCAGTTATGAATCGAAAAATAAACTGTTTCTGTAAAATCTGAGTTAATAGGGGTTTTGACCGTAAACTCTAGTTTTTTGTGTAAGAAAATTATGGAAAATACAGTTCTCTGGTTCAAATTTGAAACTTAATTCCAGTTATGGATCGAAAAAATAAACTATTTCTGTAAAATCTGAGCTAATAAGGGTTTTTTGACCGTAAACTCTAGTTTTTTTGTAAGAAAATTATGGAAAACACAATTCTCTAGTTCAAATGTGAAACTTAAGTCCAGTTTTGGATATTCATAATGATGAGGACTGATAGTTCTAATTCAATATTTTTTTCAGAAAAACAAACTATTTTTTTAAAAACCTCGAAATTATTCAACTGTATTTATTTTTTATTTTTTTGTACGTATCTTAAAATGACGAAATATGCTTACGGCTCTAACAATTGCACTCTATGATTGGTCAAGGACACGATGTGGCTTTCCCACTGGTATTCTATGTCTGGTTAGCGACACTACCTAGTCTATTGCATCTATTAAATCAGTATTTTTTACGCAGTGGAACGATAAACACATAAGTCATATCTATTAAAAAAAGTGAAGATGGAGCATTTTAATAAAGTAACACATTACCTACTAATACATCCAATGGTCACTTGTCGGGTATTAGCATTCAACGGAAGATCATAAAAGAAAGGCCTACTCTTCTACTAATATCGTAAACCATATCTTGTCTACGTGCCGAAAATGTTACCTGTGTAAAAATAATGTGATAATAGACAGTGAAATTGCCAGAAAAGTAAAAAGGGCATTGTCAGAAAATATCACTATGGAATATAAAGATGAATCGATAAAAAACAAGGCACCAGCAAACGTTACTGCCAATGATCAAACAGTCAATGAACCAAATAATACCAAAGACGAAAAACATATTGAGCCTGTTGATGAGACACCAGTAAAAATTGTGTATGACTCAAAATGGAATAATGATTATTCTACTGATTACGAACTAAGAGAAGACAATAGCTATAATATCAAGAGAGAACATGGTGAACTATTTTATGGAACAGATTCAAAATGTCCAAAGCTAATCATTGATAATAATATTGTATCATAATATATTTTTGGTATTAATATTCTACATAGCATTATTTCATTAGAAATATAATATGCATTACATTGTTATGTGTTCATTATTTTTAGAGTAAGCTAGCATATCAAACGTTTAGAATGTCTAATAAAACGTCGGAGATGTAAGAAAAGGAATTTGCATACATCTATTGTCATACACAAGGGGATAACATTGACAAAATCTTCGTATCAGAATGAATAAATTATTTATCAACATCCGTTGTTGGATATGTCACTATGAAAAAAATTTAAGTAAGTAAGTAACAAACTCTTTCTTGAATTCACCTCTTGGATACACAATACAGAAATTTAATTAAAGGAAATTATGAAAAAAAATTGTAAGTAAGTAACAAACTCTTTCTTTAATTCGCCTCCTGGATAAATAAAAAAGACATTTCATTCAATAAATTATGACAAAATTCTAAGTAAGTAACAAACTCTTTCTTGAAGTCACCTCTTGGATACACAAAGCAGAAATTTCATTTAAGAAATTATGAAAAAATTGTAAGCAAGTAACAAACTCTTTCTTGAATTCACCTCTTGGATACACAATACAGAAATTTAATTAAAGAAATTATGAAAAAAATTGTAAGTAAGTAACAAACTCTTTCTTGAATTCGCCTCCTGGATAAATAAAAAAGACATTTCATTCAATAAATTATGACAAAATTCTAAGTAAGTAACAAACTCTTTCTTGAAGTCACCTCTTGGATACACAATGCAGAAACTTCATTTAAGAAATTATGAAAAAATTTTTAGTAAGTAAGTAACAAATTCTTTCTTGAAGTCATCTCTTGGATACACAATACAGAAATTTCATTAAAGAAATTTTGAAAAATTTGTGAGTAAGTAGCAAATTCTTTCTTGAATTCACCTGCTGGTTAAAAAAAGACATTTCGTTCAAGAAATTATGACAAAATTCTAAGTAAGTAACAAACTCTTTATTGTTTTCACGTCTTAGATACACGGTGTAGAAATTTCATTCAAGAAATTATGAAAAAATTCTCAGTAAGTAACAATTTTTTTCTTTAAGTCCCCTCTTGGATACACAATACGGAAATTTCATTCAAGAAATTATGAAAATATTTGTAAGTAAGTAACAAACTCTTTATTGATTTCACTTCTTGGATACACAATACAGATACTTCATTCAAGAAATTATGAAAAAATCGCAAGTAAGTAACAAACTCTTTATTGTTTTCTCCTTTTGGATATACAATACGGAAATTTCATTCACTAAATTATGAAAAATTGTAAACAAGTAACAAACTCTTTCCTGAAGTCACCTCTTGGATGCACAATGCAGAAACTTCATTGAAGAAACTATGAAAAAATTGTAAGTAAGTAAGTAACAAATTATTTCTTGAATTCGCCTCTTGGACAAACAAAAAAGTCATTTCATTCAAGAGATTATGACAAAATTCTAAGTAAGTAACAAGCCCTTTCTTGAATTCGCCATTGGGATGCACAATACAGAAATTTAATTCAGGAAATTATGAAAAACATTGCAAACAAACTCTTTCTTGAACGCGCTTCCTGGACAGACAATACTGCAATTTCACTCAAGAAATTATGAAAAATTGTAAGTAAGTAGCAAACTGTTTCATGAATTCTCCTCCTGGATGCACAGTACAGATATTTCATTCAAGAAATTATAAAAAAATTGTAAGTAAGTAACAAACTGTTTCTTGAATACACCTCTTGGATACACAATACGGAAATTTCATTCAAGAAATTATGAGAAAATTCTAAGTAAGTAACAATCCCTTTCTTTAAGTCCCTTCTTTGATACGCAATACGATACGGAAATTTCATTCAAGAAATTATGAGAAAATTCCAGGTAAGTAACAATCTCTTTCTTGAAGTCCCCTCTTGGATACACAATACGGATATTTCATTCAAGAAATTATGAAAAAAAATGAAAAGTAAGTAACAAACTCCTTATTGATTTCACCTCTTGGATACAAAAAAAAACATTTCATTCAAGAAATTATGACAAAATTCTAAGTAAGTAACAAACTCATTCTTGAATTCACCGTTTGCATGCACAATACAGAAATTTCATTCTATGGGACCTCTACACGTGATCAAATACGTTTTTGAAACTACATGCTATTTGCTTGCCTTTCCTTGGTACCTTTCCAAACGAGCGGGTATTCCCCACTGGTTCCTACACATTGCAAAAAAGTTAGCAGTACGAACGGGGATTCCCCACACAAGTTTGTTTCAACTCCACGTTTTCAACAAGACTGGTTTTTTAGACAAAACCCATTTTAGGGGCCAATCAGAGACAGAGGAGGTTGCTCAATATACGATAACTTGATTGGTGATTGGTTACACACCGCGACGGCGCATACATAGTGAGAGAGACATGCAAAGTCGACATAGCTTTATTTCATTTTTAAGGTTAATTTAGACGAGGTTACGTGCGCACACATAACCTCGTATAAATTCTTGAATGAAATGTTTTCTTTCTTGAATGAAATGTTTTCTTGAATGAAATGTTTTTTTTTGTATCCAAGAGGTGAAATCAATAAAGAGTTTGTTACTTACTTTCCATTTTTTTTAAATAATTTCTTGAATGAAATTTCCGTATTGTGTATCCAAGAGGGGACTTCAAGAAAGAGATTGTTACTTACCTGGAATTTTCTCATAATTTCGTGAATGAAATTTCCGTATCGTATTGCGTATCTAAGATGGGACTTCAAGAAAGACATTGTTACTTACTTAGAATTTTCTCATAATTTCTTGAATGAAATTTCCGTATTGTGTATCCAAGAGGTGTATTCAAGAAAGAGTTTGTTACTTACTTACAATTTTTTATAATTTCTTGAATGAAATATCTGTATTGTGCATCCAGGAGGAGAATTCATGAAACAGTTTGCTACTTACTTACAATTTTTTCATAATTTCTTGAGTGAAATTGTAGTATTGTCTGTCCAGGAAGATAGTTCAAGAAAGAGTTTGTTTGCAATGTTTTTCATAATTTCCTGAATTAAATTTCTGTATTGTGCATCCCAATGGCGAATTCAAGAAAGGGTTTGTTACTTACTTAGAATTTTGTCATAATTTCTTGAATGAAATGACTTTTTTGTTTATCCAAGAGGCAAATTCAAGAAAGAATTTGTTACTTACTTACTTACAATTTTTTCATAGCTTCTTAAATGAAGTTTCTGCATTGTGCATCCAAGAGGTGACTTCAGGAAAGAGTTTGTTACTTGCTTACAATTTTTTTCATAAGCTATTGAATGAAATTTCCGTATTGTATATCCAAGAGGAGAAAACAATAAAGAGTTTGTTACTTATTTGCGATTTTTTCATAATTTCTTGAATGAAGTATCTGTATTGTGTATCCAAGAGGTGAAATCAATAAAGAGTTTGTTACTTACTTACAAATATTTTCATAATTTCTTGAATGAAATTTCCGTATTGTTTATCCAAGAGGGGACTTCAAGAAAGAAATTGTTACTTACTGAGAATTTTTTCATAATTTCTTGAATGAAATTTCTACACCGTGTATCTAAGACGTGAAAACAATAAAGAGTTTTGTTACTTACTTAGAATTTTGTCATAATTTCTTGAACGAAATGTCTTTTTCTTTATCCAGCAGGCGAATTCAAGAAAGAATTTGCTACTTACTCACAATTTTTTCATAGATTCTTTAATGAAATTTCTGTATTGTGTATCCAAGAGATGACTTCAAGAAAGAATTTGTTACTTACTTACTAACAATTTTTTCATAGTTTCTTAAATGAAATTTCTGCATTGTGTATCCAAGAGGTGACTTCAAGAAAGAGTTTGTTACTTACTTAGAATTTTGTCATAATTTCTTGAACGAAATGTCTTTTTGTTTATCCAGCAGGCGAATTCAAGAAAGAATTTGCCACTTACTCACAATTTTTTTCATAATTTCTTTAATGAAATTTCTGTATTGTGTATCCAAGAGGTGACTTCAAGAAAGAATTTGTTACTTACTTACTTACAATTTTTTCATAGTTTCTTAAATGAAGTTTCTGCAGTGTGAATCCAAGAGGTGACTTCAGGAAAGAGTTTGTTACTTGCTTACAATTTTTTCATAATTTCTTAAATGAAATTTCTGCATTGTGAATCCAAGAGGTGTCTTCAAGAAAGAGTTTGTTACTTACTTAAATTTTGTCATAATTTCTTGAATGAAATGTCTTTTTTACTTATGAAATGTCTTTTTTACGAGGCGAATTCAAGAAAGTATTTGCTACTTACTTACAATTTTTTGATAATTTCTTAAATGAAATTTCTGCATTGTGTATCCAAGAGGTGGCTTCAAGAAACAGTTTGTTACTTACTTACAATTTTTTTTTCATAATTTCTTTAATTAAATTTCTTTATTATGTATCCAAGAGGTTAATTCAAGAAAGAGTTTGTTACTTACTTACTTACAATTTTTTTATAATGACATATCCAACAACGGATGTTGATAAATAATTTATTCATTCTGATACGAAGATTTTGTCAATTTATCCCATGTGTATGACAATAGATGTATGCAAATTCCTTTTCTTACATCTTCGACGTTTTATTAGACATTCTAAACGATTGATATGCTAGCTTACTCTAAAAATAATGAACAGATAACAATGTAATGCATAGTATATTTTTAATGAAATAATGCTATGTAGAATATTAATACAAAAATATATTATGATACATTATTAATATCAATGATTAGCTTTGGACATTTTGAATCTGTTCCATAAAATAGTTGACCATGTTCTCTCTTGATATTATAGCTATTGTCTTCTCTTAGTTCGTAATCAGTAGAATAATCATTATCCCATTTTGAGTCATACGCAATTTTACTGGTGTCTCATCAACAGGCTCAATATGCTTTTCGTCTTTGGCATTATTTGGTTCATTGACTGTTTGATCAATGGCAGTAACGTTTGCTTGTGCTTTGTTTTTCATCGATTCATCTTTATATTCCGTAGTGATATTTTCTGGCAATGCCCTTTTTATTTTTCTGGCAATTTCACTGTCTATTATCACATTATTTTTACACAGGTAACAGTTTCGGCACGTAGACAAGATATGGTTTACGATATTAGTAGAAGAGTAGGCCTTTCTTTTATTGATCTTCCGTTGAATGCTAATACGCGACAGGTGACGATTGGATGCATAACTGGACTTAAGTTTCACATTTGAACCGGAGAATTGCATTTTCCATAATTTTCTTATAAAAAAAACTAGAGCTTACGGTCAAAAACCCTATTAGCTCAGATTTTATAGAAATAGTTTATTTTTCGATCCATAACTGGGCTTAAGTTTCACCTATGAGTTAGCGAAATGTTTTTTCCATAATTCTCTTCCACGAAACTAGAGTTTGCGGTCAAAAACCCTTATTAGCTCAGATTTTACGGAAATAGTTTATTTTTATAGGTTTCAGACAACACATACCTACGAAAGACTAAGAAACCTAGCTAATAAAAGCCGGAAAGAGCAAATTAACCGTCCCAAATCATAAGTTTCAGACAACACAAACCTACGAAATACTAAGAAATCTGGCTATGAAAAGTCGGAAATAGCAAACCACACCCCAAATCATAATATTCTGACAACACACACCTATGAAAGGTTAAGAATCTAGCTCAGAAAAGTCAAAAATAGAAACCAGCCATCCCAAATCATTGGTTTCAGACAACACACACACACCTATGAAAGGCTAAGAAATCCAGCTCAGAAAAGTCAAAAATAGCAACCCACACATCCCAAATCATAGGTTTCAGACAACACACACCAACGAAAGACTAAGAAATCTAGCTCAGAAAAGACCGAAATAGTAATTTACATATTCCAAATCATAATTTTCAGACAACACATACCTACGAAATACTAAGAAATCTGGCTATGAAAAGTCGGAAATAGCAAATCACACACCCCAAATCATAAGTTTCAGACAACACACACCTACGAAATACTAAGAAACCTTAGCTCAGAAAAGTCAAAAATAGTAAACCACTCATCCCAAATCATAGGTTTCCGTCAACACACACCTATGAAAGACTAAGAAATCCAGCTCAGAAAAGTCAAAAATAGTGACCCACCCACCCCAAATCATAGGTTTCAGACAACACACATCAACGAAAGACTAAGAAATCTAGCTCAGAAAAGCCCAAAATAGTAATTTACATATCCCAAAACATAAGTTTCAGACAACACACACCTACGAAATACTAGGAAACCTAGCTCATAAAAGCCTGAAAAAGCAAACTACTCATCCCAAACTAAAGGTTTCAGACAACAAACCCTAAGAGAGACTAAGAATCCCAGCTCTGAAAAGTCCAAATAGCAAACTACACATCCCAAATCATAATTTTCTGACAGCTCACACCTACGAAAGGCTAAGAAATCCAGCTCAGAAAAGTCAAAAATAGCAAACCACCCATCCTAAATCATAGGTTTCAGACAACACACACCTATGAAAGGCTAAGAAATCCAGCTCAGAAAGAAGAAAAATTTAGTAAGGAAATAATAACCCCTCTTTTACAGATAAATTGCCCTCTAAAGTTTATTCTGATGTTTGTAGCGCTCTATCTATTAGTGCTTTAGAAATATTTAAAAAAGCTTCTAAAGTAAAATTTTTGAAAATTTTGAGTTTGGGGGGAAGGGGGATTTCAAGAACATCTTCCCATAGCATAATTTGTCCTCTAAAGTTGATTCTGGTGTTTGTAGCGCTCTATGTCTTAGCGCTTCTTAAGTATTTAAAAAATTTTCTATAGCAAAATTTTGAAAAATTTTGAGTTTGTGGGAGGAAGGGGGATATCAAAAACATCTTCCCATGATATAAATTACCCCCTAAAGTCAATTCTGAGTTTAGTGTAGTATTCTTTAATTAACGATTTTAATATAAATTTCTTTAGTATACCATAACGCTAGACCCTATTTTAAGTTGACAACATTGTTCAAACATCACTTATGCATCGCATTTCAAAGGCTTTACTCACGTTTAATTTGACCATAAAAAGAATCTATTTGTCAAGGAAACCATTACCGCTATCTTAAACATGTGCTATTAATAATTTTAGATAATACACATGTAAAAGGTTGTTTGGAAATTGTCACTCTTGCTAACATGATTAGACACAGATGCTTTTAGAGCGGATACTCTATTCTTGATAATAGGAAAAGTAATATTTTGAAGGAAATAACTATTTCTAAAGAATTAAGCTCGTAAACAGAGCAGGGGTGGATGGATTTTATTTACATAATAGATAGAAAAAGAGCGTAGTTTACGTTTTCTAGCGACTATAGTCATCATTTTGTAGGGTTTGTATTGTTGAGGGGAGGGGGGCTATGTCCCTGAAATTTGAATTTACTGGAGGAATGGTGTATGAGCATTTTATACAAAATCTCAAGGACGAATAAAAAATCACTCCTTTTATTTATAACCAATCACCAGTCGAGTTATCGTATATTGAGCAACCTCCAATGTCTCTGATTGGACCCCTAGAAGCAGATTTTTTTTTAAATGTCCACGTGAAGCTATGCTGCACATTCTTGTGCAATTCATATCAATAACAAAAAACCAGTCTGATTATCTTATACACCATTGACTATAGTTTCAAAACATGCTTGGCCACTTTATACCTTGCCAGCTTTTTTGCAATGTCCAAGTGATACTGTAGTGCCTCAGGCGTGGGTTTTCTTGTGCGGTTCATATCTATTACACTTTTGAGCATATTCTTATGCAATTCCACTTATTGCGTGAGCATATTTCATAATTCCATAGGTACATGCTCTGGAAAGGTTCCAAGGAACGTAATCTCCCCAAATAGCACAGGATGGAACATAAAGTATGTAAATCCATAGGTACATGCTCTGGAAAGGTGCCAAGGAACGTAATCTCCCGAAATAGCACAGGATGGAACATAATCTCCCCAAAGTATAACTTAGCACTCTACTGGGGGGGTCGTGTAAGCTTCGGAGTTTTGTTATATGATTCTTGGTCTATTTTGGACAAAATGACTGTCTAAAAAAGTCGATCGGATGCATTTAAAGGAGTGGGGCACGGGGTGTAGGGCGTAATTGCCCTCCAATCACTTTTTATTCTGTATAAAGGGAACTAGAATATTCTAATTCCAATAATATGAACCTCCCATAAAGTTCATACGACCAACCATTCCGTAAATATCGGCCATACCCCGGGGCATAGCTTACAACTCTTGCCCCCCGAATTTTTTGTGTGATCTTTGAATTATTTTGACCAACATGGCTATCTTAAAATTTTGATTGGATGCATTTTAGGAAAAGAGGGCATGGGGAGATACTAGATTCTCTTCGATCAGTTGATGTTAAAAAGGACTCTAGCACTTCCGATTTCCTATCCAACGAACCCCCCTTCCGAAGTTTATACAACCATCCCTTCCATATGAAGTGGCTCTGGAAATAAATAATAAATAAAGCATTGAAGCCTTATGGCTTTTACTATAGACAACGCTATAGCGTTGCTTCTGTTTTATAATTTTTCCAAGATGAACTTCATTAGGAAGTGTGGTTGTAAAAACTTCAGAAACGGCTCATTCGATCAGAAATCGGATGTTTTATTGTCGTTTTTAAGAGTCAAAAGTGATCAGGGGCAGAGAGCCCCCCCCCCCACGCCTCTTTTTCACGAATGTATCCGACAGAAAGTTTGAGATAACCATTTTGTTGAAAATAGTTCAAAAGTCAAATAACTAATCCTTTGGGGTTGATCCGTCTCATAGTCCCTTGGGCAAGGGATGTAAGTTATGCAAGTTGCCCAATGTTAACATTCAAGATTTATATGGAAAAGCTGGTCGTATAAACTTTGCAGGAAGGTGATTCAATTTGAAATCACAAGTTCCCTTTTTAAGAGCTGAAAGGGATCGGAGGGGAACCAGCCCCCCATCCCAAGATCTTTTTTCCCCAAATGCTTCCACTTAAAATTTCGAGATAGCAACGTTTTTCAAAATAGTCCAAATTTCAAATAATTATTGCTCCGAGTTTAACCCCCCCCCATAGCTCCTAGAGCAACGGCTGTAGCTTATGCAAGTTGCTCATAGTTAATATATGAGGTTTTTATGGAAAAGGAGGTAATATAAACTTCGTAAGAGGTATATTATATTAGAAACTGCACCATTTTCGCTTTATTGAAAATTATATTGCAAATTTTTCATTTGTATTAACAATAATGAAAATGAAAATAAAAATGACATTGAAATTAAAATTAAAATGGATCTTTGAGCAAAGAATATCATTTTACTAGTTCTTTCCAAGGGCTATTTTAGACACAAATAGTCTTTAATAAAACGCAAATGACTTAGAATCTCTTGGACTGTTACAGCCAGGGTAGGGAGAAGGGGTCAGTAGCGTTCGTAGTGATTTTTGTTCGCTTTAAGTTTGATTGAATATTTAATTTAAGCTTTACTTGTTTTAAGATTTTCTTATTCATTTATTATGCATGTTATACCTATTGTATGTTTGTTTTTTATAATAGTTTATTTCATTTCCGTTGGTTTTGTATTCGTTTATTCTTTAGTAGTAATTTCAGGTCATTTATGTTTGGATTATGATAGGAATTTACTTCTTCTGGTCTTAAGTTTATTATGGCTCTTTACAGAAACTATTTTTTTGGAAAGTTGTTTAATTAATTTGATAAAAAATCTATTACTTTGGCAAAGGGTTGGTTCTCCCTCTTGCTTGGTGCAATAACTAATCAGTCACGTGGTCTGTTATAAAATGTCTAGATACAAGGTGAAATTAGCTTGACACAGTCTTGACAAGGATTTCTTAGAAAATACCAAAGTGACCCGTACTGGGCGTATGCCGTGCTGTCGTCGAACGTATCGAATAGATTCAATCGAATCGAATCGAATTTCGAATCGAATGTATTTAAAGAAACCGTTGATAACACTTTTTTGTACACGAGATTGCAAGACACTCCGTGTGGTGGATTACAAATATAAATTGGCAACATGATCTGTCTGTCCCATATAAAATTCGTAAGTCGCAAACAATTTTCAGCCTGACAGATATTTTTGGAACAGGACTGAAATGGACAGCATCAGGTTGTGGTCTCTCACTTTTTTCCTTTAGAAAACTATAACTTTTGCTCTTTTAGGGGCTACTAAAAACAATAGAAAAGAAATGTTGCAAATCGTTTCCTATGTCTCTATTAGGTGCTGTGAGGCATCGGTATGTTCCCTATTAGAAGTTCCAAGCCACCCACTATATCTCAATATAAGAAATCCTGTTGTACAACAATTAGAAATGCCTCAGAAAAAGACAAAATTGCGTTGTTTAATCGCAAAAAGCAATCGTTTGGTCGCAGTAATTTTTATTTATAAAAGGAAAAAAAGAAAATGTAGTTTTTACGCATTTCAGAAATATGCCTTTTGAATCACTCTAGTCAAAATGGCCGAGGGCAAGGGCAAGATCCAATTTATAAGTTTCAAACTTTCTTAGAGCAATTTTTTCGTACACTAGCGATACCTAACACAATTATATGTTAAACAGAAAATTATAATAAAGAAATGACAGATTCTGTAAAAAGTATACAAATTAAATTAAACATGACACAAAACTAAATTGAATAACTGCTTCATAGCCATTCCCTTCAGCAGATAAAAAAAAATAGTTACAGGCTAAAATTTTTACCTCGAGTATTGTGAAATCATAAAATTTACTTAAGGCAGATGGCTCTGCTGTTTAGTAACTATTTTTATGACACAAAATAAAGTACACAAATGCAGCTGTCATATGCAGCTTAAATCTCATATAAACTGATCTAAGCTCATATAAGTTATTAATTTACTCTTTAAATATAGTGAAAAATGTATTCTGTTTATATTTATTACTTAACTAAATAAGCTAGAAAATGTGCTTCAAACAAAGCTTTGATTGATACTGAGAATCTGTCTGAATTCTGATCAATAGGAGAGTTTTTCTGTTAAACCTAATTGGTTTTTATATTCTACACACGTATAAAATATAAGCAAACTAAATGTTAAAAACTTCATTGTATTATATGGATATTAATATGATCAATATTAACATAAACTATGTTTAGCTCCTGAAAAGAGCGAAGCAGTAATTTTCACCAATAAGAGGAAAAGGCAAGTCCCGTTCACTCTGAAAATTTATTAACCCTCGTTATCCCTGAAGAAACAAATGAAATACCTAGGGGAAAATACCGGCTGAATTGAAAAGCTCAATGCTTTGAAAAAGCACAGAAAGTTACAGCTTTCCCAAACAAATGTATGGTGGGAAAGAGCTGGGGGGTGTCGGCTCCCAATAAGACCAGCGGAAGAGGCAATAAAAAGTGCTAGTAGATTGCAGATAAATGGTTAATTGTCCCAACGACAACAGATACGAAATAGGAAAATAATGGCCATCTTGATACCTGTAACTCGTTTTTCTTCAGTAAAGGGAGCTGCTTTTGCCTAGGGGTAACGGATCCCAAATGTAAATTGGAGAGGAAATTCAAGATTGTCATAAAGGATAGGAAGAAAGTGGAGTAAGAGATAGAGCTGCTCCATCAAAGTAACGCGATAGTATGTCATTATGATGGTTCGGAGTTTCATGGAAAAGAGGGGAACTGAGTAATAAGAAACCGAACACTCCCTATGTGGACAAAGAGATAATTAGTTACAATCTTGGAGAATTTTGCTACAATTTCTTAGGCTAAATGATTTGGAACGGGTGGCTGGAAGACTGTCAAAAAATGGAACCAGAGAAAGAAATGTATATAT
This sequence comes from Artemia sinica, assembly GCA_027921565.1. NCBI lineage: Eukaryota > Metazoa > Arthropoda > Branchiopoda > Anostraca > Artemiidae > Artemia > Artemia sinica. Next base: position 69,944,982 of record CM051258.1, read on the forward strand.
ATATATATATATATATATATATATATATATATATATATATATATATATATATATATATATATATATATATATATATATATATATATATATATATATATATATATATATATATATATATATATATATATATATATATATAAGAGAGAATTGGGATAATAGGATTTCCTTGAATAGCTTGGCGTCCAAAGGAAAACAAATTACCCTTACGTTGGCATAACCCTTCCCTTGACTAAATATTTTCTACAAATGGCATTTTTTACGATGTCTGAGATGAGAGGGATAACAGAAGCCATAACAGAAATTACAAGTTTTGCAAAACATCTTTACCGAATAAGGAGGGCTGAATCCAAATTATGCCAAAAGTGCAAAATGCCTACCGCGGAAACAATAAGGTAGCCAATAGAACTGTGTCCATCTAGAATAAAACACCAGATTGAGATATATCATAATGTTATTGCAAAGCTGCAGGTCATAATAGAGGGAGGAAAAGTCTGAGAGTTGGCAAGATATATGGTAAGTTTGGGAGGCGAAATCCATCACCGGACCCCAACCACGAACGGACAGCAGCTTTGGGTGTGTAAAGGCAATAAATCTTGAAGGCTTGAACTCCAATCCAGGGATAGTGGGTCAACCCCATCTCCATAGTGTTAACAACAATAATAATAATAATAACAATAATAATAATTATAATAAAAACTATTTTAGTGTAAAAAAAAAGAGACTAAGAAAATAACTGAATAGCAGGCCCAGTTCTTTTAGCTTTGCATCTTAGTCCTACCTACCGTAACAAAAACACCAAGAACGAGCAGACCGTCGTAATTCTGAAGGGCATCAGAAAAGTTCCCATATTTTGTGTTCCAATGCACCAAATGTATTTCAGCCGAGAATCTATATAAATAAAAGGTACACTTTAAAAGTAGGCAAATAAAGTAAAATTTATTGGATTGAACATTTTGTAAACAATCGAATATTCTCCATCTGATGAATATAATTGAATTGATAACAAATGAGTAGTTTGCATTAGGGTATATTTATTTTCTGGAATATTTTGCTCTCCAGGAGTCTTCATGTTTTTAATATTTAAATGAAATCTTTATAAAAAAAATTGGGAAAAACTTTTAAATTATGAAAATGAATTATGGCTTGCTGCTAAAAAAAAAACTATCCAGTGGCTAATTTTAGCTAATATTATGAATACCCTACACTACACACACTAAGCACAAATGTCTAACAAAGTGTTTGATTATTTTTCTAATTCAAAGAGTTGAAGGGTGTTTTGTTCTGTACTATTGGAATGTGTAATGTTAGAGCATTCGGTCCTGATTTACCAAAATGCTCCTTGTTGCTGTTTTTTTTTTTTGTTTTTTTTTTAATAAATTAAGTTATTCCAATCTGTGATGCTTTTTATTTGACTCCCCCCTTTCTTTTTACTTCGTAATCTTTTGTTTTCCCTTTTAGCATAATCTTTTTTCTCACAGACTCGTTAATTAGCTTGAATAGTAACTGCGCGTTTTGGATGATTCGTCCCAGACCAAAATGTAATTTTGGACGGCCAGACTTGGGTAAGATTAGCCAGGGTTGGAAGGAATAATTAATCCATTCATTGGGTATGACACTTGGCTTTATGTTGCACCCTCCGAGGGCTAAGATTGGTTGGTCTCCATTAGTCTTGCCTCGGGCTTTTAGAGTTGGTTTACTTTTGTCTTGTTTTGAAAAGAAGTAAAACATTATTTTTCCTTTTGACGGGTCTAGAGATAGGTTATTTGATTGAGCAGTGTTGGTTCAGAAATAGAGTACTGTGCTATTTCTGATATCTTTCTTAGAGAAAGTGAAAGTTTAGGACGCGAGTTTTGAGCTTGATGACTTTCACACTTACAGTAGCACTTTGGGCCAATTAGGGTAGCACATCACTGACTAACCATGGAAAACCATTAGATTTACAAATATTTGGGGAAGAATAGTCCACGAGAGACAGTGGAACGCTTAACTACGATACCATACCCTAGTGCTATTGGTAGTGTCACCGGTGGCACTGCGGCACGTACCCAGTCGGCAACAAGTATAGATCTGGCAATGCTGGCAAGAGAATAAGCTGTTGTTTGAAAAAAGCTTCTCTTTGTTTGTGTGTTTTCCATAGTCAGAGTGGAGGTGGAAAAATGCAATTACCTCTCCAGTGACCACCATATCCGATCCGTAATTACAGGTTATTTTTTCTCCGGGAAAATAGACCAAATTAGGTATCTAGTTATTCTTTAAAAATATTATTCGACAGTTGAATACAGGTAACAAAGTAAATTGCAGTGGCAGAAGAAGAATAAAGGTGAAATAATAGCGCAGTGTTGCCTACAGGACGGATGGTGCGTTGGCGGTAGCAGGCGCTTGGGCAAATAAAGGTAAAAGATTTTTCAGGGAGATTATTTTGGAGCGCGTGAAATTAAATTTGGTGCTGTTTTTGGGTAAGTGAGTTTATGTTATATTGAAAAGGATTTTTGGAAGTGAAAAAGGGATTTAGTGTATTAGTAAAATTTTTTTGAGGTTTAGTTTATACTATAGGATTTTCCGAAGATTATTTTGGAGCGCGTGAAAGGGAATTTGGTGCTGTTTTGGGGTAAGTGAGTATATGTAGATTGAAAAGGTTTTTTGGAAAGTGGCAAAGGGGTTTAGTGTATTAGTAAAATTTTATTGAGGTTTAGTTTTTTTTAGGTTTAGTTTATACTATAGAGGTTTTAATAAAACTTTGGTGGTGTTTAGTTTATTAAAAAAAAAAAAAAAAAAAAAATGTTTGGGTTTAGTTTATAGGCTAGAGGGTTTAATTAAATTTTGTTGTGTTTTAGTTTATACTATGGAGGTTTTAATAAAATTTTGTTGAGGTTTAGTTTAAAAAAAAGGAAAAGGGAAAAAAAGGGAAAAAAAAAAAAAGGAAATGGCAAGGAAAACGATTAAGATCGATTTTAGTGCAATGCAAGAGAATGTATTGAAAGAACTACCGCATTCAAATATCCACCAATTCCTGATGTCGATTGGCCTGAATGCACAAAGCGTACACGCGATTGACGGAGGTGATGCAAATAGGTTGGTATAGTCCAAGTAACGATGCAAAGCCCTGTACTGGTAGAAGAATGGGTTCAAAGACTAAAGGCAGTGGGGTTGAAAATTATTTCAAAAATGAAAGGTATCCAGTTTTCGTAGATAAAAATAGAAAACGCCCACACGTGATCCATGTCAAACGAATTCCGAGGGAAGCAACCGATCATGATATAAAAACAGCACTGCAAGGTTATGGGCTTGTGGTGAATATTAAAAGAAAGACTTTTTAAGAGGATGGTTTTCTACCTGTTTTTAACGGGAAGGGAACAGCCCTGATGTATTTGGAAGTAGCGATCCCACCGTCCGTAAAAATTTTGACAGAGGATAAAATGCGGGTTTTCTACGAGGGTCAGCCTAAAATGTGTTGCATTTGTCATCAGAAGGGTCATGAAGCCCTATTATGCCCAAGAAAAAAAAAAAAACAATAGAGGAAGTAGAGACCCAAGCGTAGTGCTCACAGATCAGTCCTCGGAAAACGGCAGAAAAACTCTAATGTCTGGTTTACAGGCCCACACAAAAATTGCATGCTCTCTAGATGAACAGCTGGAAAGTTTGAGTCCCACGGAGGCAGTGAGCCTGGTACTGGGGGTGACAGAGTAATCAGGAACGGAAAAGACTCGCACAGGAAACTCGAAAGCACAAGATGAAACCCGGAAAAAAGAGCAGGAAGTAGCTATTGTGAAAGAAAAGGAAATGACAGAGCCTAAGGGAGAAAGTTCGAAAAAAGTTGAAGTAGGGGTGAAGGAGGTAAAGGGCATCACCCCCTGACTAGTCTGAGAGGATTTAAGGAGCCAGAGGCAAAATCAATCCAATCCCCAAAACGAACGTTAAGTAGGCTATCTTTATCGTCAACTACGAGTGAAAAAACGAGCGAAAATAAGACTTAAAGAAGTGCGGTGCAAAAGAGGCGGAAGAAACCCGGACAAAAATAAATAAGATTTGCGACGCTGAACGTTAACAGGATTAAACAGGAAAAACAGCAGAGTTTAGTTTTAGGTTTTATTGTAAAGCAGAGAATTGATATACTGTTTCTTCAAGAATCAGATACTGTAAAGATAAGAAATACTGAAACACAGGGATTCCACTACATCATTTTAATGAATACCAAACGAGCCGTATGGTAAGCGAGGAGGAAAACAAAAATTTAAGGAGCCCTGTCTCGAAAGAAGAAATTGAACTAGTTTTAAGGAAAGCTAAAAAATAAAAATCCCCCGGTATAGACGGGCTGAGCTACGTGTTTTATTTGGAACTATGGGAAGAAATGGAGGATTTTTACGAAAATTTCATTACACTGAGGGGTACCCGGAAGAGGAGGCAGTAATAACCCTAGTAAACAAAAAGGGGGAACGATTTGATCTACGCAACTGGAGACCTATTTCCTTGCTTTGCTGCGACCTCAAGATTGTATCCCTAGTGCCAAAAAAAAGACTAGGAAAGATAATACCACATATACTAGGAAGCTACCAGTTCGGGGGGATAAAAGGAAGAAAAGCACAGCATATTTTGAGCGTTCCAAGAGATGTATTATATAGGAGAGATGAGATGACCTGAAAGAAAAATGAAGTGTGGAAACTTGCTTATTTCTTAAGTGTGGATGTTGAGAAAAACATATGATTCTGTTGACAGGGGAATTTTATGGTCTTTGATGATTTTAAAGTGTGGTTTTCATGAGGATTTGTTCATATGTTTAAAAGCCTTTATCAAAAACCAGTAGCTGTCATAAATGTAAATGGCTCGCTAACAAGGAGGATTGATTTGGAGATATCGTTGAGACAGGGTGACCCGGCTTCGCAATACCTCTTTGAAATATACATTGATCCCTTGTTCAAGCGCGTAGAAGACCGTATAATCGGTTTACCTCTCCGTTATGAGATATGCTTAAAGGCCCTGGGGTTTATAGATGATGGGACTTTTACCCTATCAAGTGTCAACGATGTAAAGGCAGTTCTACAAGGACTTGATTGGTAGGAGAGGAATTTTAGGGTAAAAATCCTCTAGGGAAAAAGCAATCTTTTACCAATACTGGAATCAGAAAATACTGAAAAAATGATGCAGGAGCTTTGTATAGCGAAACTAGAAAAGGCAAAAATACTTGGAGTGACGTGGACCCGCGAGATGATGCTGGCGACAGCAAATGATATTGAAGAGTGTTCTTTGTTTTTTCAGAGCGACATATGTAAACACATATTGTCCACCACTACTGTTCTATTTCGCGCCAGCTTTCGAGCTAGATGAAGGGAGTGCTAAGAGAATAGAAAAGATTATTTGGAGGTTGTGTGGAGAGGAAAAATTGAAAAGCTGACCATGAAAATGCTGTTTGTACCAAGAGTAAAAGGAGGAATAGGAGTGGTAAATAATAGCAATGTATGCCAATCACTTTTTTGGAGGAATACTAGTGAGATGCTCCAAAGGGAAGATGAAATTGGATGTTTGGGGAGAGAATGGCTGCTACCGGTCTTGAACAAAGTAGTGGAGGAACCAGTTTTTGACACTAGGGGAAGAGGTCCCAGATCAGTTAAAGGAAACAGCGGAAACTTTAAGAGAATTGAAATCAGAAGGAGTGTTTCAGGACGGATTGAGTCAGATAGAAAGAAAATGAGTCATAGATGATTACATATGGACCCGAGAGGAAAATTTTTCACACCATGTTAAAGAAAAAGAACCTTTCATTTGTTTTGATGCGGGTTTCAAAAATCGAAATGAAGTACCCTGTGGCACTAGAGAAAGAGAGGTGATGTTTTTGCTGATACACACCATATTACCTTACAGGGATAGAATAAGCCGTTTCAAGAAGGGCGAAATAAAGGAGTGCAACCTGTGCCATGAAATGGTTGTTGATGGTTTAAAGCATGGATTTATAGAATGTATTTTTAACAAAGAAATTTTTAGTTTTTATTTTTGATGTTTTTAGGGGTGAGAATATGGAGATGGTGAGTTCAAAAAGTAGAAAAAAAATTTTGAAGTTAGATTTTGAAATAAAAGGTGATGAAAAGAGGCAGAAAGGGATGTTATTAATTGTGATATGGGCATGTACCCATATTTGGAAGACGAGGAAAAAGAAAAAACGAGTTGAGTTAAAAAGAATTAAATGAGTAGTTAGGGGAAAAGTAGAGCTTTTGAGGAATAATAGAAAATGGAAAGAAAGAATTGATGAGGGGTGGAGACAGGGTTTGGTAAATAGTTTATCTTTTTTTCTTTTTTCTTTTTTTTAAGACAGTCAAGTAAAATATCAATTTTATTTGGAAGTTTAAAGTTTATGGGTAATTTGTTAGAATTTTTGAACCCTTCTTCCTAAATAAGTATTGTGTTGTTTAAGTATATGTTTTATTGTTTGTTGAGGTTTTTGTAAGAAAGAATGGTTCAAATTGTATTTATTTTATTTATTTATTTTTATATAATTTTTTATTTGTTTTTTTTTTATGGAAGCCTGAAGGGGTAATATAAAGTTTGGAATGTATTTGAAGCCACCGCCAAAGGATTCTCCTAAGGAGGGGGAAATCCTATAAGCGGGACTTGCGTTACATTTTGTTTTGTTTTTATTTGTGTTGTAGTATACCCCGGAGAGTAACCTGTTGTATTTCATTGCCTTTAATTCATTTTTAGTTGGTAAAAAGGGAATTTTTTTTTTTGAAAAAGGGAGTTTATAGTTAGGTAATTTTCTAAAAAAAAAAAAAAAAAAAAAAAAAACAAACACAAAATGCCTAACAAAGCGTTTGATTATTTTTCTAGTTCAAAGAGTTGAAGGATGTTTTGTTCTGTACTATTGGAATCCTTAAATATTCGAGCATTCGGTCCTGATTACCAAAATGCCCCTTGTTGCTGTTTTTTTTTTAATAAATTAAGTTATTCCAATCTGTGATACTTTCTAGTTGACTCCCCTTTCTTTTTACTTCGTAATCTTTTGTTTTCCATTTTAGCATAACCTTTTTTTCTCGCAGACTTGTTAATTAGCTTGAATAGTAACTGCACATTTTGGATCATTAGTCCCAGACCAAAATGTATTTTTGGACAGCCAGGCTTGGGTAAGATTAGCCAGGGTTGGAAAGGGATAATTAATCCATTCATTGGGCATAACACATGGCTTTACGTTGCACCCTTTGAGGGCTAAGATTGATTGGTCTCCATTAGTCTTGCCTCGGGTTTTTAGAGCTGGTTTACTTTTGTCTTGTTTTGAAAAGAAGTAAAATATTATTTTTCCTTTTGACGGGTCTAGAGATAGGTCCTTTGATTGAGCAGTGTTGGTTCAGGAATAGAGTCCTGTACTAGTTCTGATATCTTTCATTAGGAAAGTGAAAGTTTAGGACACGATTTTTGAGCTTGATGACTTTGACACTTACAGTAGCACCTTGGGCCACTTAGTGTAGTATATCACTGACTTACCATGGAAAACCATTAGATTTACAAATAGTTTGGGCAGAATAGTCCACGAGCGACATTGGAAGGCTTGACTACGATACCCTAGTACTGTCAGTAGTGTCATTGGTGGCACTGCGGTACGTACCTAGTTGGCACCAAGTAACTACACGGGTGGCACTAGGCCAGAATACTGGTAGGACCTAAAGACTAGGAGCATTACTGGGACGTCAGCAGAGAATCCAACACGCGTTTCCGAAGATACGAACTATTTTAGCCTATAGTAGTCCCTAAAAAATTGTAGAAAAAATGCAAAATTAAAGACATTATTCCCAAGCAAAAATCAGGTGAGCTTGGTTTTTTTTTTAGGAAAAACGCTTATGAATAGAATTTTATTTCGATTTGCCTTGATTAAAAAATTTTATAGAGAAATATCAGAAATTAGCTACAATTAAAAAGAGTAGAAGCTAATAACAGACGAACTCAAAAGAGTAACATAGTCCAGCTTTCTTAGGAGAACGGAACTGTTAAATTCAAATGCACAGAATTACAGGCTAACAGTAGAATCATAGGCAGCGCAATAGCGCTACCTATAAAGAGTGATCTGGGCATAATTTATTTTCTGTTTCTTTTTGGTTTAGACCAGGGCATTTCGTATCGAAGGAGTTGTCGGAAAAACTTAGAAAGGGCTCATTTGATTGGATATCAAAAGGGCTAGTGTATTTTTTTATGTTCGGAAGTTATTGGAGGGCAACTAAACCCCCCTCCCTCGCCCACCATTTCCCCAAACACATCCAATCTCAATTTTGAGATAGCCATTTTGTAAAGTAATTGAATGGACCCAAAATTATCTCTTTGAGGATGACACCCCCCCCAAAGCTCTTAGGGCAAGGTAAGTTATGCCGGGGGGCATATAAGTTATATACAGAAAGGGTGATATATTTTGTCTATCTAAATCATACTATAAATAACCGTGTCAAACTCAAAACGACCAGAAATTAACATGAGTATTGCTGACAACCCCCATGCCTTCTCAAGACTAGAACATAATTTGCACCTTACTTTCACTTCCTTTTACTTGTTTCAAATGTTTTATTAGATATTTGAAGGGGGAAGTCCTCCTCTTGAACCCCACAGAGTGAGTTTCGAGTGTCCTTTTTAAGAGTAACAAGAGATTGGAAGGCAAGTAACCCTTGTCTCAAGCCCATTCATTTGCCAAACGAATCCAGTCAAACTTTCGAGACAGCTACTTTGTTCAGCATAGTAGAACGGTTATGAATTCCTTTAAGAACGAATTCCTTTATGTTTTTGAGGAAGTATAAGTTAGTCCTGCAAAAAAGAGTAAGTCATACAGGAAAAATGTTTTTAGCCAGTGAAAACGTTTCTGCTTGAAATTATAAATTAAAAAGATAAAATGTTCAAGAATCTGGATGGAATCTTGGAGGAATTTAGATGGAACTTCTCTACTCAGAACGGCGCGCTACTGAAAAAATATAGCCGCAGTTATTTTATCCATGCAATTTTGACTACCTTATAGATTTTGAATTTGATGCGTCATCATTATCACCGCTTGAGACACAAAATGTCATCAATGAAGTAAAAAGTAACTCTTCTGGTAGCGGTGTTATATCAATGAGTGTTTATAATATTATTCTCTTATACTATTATCAATCCAGCAGCGTTTTGTGTCCTGAATGAATTATTTGCTTATCTTGCTGTTAAGTAGCTTGTTTGAGTATTGTCCATAAAGATGATGAGGCTAATAGCTTAGGAAATGATAAACCAATTTCGGTTTTTACTGTCTAATCATTTTGCCTAGAAAATGTTTTGACGAACATTTTCGTCAAAACATTTAGATCAAAACTCATTTCGTCAAACAATTTCGTCAAAACTCATATTTAGAGCATCATAACGTGTTAAAAACTCTCCAATTTCAAATACAGAACGGTCACACAAAGGGCTGCATCCAGGATTTGTGTTCAGGGGGAGGGTTTTGGGGGAGAGGTCACAAAAAAACTTAAAAAAACGCATCATAAATATGTATATATGTATTTTTTTACGCTTATGCGAGTGGAAAAGAAATTTCAGGGGGAGGGGTCAAACCCCCTGAATTTTATCCCCCCCCCCCTAGATACGATCTTGGTTACTCAACGGAACAGACTGATGCCTATTTAACTAGCTTAGTTTTACGAAGTGCTGGATTGACGATGATAAGTTTTACCAATGTACCTAGATGTAATTGAAGCTTTTAGCCCAATCAGTCACGATTTTCTTATTAGGAAGTTTGAGTAACTGGACTTAGTTCCTAAGCTTCTGTGAGTTCCTTGGTCCCGGACATAGCTTTATATAAATAGCGACGAGGACCAAACTGCCTTTCCATTACAAACATCCAAAACAAGAAGAACAACAGGGTATTCTTTCCGTAAGACAGTGGAATTTTTTTTGAATGAATATTCCAGCCCTATGTCTAAAGACCGTCCTCGGCAAAACATAAATATAGAAAAGAAGAAAGACTTACAACAACATATGGCCAATAAAAAAAAAAAAAAAAAAAAAAAAAAAAAAAAAAAAAAAAAAAAAAAAAAAAAAAAAAAAAAAATTAAAACAGTATCAACATCCTCACTTCTGCGAAGTTCAACAAGGACTGATAAATAAAATAAATCTTTTATTTTATTAGTTTATACTATTATTATTAACCAACAAAAATTTTTGGAATCTTGCAAAATTGAAAATCCTTTTCCTAAGTCTTGAAGATTCAATTACACTTAAATACCCGGAAGACGAGCAATTTGCTCATACGCTACAGTTAAAACCTTAATACATATTATTAAAGACAAAAATCAAAAAGATACACTATTTCCTCTGATAGAAAATCTTTATAATAGTTCTTATTTGAAAATCTATCCTCTGTTGATTTTTAGCCAGGTGCTAGACTGGAAAGAAATTGTGTAGTCATTATTTCCGTTTGTCTAGGGAACGACTTATTACAAAATGGAAAATCTACGATATGAATCTTCGATGAATAACCCTACTTATATCTAAGATTCACTCCCGGACCTGTCCTCTGTAAATCTGTCCTCTAGAACGCTTGATCCATTGGAAATTGAAGCTCTCGTAAAAGATCCAAAATTCTCTTTTCTTCCAAAACAAGTTCCTGTGGCAGCTTTAATTTCCTCTCTAGAATATTCTTTACACAAATCTTATACATCTATTTGCAACCCAGACCAAGTTAGGGCCATTCTTAATGATACCCTTTACAACAATAGATAAAAGGTGAATTCTCTTGCCCATATAAAACCAGATAATTTGTATGACCTAAAAATTCTATCTAATCTCTGCAAAGACCCGTCCATTATTATAACTAACTCAGATAGAAAGCAATTCTCTGGTTGTCATGGATACGACAGATTACGGCACAAAAATTTATTCGTCTCTAAATGAAAAACTATAACCTACGACCATACTGATCAATGAAAAACATATACATATACAACATATACATATACATATATCAAATGAAATACATATACAACTATAACCTACGACCATACTGATCAATGAAAAACATATACATATACAACATATACATATACATATATCAAATGAAAAATATATACAACTATAACCTACGACCATACTGATCAGTTTGCTAACAAAATTATAAATGAATTGAAAAATCTAAAACAAAATGGTAAAATTACCCCACTATTATATAATGAAATTTTCCCCTGTGTTAGCTTCTGTTCAAAATTTTATGATCTACCAAAATTACATAAGCAAGGCATTCCCTTAAGACTCATCATAGCTGGTACGAAAGCCTCCGCATCAATATTGGAAAATAGTTATGCACAGCCTTCAAACTTTTACTTTATTCTCAAAAATCATACATATGTAATTCGGTAGATTTAGTTGAAAAACTACAAAGCGTGAATATCTCAGAAAATACAATTATAAGTAGTTTTGGAATTGTCTCTATGTATACCAATATTGATGTAGCAGTATCTGAAAAATTATTAGAAAATGATATAAACGAAAATTATCATTCAATAGAAGTTTCAGCAGCAGGAATAGATTGCGAGGTCTTAATGACCTTGGTTAAACCATTTAGCAAGTATTCAATGCACTTCCAATTCCGTAATTCTTATTACCAGCAAACTAACGGATTACTGAGGAGCGCACCTCTCTCCGGGTTACTAGTGAATAATTATGTAGAACATATTGAAAATTGGATGTTGAAAACGTGTTTTTTTTTTTAAATATATCTTTTGGAGACGTTACCTTTATGACAGAAGCATGGGGTCAACGGTTATGAGCGCCTAGTTATCCCACCATAGAAGTGCCCACTTTTGTAATAATGCCTTCACCTTAAGACGGCCTATAGTGTTAACTCAGCCAAATATTTTGATATATAAGAATGCTCATCCCGGTTATTTTCATCAGATGAAGTCGAAGTTATAAAATGGATTCTAACATACAATTGGTAGAGAGACCTCTTTAAACTATAGTGGTATCGAGCCGATTATTGATTATTGATAATTGATGACTACAATCGGTCAGATATCATTATTGTAAAGTAATGGTCGTGAGCATATATGTTTTGCATTACCGGAATTTTGCATGAGTTAGGGTCGCCAAATTCCCATCCAGGCCAATGTCGCCCACCAGGACCCAGAGTCCCCTTTCAGGTCCCAAAGTCCCCCTCCAGGGCCCCCAATGCCCCCCCCCTAATATATTTTTTAACTTAGATAATTTTTAACTTTTTTTCAAATTTTTTACCATGTCTTAAAATCACATTAAATATACTTATAACAAAAAATCACTTGTGTTATTTAAAAAAATACAAAATGAGGATGATATAAATGTGTCAGTCGTGATTTTTCCCTATTAGAAAAATAATGTTTAGAGTGACGTTTTTTGCACTTAATTTGTTTTATTGAACAGAAACTGAAATATTTTCAACCTTTTTTTCATGTCTTCAAATCACATTAAATATACTTAGAACAAAAAAGATCACTTGTGTTATTTTTAAAAATTCTAAATGAGGATGATATAAATATGTCAGTCGTGATTTTTTCTAGTAGAAAAATCATATTTGTAGTAAAGGTTTTTTTTTACTTAGTTTTTTTTTATTTATTGAGAAAACCGGATTTTTTTCAATTTTTTTTCATGTCTCAAAATCACATCAAATATACTAATAGCAAAGCAATCACCTGTTGTATCTTAAAAGTACACAGGCATATATAGAGAGACAAGCAAACAGCCACTCAGACACACAGGTGTAGTGTGACAGACAGACAGAGAGAGAGAGAGAGAGAGAGAGAGAGAGAGAGAGAGAGAGAGAGAGAGAGAGAGAGAGAGAGAGGAGAGAGAGAGAGAGAGAGAGAGAGACAGAGAGAGAAACAAAAACACCTACAAACACACAGCGTCGGACACACAAACACAAAAAGACAGACATGGAAACATGCAAACGTCCGCTCAGACACGCAAGCATAGTGAGCGTGACAAGCAAACAGCCACTCAAACACATAGGCATAATGAGAGAGAGAGAGAGAGAGAGAGAGAGAGAGAGAGAGAGAGAGATAGAGAGAGAGAGAGAGAGAGAGAGAGAGAGAGACAAAAAACACCTACGAACACACAGAGTCAGACACATAAACACACAAAAAAAACACAGAGTTAGAGGCACAAAAACACAACTAGAGACATGGAAACATGCAAACACCCGATCAGACACACAGGAAGAATTAGAAAGACCAGCAAACAGCCACTCAGACACATAGGCATCTTCCAATTGTATAGTAGAGTCCATGTCATAACTTTGAATTCATCTAATGAAAATAACCGGGACGATCATTCTTATTAATCAAAATATTTGGCTGAGATAAGGCCCGCTTAAAGTAATGGCATTGTTACAGAAAAACTGCAATTAGAAAAATTCCTTTTAAAAGCGGAAGTGCGATAAGACCTGATGTGCGCACTTGGAATGATAGAATAATGGCACCGCTCAGAATGATAGGCCATTGTGGGAGTAGTGGCGCGCTGTGTATGGTGGGATACCTGGGCGCTTATAACATTCGACCCCATACAATAGATATTTATATTTTAATCAACCCCCCCCCCCCTCGAAAAGTTGAAAGAGCTGTCATAATCTCACTCATCGACCGTGCTCTAAACATTTGTTCTGATTCTAACATCAGAGTAGAACTAGACTTTATTAGCGAAATACTTTTTTGGAAATGGGTATCCTATTTTAATTATTAATAATACAATTAACCGTAGATTGAAAAGACATTCCCGTAAAATCAATGATAGTTTTCCATGTGAGAATCCCGATAAGCCCTGAAACATAATTTACCTCCCATACATCCCAAAAATCACTACAAATCTTAATAGCCTGTATGTAGTTCTTACAAATAATTTCAAAATCATAAATTTCCTAATTTCTGGTAAAGATAAAACCCAAGTTACTTGCCAAAGAGGGATCTATCAAACAGCATGCGACTTTGGCAAATACTATGTAGGTAGAACTCACTAGACTTTAGAGATACGCCTACAACAGCATAAAGATGATATCTCCAAAGCTCTAAATTCTAATGATGCTACTGTTTCTTTTGATTCTGCTTTAATCAGCCATGTATTTGAAAATCCTAGCCATAAAATATTTTTTTAACGAATCCTCCCTTATTAGCAATGACCTAGGCATAAAACAGGTGGTTTGAGAAGTAATTGAAATCAGACTTAAGATTAATAATAATATATCCTTAAATAGGGACTTGGGGGAATATTCACTACATGCTGTAGGCCTATACACAAATTTAATTCAAAACGACCTTACAAAATATAAAAAAAAAAATAATAGATATTAACACAGAACTAGACAAAATAGACCTTTGAGATTAACTGCCAAAAAGGTAAGATTAGTAGTAGGAACGTGTTTTTAATTATTCTTCTTTCATTTCAATGAATTACCTTGTTTCATCTCACTTTATTTATCAGTCCTGGTTGAACTTCACTGAAGTAAGGATACTGGGACTGTTTGAAAAAAAAAAAAATCATTTTAGTTTTTATTGGTCATATGCTGTTGTAAGTCTTTTCTTTTTTTTATATATTTATGTTTTGCTGAGGACGGACCTTGGACATAGAGCCGAAATATTCATCTAAAAAATTCCATTCTCTTAGAAAAAGAATTCCCTATTATTCTTCTTGTTTTAATGTTTACATAGCTTTATACGTTCAATTTTAGCAGGATGGCAGCAGCATGTTCAGATTGATTCAAAGCGTTCATCAAAATGCCCCATTAGATGCAGAAATCCACAGGAATCTATTCTTGGACCATAATTATATCTTATTAAGCAAGCAATAATGGCATATATATATTTGCAATGTTTTTCTCGAAAATAGCACTGTAATTTCTTCTGAAAATTGGCCAACTAACATTTTTTTGATGTGAAAAACGATCTAGGTAGGTAACGATTTTGGGAATATTTGTTTTGCTCTCCCATCTCCCTTAACATTTCAAATAAATTTTCGGTTGACTGAAAATAGAGACCCCCGGAACTGGAAAGCCTTGAGCAAAAGTAGGAAGACTTTCAAAACCCATTTTTTTCGTTGACAAATCAGCCTACTCCGAGCATTTAAAAAGAAATATCCCATTTGGTTTCTGTGAAGCGAGTCTCGGAATTTTTATTGCTTTGCATTTAATAGTACGTATTGTGGTAGAGAAATTACCATAACTTTAGGCCAGGAACCTGTATTTTGCTGACGATGACTATTAATTGTTTAATAAGATTGAACGTGAAGTGGTAATTGTTGGTTTTCCTATGTGAAAGGACTATCGAGAAGGGTAACGACTTTGAGGGCCTTAACAAGTTTTGGAAGAACATTTTTCCTATGAATGAAGTCACAAATAATCAGACGTGAAAAAACCTAAGGGTTTTACTTTCTAAAGTGAATAAAAGAATATATTCGTTTTTTAAAGTTCTTTTTTGAAAGTGATTAAAAAACTGTTTTTCTTTTTGCCGAGCGAAGCTCTGATACCTGGTACTATTTTCCATTTTTTTTTAAATGACCTAAATCACTTTCAGATGTTAAAGCTGATTTTAAGGAGTTATTCGATGATCCACAAACATGGACAGTTCCGCCGGCTGTTAGGTTGCAGAATTCTTACCAACTATTATTTTATGTTTATTTATTATAATAATAATCTACCTTTATATTTTTAGGTATGCTTCAGCTTAGGTGTGATTACCACAATTATGATAATCGCACGAGGAATGAGTTGTCCACTCCAACTGCAATCACTCTCATGTGCAAACTGTCGTTGATTAATAGAAGAACAGAACTATGGAATGTAATGGTAATGAAATTAAAAATATAATAAGTTTTGAAGAATTTAAGAATAAGCTAAGAAATTATTTACTCTTAAAAGATTTTAATTAACTATTAGAATTAGGTTTTCCTTTCCTTCTTCTTTTTGAAAGTGGTGACTTGAGAAATATTGTGGAAGTTTAGATCATTAGATTTATATTATTACGCTCCCCTCCAGCTTGGTGAGGAAAATATATACATATTGATTTGTGTCATCAGTATTATGTGTGCAGTTAGTTCAAGCAAATAACCATATGAAGGATATCTTTATTTTTCTGGCATGGCCATGGGACGATTTTTCGTTGCAAATTTCTAGGATGATCAAACTGAGCTGTAGAAAAAGCTTTTACAGCAAAGGGTGATTCCCAGTTTTCTTGCATAGGAGGATAAACTGATCGATGTCACCCGATCGGTTTTCCCAATAGATATATGTGAAGAAGTTGATTCCAAGGAGATGAAGCTCGCCGACTGTCCTTATATTTTTATTCATGAATATGAAATTGAGGTGTATGCGTCTCACCAGCTCTTTGGTTTTCACTGCATTGAAACTAAACATCAAGGCATCAGACCGCTTTTCAATTTTCAAAAGATCCGTCTTTGGGGACAGGGAGGCTTGGATTGGGTCTTAATGTTTGCAATGACTACATGTGTCATGGTTTCATATTCAAAGTGATACAGAGGACTCGCAAGGTTATCTTTCATGTCATTTATGTAGATAGTGAAAGACCTAGATTTTAGTGTACTACCTTGGAATACGCTTGCCATTATTGGATAGTCAAAGAAAGTGAACCCGTCAAGAACAACCCGCAGTGAAGGATCAAAAAGGAAGCTCTTAATCATCTTAAAAAGATGTCGTTCCACACCCTACAAATAAAGTTTCTTCAATAGGCCATGACGCCGTACTCTATCGAAAGCTCTAGAAATGTCTAATTATGATTTACATCTACTCCTGGTGCTTGGCCATTAATCAGTCAAACGTTGAACGCTTTTAGCGGAATCTATTTCGTCAGTTGCCTAAAGGTGATTTGACCCGAGGTGCTGATCAATTGAAAGATTAGAAACCCTTTCGTAAACTTTTACAGTGCAGGAGGGGTTCTTAATAGGCTTATATTTGCCAATACTCATTGTATCGCTAATTGGCATAGCTATAGAAGTGAAACAGGCAGATTTCCATATGGGTTGAATGTTCCAGAAGAAAAACACAGTCGAAAAAGCGTTTAAATAGGTTCAACAAATTTGGCACTGCAGGACTTCAAGAAAACATTAGGTATACTCTCATGACCTTCATGTTTGGTCATATCAACGCTCTGGAGAATGCGGAGAACCTTAGAAGTGATATTGTTCACATGACCAAGAATAGTATGGGTTCAATCAAGGAAGTGGAAAACTTCTTTATCATCGTCGCCCATATTTGGGAATTCGACAAACGCCTTGGAAGAGTTTCGGTCTTTTCCTGTTAGTCTTGAACAATAGTCCCATAGTTTCTTTAGATGACTGTGAAGCTTCTTTGAAAATTCTTCGCTAGGTCTTAGCAGAGGCATTTTGAAGCTTGGAAACCAATTTGTCTTTGTACTTAACCATTAATTGCTGAATTTTGTAAGCTACGTCTGTACGGACATTTATTAAATCAATTCTGTCGTTTTAGTTCATTGAGATTGGCCATCGCTTGTGTTCTTTTTTGCTCACATAGTCTTTTTTTTTCAGTGGATATTGAACCAAGATTTGTCTTTTATGGACACCTGGATCCACCTCGATAGGATATAACTTACGATAGAGTGGACTATGACCTGCTACTAATTTTTTGCACCCGCCTCGGTCCCTTCAAGGAGAAAGATTCTCTATTGTTGAGAAGCAAAAGAATTCCTTAAGACACCCCTATCTCCTCTTTTCTTATTGCCCGAATTGTCGCTCATGCTTTATAAGGGAAGGAATACCAAAATCTCTTTGGGCAATGATGGTAACGTGGCTACCTGCAGGGTATGAGCGTCAACCTCGAAGTAATCTAGGTCTTCCGTGAGGAAGATATCAAGACAATATTGATCATGTAAGCCATGGTAGATATCGAGTTCAGCCAGTTTTTCAACCATATACAAAAAATACAAACCACGCAAGTCAGGCCCCTCTCCTTTTCAGTTTTTTTCCCTAGGGACTATGTGCTATGAGAGACGTTGAAGTCTTCATGCAGGAAAATGGGAGAATCAGCGTATTTGCCCTGAATATAATAAAGTTTTAAGGTAGCTAGCGATCTGGCAAGCTGGAGTGTTTATATATAGCTCAAATAATCCCTGACTCACTTGGAACGTTCACCCTAAACCACAGAGCTTCCTTGCCTTCTGAGCTTGGGAGATTAAAACATTAGTATTCTATTTGGCTATTTATATAAACGGAAACAATTCCACCTACTTATTTCGCACAATCGGTGCGTACTCGGTATCACCTGAGGAGCATGTGCCCCTGTATGGCAACCTCACTGCTTGGTATCTCGTGATTGAGATTGCTCTCAGTAATACATATGATAAATAGTGTTAAGTTATGTATTATAGTTCACTTGCTGGCGTTGACCTACTAAAGAACAATCAATCTCAATAGTGATTATCAAGGTTATAGTGTCCAACTCATTAAGAATATGGATTGAAAGGCATTGATCCATCTTCTATGCATAAGTAGCCCGTGGCTTCAAATAGCTCAAGATCGGGATTCCACAAATTTTTTATTTATAAAACTAATCGAAAACTGAAAAATAATCCTTAAGTTGTGGAATTACTCCTTTACCCCAAAGATTAAGGCTCCCAAATGAAGCAAATGATATATGCTAATGGGCTTCATGGAGACAATTTATTGAATTGCAGTGGGGTTACAGGTTTTTCTTTGTTGCATTTATAATCAGAATCATGAAAAGATTCTTAGTCACATCCTCATCTAAGTTTTTGAATCCTTGGTAATCGGCAAAAGATCAACTAGTTAATATATTTTTATGGTACGGTGTCTACAGCATGGTGCTCCAAAGTGATTGAATTTTGTAATTCATAAAACCCATAAATTTCAATCATAGCCTCCAACTACAGACTAGGAATCTCTGTCTTTCCTTTTAATTTAGACTAAGATCCTTCTCATATTTTTATCACTCTATAGCACTGTTCACACAAAACAGAAGTAAAAAAAAAAATTTTGTGCTTGGAAAGTAAAAAGTCAGTTTGAACAATATTGAACTAAACTAGAAAGTAATACCTTTCATTATCTATGGCATGCTCTGATCCATGTGAGTCATTTGATCCCCAGTGAAAATGGGCCTGTTCAAAGTTGAAAGTTGCCTCTAAAGACTCATCAAATACATAAGGGACTCTTTCCACCTCCATGGAGACAACGACTGGAAGATATGAAGGTGCATTTTTAATACTTTCTAAAAATGAAAGTTTGACTCTAAAAACAGCGACGTAATCAGCCAAACAAAAGGAAAAGTAAAGTAACTTACGCCTCTCTCCTCCAGTTTCATTTTTCTTTTATCTCTTAACACCTCTATCTATCATTCTCCCCATCTCTGTTTCTTTTTCACTCTCTATCTCTCTCTCTCTCTCTCTCTCTCTCTCTCTCTCTCTCTCTCTCTCTCTCTCTCTCTCTCTCTCTCTCTCTCTCTCTCTCTCTCTCTCTCTCTCTCTCTCTCTCTCTCTCTCTCTCTCTCTCTCTCTCTCTCTCTCTCCTCTCTCTCTCTCTCTCTCTCCTCTCTCTCTCTCTCTCTCTCTCTCTCTCTCTCTCTCTCTCTCTCTCTCTCTCTCTCTCTCTCTCTCTCTCTCTCTCTCTCTCTCTCTCTCTATCTGTCACTCAATTTCTCTATTTTAAAATTATGAAAAGAAAAATACTAAGGGCTAAAGCCCATTACTTCTTTTTTTTACAGTTTGAACTGAATCGCCATTGTTTTTTTCCCGTGAGGAAGTCAAAGTCTTTATATAGCTGATTTAAAGATTACAAAAGATTACATCCAGGTGAATTTTGTTTATGTGGCACACAGTTTATATAATTATCCAGTATGATCTTTCCCTATCTCACCCATTATAAAAAAACCCGGACCAAGGTGCGAGTGCTCCAGAGAACGTTTTTGCAGATAGAAACATAGGCGGCATCAGATCTTTTCACGGGTAGACAAGTCAGACTGTGATCTAATCGGAAACAAGTGGAAACCCGCTATTACGAATAATGCACTTTTGGAAACAATCGGAAACAGACTAACCCGCTAATGCAAAGAAGTGGGAGGAGCTTTTTGTTCGAACCGAGAATGAAGACCAGGAATGATCTGCGATAAACTTACTGGATAATTCTATAAAACTGTGATGTGGCATTGGAAAAAAATCGGTAAAATACGTGTTAGAACGAAAATTATGTCCCTAAAAAGCCACACCATTAATGGTTGTCAAATAGAATTCTGCAAATTAAGTGCTCTAAGGGTTAAAGAATATGTGATAGATTTTGAAAAGGAACTGTCTAAGAAAAGACTTAGGTTCTTGTTTGACTGACTGTTTACCAAATAAATAGCTTTAAAGGAACTGCGGTTTGATCATACTTTCGAGGCTGTCATGAAAGGAAGGATAAAAGGATACCCCATCAACTTCCACCGAGCTATGCTTCTTGGTGATTTAGCTAGGATCAAACGAAAAGCAGTAAAAGCAGCAAAAAAACGAGGCTATTGGAGAGGCTATTTTCAATTTACAACTATGCCCTAGTTTTTTTTTTTTGCATAAAAATAAGAGTTCGATAGGAATAAATCCTTTTACTTGACAGTGACAGAAACAATAAATCTCTGGATATTTCGGTTACATATACAGTGGCTGTTTTCGACAGATAAAATTTTGCTTATCTATCAGTTTTTCTTCTGAAGAGGGCTACTGTATATATTACCGAAATATCCAGATATTTTTGTTTGTTTCACTGTCAAACAAAAGGATTTTGTCCCTATTAAACTGTTATTTGTACTTCCAGGAAAGACAGTGTGGTCTTCAAAATAGCTAGTTTTCTTATATGAGACGTGGAGGAGGGGGTGGGACTTTGAAAGTGAGAATTATACTTCTTTGCAAAATTGCTTGCTACACTCTTTTCATCCTATATTTATACGGTCACTTATGTAACCCAACATGTATGACAAAGAGAACCTTGTGTACGAGCACTTCCATCCAAAGTATGACTTTGTAGTTAATATTTCTGATGGTTTTATTATGCACTCTTACTAAAAGCATTTCAAGGTGGCACTAAGCCGCTTGAGGCTACCACAGCTGCTTACGCTCCCAGTCCTCACCAATTTCTTGAAATTTCACTCTTTCGCAGCAAAAGGAGCATTGCTGTTCATTGTATCTTTCTTATGTAAAGAATATCTAAGATTCTATGAATTATGATTAAAAGGTCTAGTAAGCAGATAAATCATGCTTTGTCAATTTAAAAATCTTTACGATAAGGTAAGTTTCTGTTTTATTAGCATAAGCCTAGGTAAAGAGCCAAGTTAGGATAATTTATAATAAACAGAGAAGTTGAACTCAAATTTTGCCACCAAAATGTCCAAACAATTGTTGAAATGATAGTTTCAATGTTATATAACTTTGGTCAACTTAGTTTTCAAAACAACTGGGAAGCAAATTAGATTTTCATCAGACAAATTGATGAGAAATATGCTTTTTCGGCATAAAAAGAGTGCAACTTTACTACTTTTGTCAAACTTGCAAGGATTTTACGTGTCACTTTCCAAAGTACTTCAAATTTATTTAAGTTCACATCGTTGAGAAAATACTACGAAAAAAACAACAACAAAAAACAAACAAAGAAGAGATGTACCTGTATGTCCATTATTAGCCACAGTGACCTTTTTTGATACTGTTTCCCCATTTACCACAAAGATAGGATCGTATCTTGCTGCAACTGCTGAAGAAGTGACAATATTGATTGGTGATTGCTCTGATCCACCGCACATCGGATCTATTTCGTCCCAGTTATCAGGACCTGAAAAACAATGTTGCAATTTCACCTGACTTCTAATTTTCAACATGTATACTACCGGTATATATATATATATATATATATATATATATATATATATATATATATATATATATATATATATATATATATATATATTTTACGTGTGTTTTAGTGAAGTGAAGGTCGCATTGACTTGGGTAAAATACGGTTTTCTTTTACAATTATGAAGAAAATACTGTTGATTAATAAGATTAGCTTTTTTTTTTTCCGCAAGAGATATGAATATAGTAACAACATCGGTAGAATGCTGCCCATAAGCATGACGAAGATAATTTCTTAAATCACATTTGCCTGACATCACATAAAGAAAGAAAAACGAGCAAAAATGGGGTTTTTGCAGGCCAAATGAAAATATTGAAAAAACACAACAAAGCGAATATTTCGAGGAGACAAAACGCCTCTCTTCTTCAGCGCGAAACGAAATAATGTATCATAGGAAAGTGCCGAAGAAAAAACAACAAAAAACAAAACGCGGAAAATCAATGTGAAAAGAACCAAAAAAACAAAAACTTAAAAGATGAATAAAATTCAATAAAAGCCAAAAATTTAAAACAAATACATAACAACCATAAAAGCAATTTATTCGCCAATATTCGCAATTTGCACAAAATCCAATTAAGTATGAACTGCCATCAACGGATACTAGCGAACAACTGAGAAAGAAAAGAAAACAATTCATTCACTCAAAAACAAAACAAACAAGCCATTAAATAAGTTGGAGAACTATGTCATCTGATTTCGGATTTTAATTAATGCATTTCTTGCAGACATCCTTTGAGACATAAGGGGTTTTTCGAGTGTTTGATTATATGACTGGGAAAGTGGTTAAAGGTTTATTCCAGGGATTACTAATGTATCGGCTTCTCTTTTGAGAAAACGAAAATATGACTCGTTTATTCTTAAATCAACGGAATCTCTGTTTAAAGCTAGACCTAAATGTTGGTATTTATAAATTTCAAAAGCTTGTCTTTCCGAAATGAGCTTTTCATCTAAAATGAAAAGGTGAAAATTACAGATCAATTGTACAAAAGGTTTTATCCACGTGGATGCACGTCCTCTCGCTTTTATGGTCTTCCTAAAGTTCATAAGCCCGGTAATCCACTTCGACCCATTGTTCCTTCTTTTAATTCTCCTACAGCAAAAATAGGGTTGTATTTTGCCCACTAATTCAGGCTCAAAAACCCTATATCAAAAATTCCGCTGATTTTGTTTCCCAGGTAAAGCAAGCTTCGGTTAAACCAAATACAAGAATTGGCAGTTTTGATGCAGGTTCAATGTATATTAATTGTGATCCTCAAAAGACCGAACTGATTTTGGAGTATAAACTTAATTCTAACCCATCTATATCAGAAAAATCTACTCTTTTGAATCAGACACGTCTTTCATTTACAGCCCTTTGTAACAGAACTTCTTTTTACTCCCATTATAGAGGCATTTCTTATAGACAGAAATATGGGCTTTTCATGGGTGCCCCCTTTTCTCCAATACAGGCTGATGTCTTCATAGAAGACCTTGAAGAAAGGGCTATTTTGCAAAGTTTTTTGTAAACCTGAATTTTGGGTTCGTTTTAAAGATGATATTTTTTGTTTTTGGGAGCATGGTGACGAGTCTTTGGGTTCTTTTCTTCACTTGTTCAACTCCTTGGATCCTAAACTTAAATTTAATCAGGAATCAGAGATAGAGAGGCGTCTTCCTTTCTTAGATGTTCTGGTGCACCGAAATGATACATGTTTCAAGTCTGGTGTCTATAGAAAACCCACATAATGACCGTTACCTAAATATTCATCTAATCATTCTCCTGCTGTGAAAAGAGGAGTTGTCACCTCTCTAGTTGATAGAGCATTGAAAATTTGTTCAACACGCTTCTTGGATTTAGAGCTCAACCACCAAAAGGGTTTCAGACCACATTTCAAAAAAAATCTAAGAAAAAACATTTACACTTATTATAGACCCAGAAAAACTATCAGGTCCCAAATTTATCAAGGTAAAGACCCTATACGGTAGGTAAAAACTCCGGTGCCTACAGAATTCCTTGTTCGTGTGGTCTTTGGTATATCGGAAGAACTGATCAGCGACTAACGGATAGATTAACTCAGTGCTCTAGTTCAATTAATAGTACACTTAAAAAGCGGAAAAAACCAGAAAGTTTTGACCCTGCCCTTGCAGAGCACATTTTTGAAAAACCAGACCATACTATTTTGTTTAATCAAGCTAGCCCAATTTCGCATGACAAAGGTATTGTCCAGCCACAGTTTATATAATTATCCAGTATGATCTTTCCCTATCTCACCCATTATAAAAACCCGGACCAAGGTGCGAGTGCTCCAGAGAACGTTTTTTTGCAGATAGAAACATAGGCGGCATCAGATCCTTTCATGGGTAGACAAGTCAGACTGTGATCTAATCGGAAACAAGTGGAAACCCGCTTTTACGAATAATGCACCTTGTTGGAAACAATCGGAAACAGATTAACCCCGCTAATGCAGAAAGAAGTGGGAGAAGCTTTTTGTTCGTACCGAGAATGAAGACCAGAAATGATCTGCGATAAACTTACTGGATAATTCAATAAACTGTTTGTCCAGCACTACAGAGAAGCTGTTGAAATTTATAGATACCAACATTTAGGTCTAGCTTTAAAAAGAGATTCCGGTGATTTAAGAATAAACGAGTCATATTTCGGTTTTCTTAAAAGAGAAGCCGATACTTTAGTAATCCCTGAAATAAACCTTGAACCACTTTCCTAGTCATATAATAAAACACGTGAACAACCCCTTAGGTCTCAAAGGGTGTCTGCAAGAAAATCATTAATTAAAATCCGAAATCAGATGGCATAGTTCTCTCAACTTATTTAATTACTGGTTCGTTTTGTTTTTGAGTGAATGAATTGTTTTCTTTTCTTTCTCAATTGTTCGCTAGTATCCTTCGATGGCAGTTCGTAATTTTTTTTGGATTTTGTGCAAATCGCGGATATTGGCGAATAACTCGCTTTTATGATTGCTAGGTATTTGGTTTATATTCTTTTAATTTTTGGCTTTTATTGAATTTTATTCATCTTTTAAATTTTTGGTTTTCTCTTTGGTTTTTTGTTTTTTTGGTCTTCACATTGACTTTCCGCGTTTGTTTTTTGTTGTTTTTTTTCTTCGGCACTTTCCTTGGATACATTATTTCGTTTCGTGCTGAAGAAGAGAGGCGTTTGTCCTCTCGAAATATTCGCTTTGTTGTGTTTATTTCAGTATTTTCATTTGGCCTATAAAACCCCATTTTTGCTCGTTTTTCTTTCTTTATGTGATGTCAGGCCAATGTGGTGTAAGAAATTATCTTCGTCACGCTTATTGGGAGCATTCTACCAATGTTGTTACTACATTCATATCTCTTGTGGAAAAAAAGCTTATTTGATTAATCAACAGTATTTTCTTCATAATTGTAAAATAAACCGTATTTTAACCAAGTCAATGCGACCTTCACTTCACTTAAACACACGTAACGAACGGCAATTTACAGAACGTATAGGGTTTGGTACTTTGAATCATGTTATTAGCGATTGCAAAAGCAAGCGCTAGCGGTTTAAATCAGAATATTTTCAGGCTAGAGCGACAAATATTATGTACGCTTTCTTATGCTGATTTTCATCAAATTAAGGCTATTGCTGAAAATTCTTTTCAGCATGATTTTTAGGATTTCTAGACAAAGACTTTCTGAGAAAATTACACCGTTTAAAATTGGAAAAACTCTCTAATAATCCACCTTTTGTCCCAAATACGTATCCTGGTCCTTCTGTGATAAATCTCAGCTCCACGCC
>CM051258.1:69973102-70201330 GCA_027921565.1 Artemia sinica
CTCGGTTATTTATTGTTTTTTCTGTTCGTTTTGGGTTTCATTTTATTTTCATTGCTGATTTGCTGTAGTTTCACGCTTCGTAGATTATTTGGTTTTATTTTTTGCTCATTTTTTCTTTAATGGGAGTTCTTTACTTTTCTTTGAGAAACCTATTTTGCGGAAAAAGTTTTTTTTTTAAATTAATTTCTGTTCGTTTTATATTGATATAGTCTTTTCAGGGAAGAAAAATAATACTTTAAATATTTTCTTGTTTTTAAGACTTTATAGTTTGGTCTGCTGTTTGTATGCTGGAGAAAAATTTTCAACAACTTTTAACAAAATACACCCTTTTAAAAAACCTGAACACAAATAGTAGTGTTGAATTTCGTTTCATACCTCCTCTAGTTGACCTGAAATGGAAAACTTGATACCATTCACAAAAACATTTGTTTACTTTCTTTGATAGTTTGGATACGTTTACGCTATTTTTACTTGGTTAAATTTTAAGAGCAGAAGTAGCCCCGATCGTTTGAACATAATACCCTCAGTCGTTCTTGGGATACTGCTGAGATGCCTTATTGGGAATTAGCATTTACACAGTGCATTTTGATTTTATCTTAAGGAAACATTTAGTTTTTAAACATAAAGGCAAATGGGAGGCTGGGCGTAAGAGGGGATTAGTTGCCCTCCAATCACTTTCGACTACTAAAAAGGGCACCAACCCTTTCTATTTTCAATCAAATGAGCCCTTTTCGAAGTAACTACGACAACTCCTTCGATATGAAGTGCCCTGGTCTAAACAATAACAACAAAAAATCATATATTATACCCACATCGATCTTCACTATAAAAATTTCAAGCCTTCCAATCACTTTCGAAAATTGAAAAGGGCACTAGGCCTTTCGATTTCCAATCGAATGAGCCCTTTTGAGTTTCTACGACAACTTTTCTATAAACACCTGATATGCCCCAGGGCGTAGATTACAACCCTTACCCTAAGGGCTGTGAGGGTGGTTGTCATCCTATAAGAAATAATTTCCAGAATTTTAAACTACGTTCAACAGAATGGCTAACTCAAAATTTTGACAGGATATGTTTGGGAAAATAGTTAGTCTCTCTCCAATCACTTTCAACGATTAAAAAAGGCACTAGCCCTTTCAATTTAAAACTAAATGAACCCTTTTGAAGTTTCTACGACAACGCTTTCAATAAAAACCATATATTCCCCCAGGGCATAACTCACAACCTTGCCCTGAGTTCTGGGGGGGGGGGGGGTTGTAAACCTCAAAGACCTAATTATTAGAACTTTCAACTACGTTAAACAAAATGGCTATCTCTAAATTTTGATTGAATGTTTTTGGGGAAATGGTGGGCGTGAGAGGAGGGTTAGTTTCCCTTCAGTCACTTTCGACTATTAAAAGTTTTGTCATCCTCAAAGACCTAATTTCCAGAACTTAAAACTACGTTGAATAAAATGGCTATCTGAAAATTTTGACTGGATGTGTTTGGGGAAAAGTCGGGCGTGAGAGGGGGGTTAGGTGCCCTCCAATCACTTTTGAACATTATAAAGGGCACTAGCCCTTTGAATTTCCAACCGAAAAGAGCCTTTTTTTAAGTTTCTACAACAACGCCTTTTATAAAAACCGTATATGCCGCCAGGGCATAACTTACAACGCTTGCCTTGAAGTCTGTGGGGCAGTGTCCTCCTCAAAAAACTTCCGGAAATCAACTACGCTGAATAAAATGGCTATCTAAAAATTTTGATTGGATGTGTTTTGGGAAATTGTGGGCGTGGAAGGGTGGTGTTAGTTGCCTTCCAATCACTTTTGACTATTAAAAAGGGCACAAGCCACTCCAATTTCCAATTGAATGAGCCCTTTTCGAAGTTTCTACGACAACTTCTTCGATACGAAGTGCCCTGCTCTAAAGAAAAAAAAAAATAATAAATAATACATTGTGCCAACATCGTTCTTGTATGCGCTCAGGGCATAAATTAAAACTTTTGCCCTGAGGGTGTGGAGGAGTTTCCTCTTCAAAAACATATTTTCTATCTGGAATTAACTACGCTTAACAAAATGGCTATTTCAAAATTTTGATTGGATGTGTTTGGGGAATAATGGGCGTGGGGGGGCCTAGTTGCCCTCCAATCACTTTCGACTATGAAAAAGGGCACTAGCCACTCCAATTTCCAATTTAATGAGCCCTTTTCGAAGTTTCTAGGACAACTCCTTCGATACGAAGTGCCCGGGTATGGAAAAAAAAAAATAATATATTGTGCCAACATCGTTCTTTACTTAGGCAGCACTATTGCGCTGCCTATGATAACCCTAGAAAGGAGGATTGAACCACACTTTTCATACAGCCTACTGTTTGAAATATGTTCAGTCAATCAAGTGCCAGAAGCAATCCGTAGGCAGTTTCTTTTGAATGAATCTAGCAAATTTTCTCCGTTTTTTAAAAGCGACAATGCTTCAGAATCTTAATTTACCACTATCAACACTGTAGCTTTCAATATTCTAATCTTGATTTGTAGACTCATTTTCCTATTCTTCCAAACTGTTTTTAACAGTGAAAAATCACCCCGGGCCTTGGCTATTCTACTTTTAACATCTTTACTGCACCAACCGTCTGCATTAATAATTCTACACAGGTAAGTTAGGCTATCCAGTGGATCGATCTTTCCGTTACGCAGTGTTACCTTTTCATCTTCACTTAATCCTAGCCTAAGGTACTTATTTTTCTTAATGTTAATTTTTAAACCTTTTCTAGCACCCAGAACTTGCAATACCTCAAAAAGCTCATTAATTTTGCTCAAACTTTCATCTAGGATGTTAAATCATCAATATAACCTTAGTCCGGGAGATTTTTTCTTTCCCATTTGATTCTATGTTCTCCCATTGCCTTTTCTCTGCTCCTTAAGACAAAGTCAATCAAAATGTTCTATAGAAATGGGGATAGAACACAACCCTGCTTTAACTCCTGACGTAAAACGAAACCAGCTACTAACCTTATTTCCTATCTTGCGCATTCCTATTTATCCTATCTAAGCGCACCAGTGTTATTCTCGTACATAGCACAAATTACTTTAATGTATTTGTCTGGTATGAAACAGTTCATGGTAACGAACTGTAAGTTAAACCCGGCTCAATAGTAACCAAAACTCTAAAAAATGGAATTTTGATACCAATTGATTCATCAAAATAATCAAATTTTTATGCTGATTTTAAATGTATAAGCTTCAACCAGTTTAGTTTTACCCATCAAAAGTTTTGCGCCTGAGAAAATTTGCCTTTTTTTCAATCAAAGGGGGAAAAACCCCCTAAAAGTCATAGTACTTTAATTAAAAACACACCACCAGATTCACCGTATCAGAGAACCCTACTTTAGAAGTTTCAAGCTCCTATCTACAAAAATGTGGAATTTTCCATTTTTTGCCAGAAAGAAAGATCACGGATGCGTGTTTATTTTTTTTTTTCAGGGGTGATTGAATCGAACCAGTGGTCCTAGAATATCGCGGGAGGGCTCATTCAAACGGAAATTAAAAGTTCTGAGTATTTTTTAAGTGACCAAAAAAGGAGGGCAACTAGGCCCCCTCCCACGCTCATTTTTTTCCCAAAGTCACCCGATCAAATTTTGAGATAACCATTTTGTTCAGTATGATCAAAAAATACAATAAATATATCTTTGAGGGTGACTTAATACCCCATAGTCCCCGGGGAAGGTCTGCAAGTTATGAACTTTGCCCAATGTTTACATATAGTGTTGGTTATTGGGAAGTATACAGAAGTTTTCAGGAGGGATTTTTTTTATAGTTGCAGGGGGGGTCTGGGGTTAACTGGGATGATCTTTATATGGACGAAGTTTTCAGGGGGGAAGGGACATAGCTATAAAGGGGGCGCCGGATTTCCCAACATTATTTAAAAAACGATCAGAAATTAAATAATAAAAAAAAACAATTTTTTCAACTGAAAGTAAGGAGCGACATCCAAATTAAAACGAACAGAAATTAATACTTATATGATTGGGTTCGCCCCTTAATCCTTACCTCGCTCTTTACGCTAGTGTTTTTTTTTACTTCCATCAAAAATTTTCCTCTAATTTTCTTTAAAATTTTCTTTTGAATTTTTTTTGAATTTTCCTCTAATTTCCTTTAATTCAACTTGGTCGGATTACAAAACTTTAGAAATTGATACAATAATGACCCTTGTTTGTCTTTGCAACAAGTTCTCCTCGTTTTTTAAATTCCGAAAAAATTTTTCCTCCAAATCATGTTTTTATCCATGGGCACTGTCTTGTCTCCTTATTTGGCAAATTTTTACATGGGTTTCATAGAACAGTCTGCTTTGAATAGTTTCCACTTAAAACACTCTATCTGGTTTCGTTTCGTTGATGATATCCTTTCTGTTTGGGAACATGGACAAGACTCTCTAAGAGATTTTTTGGCACACATTTGAACTCTTTTGATTCGAATCTCCAGTTCACAATGGAACTCGAAGATTCGAGTAAGCTGCCATTCTTGGAAGTTTTGATTATAAAAAACTACTCCTAGCCTTGAATTTTCTATATATAGAAAGCCGACTCATAATGATTGATACCTACATTTCTCTTCCATCACCCTCCTTCTGTGAAAAGAGGGGTAATAATCTCTTTAGTCGACATAGTTTAAAAAATTGTTCTCGTAATCATATAAATTCTGAATTAAAACTATGTCAAGGATATTCTTTTCTGCAATGGTTACCCAATCAAACTTATTGAAAATATCATAGATAGACGATTAAAAAAGATAAAAAAACAAAAAAGGGAGCTCGTCCCCCTTGATTTAGTTACCCCGGAAATTGAGAAAAAAAAATTTCATCGCTTTACCATACATCCCGAAACTTGGCGATAAACTTAAAAAATTAAAAAAAAAACATAATCTCTCTGTTTCTTTCAAAACCGAACAAAAAGTTGAACACTTTTTCAACTCAGGAAAGTATAAAACTGATCCTGTACTGGGTAGTGGTTTCTACAGAATCCCGTGTTCATGTGGGAAATTTTACATTGGTAGGACCCATCAACAAAACTAAGTGAACGTTTGCATGAGCACAAAATTTCAATAGATAAGTCCCTGAGATTAAAAATAACAATGACAACTTTGATTCGGCACTGGATTCCCATATTTTCGTAAATCCAACCCATCTGGTTTTTTTTTGACGAGGCAACCTTAATATCAACTGTAAATGGCCTATCACAAACTTTTAAAGAGATAATTGAGATAAAAAAAAATACATGAACCAAAATTTAGCAATAGATAGAGATACTGGAGATATTTCATTAAGCTCAATTTACGATAGTTTAATTTTGAAGGACTCAATCAGTATTTTCACCTAGTATAACTTAAGAACCTATTTGAACCTATTTTCAAGAATCTAAAGAACCTATTTGCATATCTAATGAAAACCGAAACTCTAGACCAACTAAAATTATTGCAAGGCAAAGGATTCTTGCTCAATCATCTTGGTAAATTCTTTTTTCATTGATTCCTGCCTGGTTTTTATTTATTGTCTGTTCTGCCTTTGTCGGATAAACTTCGAAAGGTTAGATTTTCGTTTCGTTTTTTTTTTTCTTTTTCTTTTTTTGGCACTGAGGACGACTTGGCGGAGGTCCTTGTCGAAATATTTGCTTGTTTCTACCTCTTCATGGTTTTCCACTGGCTGACAAAATCCTCGTTTTTTCCCCTTTTTTTGATTTTATTTTCCATTTTGTGTTATTTTCTTTCCTCTCTGAGTTTCATTTGTCTTTTCCTGCAATAAATTTGCTTTGGCTAGGATACCATCAAACCCTATTTCTTCCCACTGGACGTTAAAATCTCCAAATAAAAACAGCATATTTCTACCTTGGATCCTGTCTCTTTGCGTCTGTAACTGTATTTAAAATTCACATGATTCACAACTATCTCCGTTAGTCGATTCTCCAGGGATGCATACTGCTATGACTGATACCCTGCTCTGTTTAAGAGCATTTATCATTCTGTTATTAATTCCTTCCAAAATAAAACAGGACTTAGCAGCTTCCTTTTCCATCATGAGCCTTACTTCTTGACTATGTGCCCCATCCTTCCTGTCTGAGTAAATAAAGTCTATTTAACCTAATTTCATGTTTCCTACGCCTGGGATATGAGTTTCTGGAACTTCTAACAAGCCCAGTTCGAAAAGTATGAGTTATTAGGTGAGATATAA
Organism: Artemia sinica; assembly: GCA_027921565.1. Lineage (NCBI taxonomy): Eukaryota > Metazoa > Arthropoda > Branchiopoda > Anostraca > Artemiidae > Artemia > Artemia sinica. The sequence continues at coordinate 69,979,300 of CM051258.1, forward strand.
AATTTATTTGCTCAGGCAGTCATAATGTCAACAAGATAGTTATTTATTAATTTCGTAATATTTCAAGTTGCGATTTTTCATATTCTTTAAATCATTGAAATTATTTTTGTCTCAGAAAAATCATTGGTCTCAGAGTCAGTGCAGGACAGGGACCAACACATCTTCTCAGGTCTACACCGAACCGCTTACGCCAACTTAGAACCGGATAACAAATAGTCCCTATGACTTTTAGTTCAATGAAAGTTTTGTGCTACCCTGGTCCCATCTCGGTCTCAACATCGTTTCTATCACTTGTTGATTCTCTTATACCAACTAGAGTTGAAATCTTGCACAGACAATCTCAAGCCTATTACCTCTGACTCACTAAAGATTCAAGCCTGCAAATGTTGTGCTACAACGAGGAGGCAATCCACAATAGATAAATCAGCTAGGACTTGACTTGACTTGAGGAAGACGTTTTTTAACGCGAACACCCGAAAAACGTTCACCAAAATAGACTAAGCCCAGCAGAATCATCCATTAATCATAATACCCAGAAAATACTGTGTCGTTACTAGGCTGTAATGTTCTCAAATGGTACCACTCCTAAAATGGGAATAGAGTTGACCGAAAAGTCCCCAGTCTGACAGGTGCCCCAAAAGGATTGAGACAGCCTTTTTCAGAGGCCACTGCTTATAGATCTCGATCTTACGCCCGTTCGAGTTGTCTATCTACAGGAGATCCTACCACGATGGTGTCTTTTGTCACCATGCAATTTAGCCCACTGCTTTAAAAAGGTTTGTAACTCACGGAATGTTTCCAAACACCGGTGGGCCCTGCCTACTGTCATTTCAGGGGTCTTCTTTCTCCTCCGCCTCTATTTATGGCCCCCGGGTGAGGATGCCCCAGTTTCTCAGATGGACGCCTAGGGACTATGTCCCCCTTAATCCGCACTTCTTATGGAGGTACTCAACATACATGTAGGGCCTTCCCTTTTCGCCACCTTGAGACGCGTTGAGTGACCTGCGGGAGGCCCTGCTGAGCAATAAACGTTATTCTTTAGTTTTAAGTCACGAGAAGCCGAATCAGTAACTTAAATTGAATTAGGAAATTTTTCGTTTATTCAATTCATTCTTCCTGTTAATCTGTCACAGAGTCATACATTTTATAGGGTTCGTATTCTATAGGAATTTGTTTTATTTCTCATTGTTGCTTCTCTTCTAAGCGTAGACCTCGTTTACCTCGTCTAAGCGTAGACATCGTTTACATATGACGTCATAGATACCGGTAAACGTCTCATCCAGCTTCTAACCACAGATTACTGTGCAAAGTTTTCGTTTGGATACTCAATAAAATTCTCCCTTTCGTTTATTCCATGTCTTTTGCGTTATTTGTTGCGATTCTCACTTTCGCTTGTTTTCTATTCACATATTTATTGGTTCATCATTTCATCTAAGCATCCACCTAAACATTTTCTCCATTCCCTTTTGCTTTAGCTGTTTGGATGTGTCTTGTCATATTTGATGATCCTGGCTGTTGAACAAAAATTTCTTCTTGTTTTTCAAACGAAGGTATCATTTTCAACCATTTTCAGTTAAATTGTGCCATGTTGTTTTTACGTTGTTCATAGCCAATGGACCTTGAACTAGAAGTAGTGCCTTCTAAAAAGTTACGACTTTGTTTTCACAGTGTTTCAGTTACTTTTCGCCAGATCTCTACATCTTTGATTGCAGGATCCTTTTTGAACGTTTTTATTATTACCAACGTCATTAGCTATTGCTATTCCTTCATTAACTGTATTAATACGAAGATCAGCAGCACTTGCGCAGTATCAGGTTCTTTGCTAACATCCTTATGAACTCCAACGTCTATATTTATAGCTATTTCTTCGCTAGAAGGTCTTTTAAATATTTAATGTCCTTATTTACAGATTATTCTTTAATTGGACCTTAAGCTTTTGCCTCATCTTTTTTTTCTCATTATGAAACACAAAACGTCCAACCTTTTTTTTTTAACAGAGATTGATGCACGATCAGGTTCTTCTTTAACGTCCTTATAAACTTCAATGTCTTTAATCATATCTTTTTCATCGCTTGGAGCTTTTATAGAATGTTGTACGCCTTTATTTAAGGCTTTTATTGCATTGATCTTTTAATTTTGCCTCGGCATGTATTTTGTCATTGTCAAATACATCGCAGAACCTACGTTTTAATCAAAAGCCTGGTAAATCTTGATAATCTCATCCAGGTCAAAAATCCCAAACCCTAACATCATTGCTATCATTTTGAAATGCGATATTTTTCTCTTAATTTTGGATTTTAATTACTTCAGATATGTTTTAAAAACCCTTCACTTTAGCTAATTGGATCGTTTTTTTCTCATTTAACGGTCCAAGTTGTTCATTTTGAGAAATTGTGAATTTACGGTTTCGGCCTCTGTGCATTATGAAATTGCTTTAAAAGTCGTTCGTAATAAACTGATTAAAAAGACTGAGACATGATCTAGTTTTATATTATGATTCACGTCCTGAAAATATATATTATTATGTGAATTTGAATATGACGTCAGTTATAGCTGTAACATGTATGTGGCCTTTTATCCGGGTTGCAGCAGTAGCTAGCAACCTAGTAAGAGACGATTACGTCCAATGTTAAGAAATATAAAAACCCATAACTTCTAAAACAAGAGTCAGATCAAAACAAAAAATAAACCATTAGAACCGCCTTGTCCGAAAACCCTATATAGAAAACTTTCTGTTCCTTAGCTTGAAGAGCAAGGAAAATGCATTAGCTTGAAAATCAAGAAAAGAGGCAGCTACTACAGCATTGTGCCTAAATGACATCTTTTTTTCTTTTTTATCCTCTACAGGTATCTTGGCACTGGAGCATCGTAGAGAGTGGTTCAATAGGTCATCTTAAAGTAAATTAATGAGTTTAAAAACCTTTTTTATTACAACAAATCATTTTAAAATATAATAAATTTTTGTACGAAAAACTGAATATTTCATGTAAAAAATTGATCAATGACGTCATAATCGTATAACAGTAAAGAACAAACTTCCAGTCCATAGTATCTAAAATAAGATCATAATTTCACGTTAAAGATTGATCAATGATGTCATAATCGTAGGTTGCAGCTAGGTCGTCTCTTACGATTCCAATTAAGAAAAAGCCATAGGCTTTTTCCTGTTTGTGATACAGTAAGGTTTCCAGTAAAGGGACGACAATAATAATCCCCAACGGCACAAACGACAACAGCACAAATGAAAATGATTATGAAAGTGATGACGACAGGCTCCAGAAAAGTTTAGGGGTCATACGGCTCGGTGTTCTTTCATGATAGTAGACGAGATGAGGGTAGTTTGATGAGAGCTGGTAAGTTGTCAGTAACCCTCTTGATGAGAGTAGGTTTTCGAAATGGCTAATACTTCTTATATACTGCTGGGTAAGGTTAATTTTTCAATCAAGTGCATATTTACTATGGCATCAATAAAGGATATAGTTATTGGCTTTTTAATTCCTCGTTGACTCTTTAAACTTATATAATTCTTTACACAAAAACTCTCCATTTTGTTTTATACTTTTTTTGAGAGAATATGAAAGATAGGGTTGTACGTGAACTATATGCAAAAGAATCGTACCTTTAATAGGACGCTAGCTCACAAAACAGACAAGAAGAGAGAGAAAGCGAGTCAGAGAGAGAGGGGAGGAGAGAGGTAATTCCAAACGAAAATCCCAATGATTAGAGAAAATTTGGTACTAGCTCACAAATAGAGAAGAAAAAGAGACAAAGAGAGCGAGAGGCTTGGGAGAAGCAGGGGAAGCTTCTACTCGAAAATCCTGATAATCAGAAACAAGGAGTAAAACATAAACAAGGCTCACTTGTGGATCAGAGGAGAATGAAAGTAAAAAGCGATATTCGAAGTTAAAACAAAGACAACCTTCTGCACGTCAGGGCTGGGGCATAATTTGCTATTCGGCAGGGGGGACAGCTGATCATCACAGAAGTAGTTTCCCCCCAGCTCCAGTCCCCCCGGCTGAAATTCAGTTTGTTCAAAAATCTTATCAAAGCTAAGATAATCGTGGTGAATTCAAGCATCCACAGAAATTAGTCCGTTTTCTTAATTATATCTTTACCTTCTTGTTGCTATATGGCTCATTTTTCCTTTTTCACTGTCATTTTCACTTGACATGGGAAAATTGGCTACAAATTTGCCCCCCCACCCCCTACATTTTTTTTACGAAATTACGCCACTGTATGAGGGAGAGGGGGTCATCTATCTACTTCTTTAAGCTAAAGTTATATAGGGCTATGCCAAAAAATTTATGATAGGAACAATATGCAACTGACTTATGTTTAATTACATAAAAGATCGGAATTGTCCATAATACAAGAATATTTTGCTACATGAAGGTTTGGTATAATTCATTACAAACTAGGGTTATGTAAGGGTCATCAGTATCTTGGTTGCAGTGGGAATAGAAACCTAGTAAAGAACAAATCACGACATGCAGCAACCAAAAGTTAATTTATAATAACACAACCGTAAGAGCCCAAGTGGATTTATCGCCTTGCTGAATATTGATTGGTATTAGTGTGCGTATTTTATTTTATGCGGATGATGTTCTTAACCTAATTAGGTCTGTGCTTAGATTGGAAAAAAAGATTTAGGGAGATAACTATGAATTATAATGAGATTGGTCTTTCTCTAAACGCGACTAAGTTTCAAGTGCTATTATTTGATTTTAACCGTTCTGAAACCCATGATATAGTAAATCTGGGTGATTCTTATGTTCAACCACTGCAGAAGCTTGTGTCTTGGTTTACCTATTGGTACATCCTTAAAGTCAAATCGGAAATTACTTATTGCCTGAACCGAACGTAAGATCCGTAAAGCGTATGCTAGTGTAGTTGGATCACAGCTGAATCTAGGTTAACGCTGCCTGGCGAAAGTCTATAATGCTGTTTATCTCCCTCGTGTTTAATACCTGGCTCCTTTCTGGGACATTTCTAACCAATCAGATAAAATAGAATATTATTTTAAATATTAAAAATTTCTTATTCGGGTTCCTCCTTGGACTAAGAATGGTAGACTGCAGAAGAGATACAGCTTGCCGGATTCTCTTGATGCTGCAGATAAGCTTGTTTTCAAGCTTTCAGATTATCCGTCGAACCATCCTTCGAAGGATTTTTTGTTTTAATGCTAGTTTCCTTATTTTTTTATTATTTTATTTGTGATGGATTTTTATTATTTTTAAATTGTGCATACTTGTATGATACATTTAAAGAGGTTTACTACCTTTGGAGATGCTTATATTTCCAAATTGCTTGGTTTATGCGATTTTTAATTTGCATATATTTGCTCCTGTTTTTGTATGTGCCTTTTTTTTCATTTTCTTTTTTTTTGTTCTACTCCATCGTCTTGCTTTGTATTTTTGATGGGTTATAAAATAAATAAATAAATTAATTAATAAGACATTGAAACAATTTAAGATTCATATATAATTTATATTACAACTGTTATCTTTATATTTGCTATAATAGTTAATTTTAATTTCTGTTTGTTTTGAGTTTCATTTGATTTGTAATAGTAATTTCTGGTCGTTTTGAGTTTAAGCTATAATAGGAATTGATTTTTGCTGGTTTTGAAATTAATATAAGTTTTTTTCAACTGAAATTTTTTGTCAAAATAAGTAACCTACCCTCTTTTAGTGTTGTCGAGGAATAACTTCGTGCCGGGCCACCTTTAGGACCTTCATCAAGTTATATATTGTTTTAAAAATAAAGTTGTGTGACCGAGTCAAACTTTATCATAAAGAGCGGGGCGTTGATAAAGGGACAGCCCCTTTCATATACAAAATAATTTCTGTTCGTTTTAAGTTTTAATGTCACTCCTTACTTTCAGTTAAAAAAACTTGTTTTTTATTTAATTTCCGAACGTTTTTGAATTAATGCAGCTTTGATTTTGGCTCACCATACATGAATAATTAAAACAAATTTGCATGTTAATCTTACTTGTTTTGGCTAAATGGCTTTCTCGAAATTTTGTTCTAACGGAACTTACGAATTAACTAACGTAACGCTCTTCTATATTCGTATGTTTTTATTACGTATATAAGGGAGTTTACCCCTAGTCAATACCTCGCTCTTTACGCTAAAGTTCAAATTCTGTTTGAATCACAAACCCCTGAATCACAAAGGCTGGTTAATAAGATAGATAGCTCTTTTGAAAGTACTATAAAAAAACTTTAGCGTAAAGGGCAAGGTATTGACTAGGGGACAAACCCCCTAATATACGTAATAATGTCTCTGCGTTTTAAGTTTTAATGTTACTCCTTACTTTCAGTTGAAAAAAAAACTTGTTTTTTATTTAATTTCTGATCGTTTTTTAAATAATGCTGGGAAATCCGGAGCCCCCTTCATAGAAATGTACCTTCCCCCAAGGAAACATCCTCCATGGAAAGATCCTCCCCACTAGCCCCTTTCTCCGACCCCTCCACCACCATCAGAAGAAAATCCCTCCTGAAACGTCTGTATAGCATACTTTCCATTTACCAATACTATATGTAAACAATGGGAAAAGTTCATAACTTGCAGCCCTTCCCTCGGAAAACTGTGGGGGATTAAGTCATCCTTAAAGACATATTTATTAAATTTTCGACTAAGCTGAACAAAAAATGGCTATCTCAAAATTTTGATTGGGTGACCTCCAGATAAAAATGAGAGTGGGAGGGGGCCAAGTTGCCCTCCAATTCTTTCGGTCACTCAAAAAAGGGCACTAGAACTTTTAATTTCCATTCAAATGAGCTCTCTCGATATTCTAGGACTACTGGATCGATGCGATAACCCCTGGGGAAATCAAAAAAAAAAGAGAAAAAAAAAAAAAATAAACACGCATCCATGATCTTTCTTCTGGCAAAAAAATACAAAATTCCACATTTTTTGCAGATAGGAGCTTAAAACCTCTAGAGTAGGGTTCTCTGATACACTGAATCTGATAATGTGATTTTCATTAATGTTATATGACTTTTATGGGAAGTTTCCCTCTCTTTTCGAAAATAAGGCAAATTTCCTGAGGCACGTAACTTTTGATGGGTGAGAGTAGAATGCATCTCAGCGATTCTATAGAAGCTATAGGAAAACATCTCTACAGAAGCTCTACACCTTTTCAAAGAGAGTGATTATCCTCTCACATGGCCTTATACTTCTATAGAAGCACTAGGAAATACCATGTTATTCTATAGAAGCTCTACACCTTTTCAAAGAGAGTGAGTAGCCCCATGCATATAGGTAATACTTCTATAGAAGCTCTACACCTTTTCAAAGAGAGTTAGAACTCCCTCACACAGTTTGACGTAGACATTTTTTTTTTTTTTTTTAGTTGGAAAGGTATAATGTGGTCAAACATGTTTTGAGAGTATGATCGAAATTATGTAACTTAAGCAGACTGTTTTTTTTTAAGTTGGCACGATATGCTGTACTCTGGCATGAATTGCTTTCGAAAACCCGGATGAATTAGTTGAAAATAAAGTTTTGACAAGAAATGTCTGAAAAGTATTTTTTCGGGGGATGGGGCGATGACAGAGTGGATGTCTTAGACTAGTTATAGTGCTGTACTCTGGCATGAATTGCTTTCGAAAACCCGGATGAATTAGTTGAAAATCAAGTTTTAACAAGAAATGTCTGAAAAGTATTTTTTGGGGGATGGAGTGATGACAGATTGGATGTCTCAGACTAGTGATAGTGCTGTACTGTGGTACGAATTGCTTGTGAAAAACCCAAAATAAATGACTTGAAATAAAATTTTTAACAAGAAATGTCTGAAAAGTATTTTTTGGGGGATGGGACGATGACAGAGTGGATGTCTTAGACTAGTTATAGTGCTGTACTCTGGCATGAATTGCTTTCGAAAACCCGGATGAATTAGTTGAAAATAAAGTTTTAACAAGAAATGTCTGAAAAGTATTTTTTGGGGGATGGAGTGATGACAGATTGGATGTCTCAGACTAGTGATAGTGCTGTACTGTGGTACGAATTGCTTGTGAAAAACCCAAATGAATGACTTGAAATAAAATTTTTAACAAGAAATGTCTGAAAAGTATTTTTGGGGGGATGGGGCGATGACAGAGTGGATGTCTTAGACTAGTTATAGTGCTGTACTCTGGCATGAAATTGCTTTCGAAAACCTGGATGAATTAGCTGAAAATAAGGTTTTGACAAGAAATGTCTGAAAAGCGTGATCAGAAATTAAGAATTGTCTTGAGGGGGGGGGGGGAATTTTCCATGGAAAAGGGGAAGGATATTTTTACTTGAAAACAACTTCAACCGTGGCCCGCCCCCCACGATATTTTTTTTTCTTGAATTTTTTTTTTATTGGACTAAATTCTTTTTGGACTTCGAAATTATTCAACTTTTTTTTACGTATCCTAAAATGACACGAAATATCTTTATGGCTCTAAAAATTGTACTCTATGCTTGCCCAGAGACACGATGCGTTTATTTTTTCCGTTCAATTATTTTCCGTGTAAGCCAATATAATGCTAGGGGGTGAGTTAAGTTTTGAGGGGGGTAAAAATGGTAGTTATTTGGCACCTGGTAAACAGGTGACTTGAAATGCTTCATTAGAAATAGGTTATTTCTAATGATACCTCCTGTCTTAGACTAGTTATAGTGCTGTACTCTGGAATGAATTGCTTTCGAAAACCCGGATGAATTAGTTGAAAATAAAGTTTTAACAAGAAATGTCTGAAAAGCGCGATCAGAAATTAAGAATTGTCTTGAAGGGGGAATTTTTCATGGAAAAGGGGAAGGATATTTTTTACATGAAAACAACTTCAACCGTGGCCCGCCCCCCGTGACCTTTTTTTTCTTGAATTTTTTGTTTATTGGACTAATTCTTTTTGGAATTCTTTTTGGAATTGCCCAGAGACACGATGCGTTTTTTTTCCGTTCAATTATTTTCCGTGTAAGCCAATATAATGCTAGGGGGTAACTTAAGTTTTGAGGGGGGTAAAAATGGTAGTTATTTAGTACCTGGTAAACAGGTGACTTAAAACGCTTCATTAGAAATAGGTTATTGCTAATGATACCTCCTCGACAGAGGACTTCGAAATTATTCAACTTTTTTTTGTTTACGTATCTTAAAATGACATAAAATATGCTTATGGCTCTAACAATTGTACTCTATGCTTACCCAAAGACACGATGCGGCTTTCCCACCCCCTCCCCTCATTTTTTTTTCCTTGAATTTTTTTTATTGGACTAAATTCTTTTTGGACTTCGAAATTATTCAACTTTTTTTTTACGTATCTTAAAAAGACATGAAATATCTTTATGGCTCTAAAAATTGTACTCTATGCTTGCCCAGACACACGATGCGGCTTTCCCACTGTTACTTTATGGCCGATTATCGGCACTACATAGTTTATTGCATGTATTAAATCAGTATTTTATACACAGTGGAACGATAAACACATAACTAATATCTCTAAAAAGTGAAGATGAAGCATTTTAAGAAAGTGTGTTCACATGATAGTGTTATTGTAGCATTGAATGCTGACAAGGAGAAGTATTTAAACTATGAAATAAGTACAAGTGATAGCACTATCGGAAACGTATGCGTGCATTGTCATGACAGTAAGGAATTGAATTTCTTTGGAGTACCAAAAAAATTCAACTCTTATGATGGTGGATATGCGAGATTGAGATCTCCGGAGATGATTGCACTCAAAGAGAATGCCAACATAAAAATAATAGTTGATAAAGAGGGGCATCTTCTTGCTAGTGCTTGTGGTAACATGTTACCCTGTGTTAAACCATATCGTCAGCTTTCGGGTATTAGCATTCAAATGAAAGCAAAGACGAAAAGAAAGGCCTACTCTTCTACTAATATCATAAACCATATCCTGTCTACGTGCCGGAACTGTTACCTGTGTAAAAATAGTGTGATAATAGACAGTGATATTGCTAGAAAAATAAAAAGGACAATGGCAGAAAATATCACTAAGGAATATAAAGATGAATCGATGAAAAACAAAGTACCAGCAAACGTTACTGCCACTGATCAAACAGTCAATGAATCAAATAATACCAAAGACGAAAAGCATATTGAGCCTGTCGATGACACACTTATAAAAATTGTGTATGAATCAAAATGGAATAATGATTATTCTACTGATTACGAACTAAGAGAAGACAATAGCTATAGTATCAAGAGAGAACACGGTGAACCATTTTATGGAACAGATTCAAAATGTCCAAAGTTGTTCATTGATATTAATAATGTATAATAATATATATTTTTTGTATTAATATTCTACATGACATTATTTCATTAAAAATATATTATGCATTAAATTGTTATGTGTTCATTTTTTTTAGAGTAAGCTAGCATATCGAACGTTTAGAATGTCTATTCAAACATCGGAGATGTAAGAAAAGGAATTTACATACATCATATATCGGATAGATAGGTCAATATCTATTGAAAGATACTTGGGATAGCATTGACAAAATCAAAGTATCAGAGTGAATAAATTCTTTATCAATGTCTTTTGACAGATACGTTTTATAACACTGACATAATTTAAGTATCAAATTGAACAAATTCTTTATTAACATTCTTTATCGATATCATATGTCAGATACGTCGGATAACATTGACAAAGCCTATCTATTAGAATGAATAAATTCTCTATTATCATCCATTGTCGGATTTTATTATGAAAAAATTGTAAGTAAGTAAGTAGCAAACTCTTTCTTGAATTCAACTCTTGGATACACAATACAGATATTATAAAAACAAATTGTAATTTCCAGAGTTCATTTGCATGCAATAGATACCGAGAGTTCTACGACTCCTCCCCGCAATGACTTCTAAGGGTTTTATGACTCCTCCCCACAATGAATTCAGATGGTTTTAGGACTCATCCCCCTAGCCATAACTCCATTCAACCTTGAGCGAAGGTATAAAAGTTTGATGAAGTATTTCTCTACTTAACAACTACATTAATAGCTTCCAAGATGATAGGACTGTATGACACAGAATTTATCGGTTTGAAAAAATCGTCTTGTGGTGTTCTATTTGAATGTGCTTTTTTATTATTGTGTATGGAACTCGAAGAAATTGACTTTTATCATTGGATAGTGAACTATAATCTGTTTGAGTATGATAAAAGTTTGTGGAGCACTACATTACGTCATATAAACAGACTGGGATTCTATGATAGAGTGAATACACCACTTAATAATACTGGTCAGGAACTGAGAAATGTTCAGGAGGAAGTCAGTGAAATTTGCAGCTTTTTCGGGGTTGAAGAACTCTACGTAAAGGGTAATGTACCTACAGATAAAGTTTTAATTCAAAAGTGTGACCCTAGGATTCCACTTTTCAATCTAGAAGAGTTTAAGTGTCCTAAATTTGAGGGGGGTTATCACCGTCCTGAAGACGAGGTTAGGTTCTCTTCGCGCAGTGGATATCTAAGGACATACCTGATCGTGATAAATCCAGAAACGATGGTCCCATGATATAGAATAGTTTTTACCATGTCTTATGGATTTATCACGATCAGGTATGTCCTTAGGTATCCACTGCGCGAAGAACCTAACCTCGTCTTCAGGACAGTGATAACCCCCTTCAAATTTAGGACACTTAAACTCTTCTAGATTGAAAAGTGGAATCCTAGGGTCACACTTTTGAATTAAAACTTTATCTGTAGGTACATTACCCTTTACGTAGAGTGCTTCAACCCGAAAAAGCTACAAATTTCACTGACTTCCTCCTCAACATTTCTCAGTTTCTGAACGGTATTATTAAGTGGTGTAATCACTCTATCATAGAATCCCAGTCTGTTTATATGACGTAATGTAGTACTCCAGAAACTTTTATCATACTCAAACAGATTATAGTACACTATCCAATGATAACAGTCAATTTCTTCGAGTTCCATAGACAATAATAAAAAAGCACATTCAAATATAACGCCACAAGATGATTTTTTCAAACCGATAAATTCTGTGTCATACAGTCCTATCATCTTGGAAGCTATTAATGTAGTTGTTAATTAGAGAAATACTTCATCAAACTTTTATACCTTCACTCAAGGTTGAATGGAGTTATGGCTAGGGGGTTGAGTCCTAAAACCATCTGAATTCATTGTGGGGAGGAGTCATAAAACCCATAGAAGACATTGCGGGGAGGAGTCACAGAACTCCCGGTATCTATTGCATGCAAATGAAGTCTGGAAATTACAATTTGTTTTTATAATATCTGTATTGTGTAGCCAAGAGTTGAATTCAAGAAAGAGTTTGCTACTTACTTACTTACAATTTTTTCATAATGACAAATCAGACAATGGATGATGATAGAGAATTTATTCATTCTAATAGATAGATTTTGTCAATGTTATCCGACGTATCCGACATATGATATCGATAAAGAATGTTAATAAAGAATTTGTTCAATTTGATACTTAAATTATGTCAGTGTTATCAAACGTATCTGTCAAAAGACATTGATAAAGAATTTACTGACTCTGATACTTTGATTTTGTCAATGCTATCCCAAGTATCTGTCAATAGATATTGACCTATCTATCCGATATATGATGTATGTAAATTCCTTTTCTTACAGCTCAAAAGTTTTAATAGACAATCTAAACGTTCGATATGCTAGCTTACTCTAAAAATAATGAACACATAACAATGTAATGCAATATATATTTTTTAATGAAATAATGTCATGTAGAATATTATTACAAAATATATATATTATTATACATTATTAATATCAATGAACAACTTTGGACATTTTGAATCTGTTCCATAAAATGGTTCACCATGTTCTCTCTTGATACTATAGCTATTGTCTTCTCTTAGTTCGTAATCAGTAGAATAATCATTATTCCATTTTGACTCATACACAATTTTTATAAGTGTGTCATCGACAGGCTTAATATGCTTTTCGTCTTTGGTATTATTTGATTCATTGACTGTTTGATCAATGGCAGTAACGTTTGCTGGTACTTTGTTTTTCATCGATTCATCTTTATATTCCTTAGTGATATTTTCTGCCATTGTCCTTTTTATTTTTCTAGCAATATCACTGTCTATTATCACACTATTTTTACACAGGTAACAGTTCCGGCACGTAGACAGGATATGGTTTATGATATTAGTAGAAGAGTAGGCCTTTCTTTCCGTCTTTGCTTTCATTTGAATGCTAATACCCGAAAGCTGACGATATGGTTTAACACAGGGTAACATGTTACCACAAGCACTAGCAAGAAGATGCCCCTCTTTATCAACTATTATTTTTATGTTGGCATTCTCTTTAAGTGCAATCATCTCCGGAGATCTCAATCTCGCATATCAACAATCATAAGAGTTGAATTTTTTTGGTACTCTAAAGAAATTCAATTCCTTACTGTCATGACAATGCACGCATACGTTTCCGATAGTGCTACCACTTGTACTTATTTCATAGTTTAAATACTTCTCCTTGTCAGCATTCAATGCTACAATAACAGTATCATGTGAACACACTTTCTTAAAATGCTTCATCTTCACTTTTTAGTCTTTTAGTCACTTTTAGTCATTACATTAGTTATGTGTTTATCGTTCCACTGTGTAAAAAATACTGATTTAATACATGCAATAAACTATGTAGTGTCGATAATCGGCCATAGAGTAACATTGGGAAAGCCGCATCTTGTCTCTGGGCCAGCATAGAGTACAATTTTTAGAGCCATAAAGATATTTCATGTCTTTTTAAGATACGTAAAAAAAGTTGAACAATTTCGAAGTCCAAAAAGAATTTAGTCCAATAAAAAAAAATTCAAGAAAAAAAAATGGGGGGAGGGGGGAAAGCCGCATCGTGTCTTTGGGTAAGCATAGAGTTCAATTGCTAGAGCCATAAGCATATTTTATGTCATTTTAAGATACGTAAACAAAAAAAAAGTTGAATAATTTTGAAGTCCTCTGTCGAGGAGGTATCATTAGCAATAACTTATTTCTAATGAAGCATTTCAAGTCACCTGTTTACCGGGTACTAAATAACTACCATTTTTACCCCCCTCAAAACTTAATTTACCCCCTAGCATTATATTGGCTTAAACAGAAAATAATTGAACGGAAAAAATAAAAACGCATCGTGTCTCTGGGCAAGCATAGAGTACAAGTTTTAGAGCCATAAAGATATTTCGTGTCATTTTAAGATACGTAAAAAAAAAGTTGAATAATTTCGAAGTCCAAAAAGAATTTAGTCCAATAAAAAAAAAAATTCAAGAAGAAAAAAAAGATCACGGGGGGCGGGCCACGGTTGAAGTTGTTTTCATGTAAAAATATCCTTCCCCTTTTCCATTGAAAATTCCCCCCTCAAGACAATTCTTAATTTCTGATCACGCTTTTCAGACATTTCTTGTTAAAACTTTATTTTCAACTAATTCATCCGGGTTTTCGAAAGCAATTCATGCCAGAGTACAGCACTATAACTAGTCTAAGACAGGAGGTATCATTAGCAATAACCTATTTCTAATGAAGCATTTCAAGTCACCTGTTTACCGGGTACTAAATAACTACCATTTTTGCCCACCTCAAACTTAATTTACCCCCTAGCATTATATTGGCCTACACGGAAAATAATTGAACGGAAAAAATAAACGCATCGTGTCTCTGGGCAAGCATAGAGTACAATTTTTAGAGCCATAAAAATATTTCGTGTCATTTTAAGATACGTAAAAAAAAAGTTGAATAATTTCGAATTCCAAAAAGAATTAGTCCAATAAACAAAAAATTCAAGAAAAAAAAGGTCGCGGGGGGGGCCACGGTTGAAGTTGTTTTCATGTAAAAATATCCTTCCCCTTTCCATGGAAAATTTCTCCCCCTCAAGATAATTCTTAATTTCTGATCACGATTTTCAGACATTTCTTGTTAAAACTTTATTTTCAACTAATTCATTCAGGTTTTCGAAAGCAATTCATGCCAGAGTACAGCACTATAACTAGTCTAAGACATCCACTCTGTCATCGCCCCATCCCCCAAAAAATACTTTTCAGACATTTCTTGTTAAAAATTTTATTTCAAGTCATTCATTTGGGTTTTTCACAAGCAATTCGTACCACAGTACAGCACTATCACTAGTCTGAGACATCCAATCTGTCATCACTACATCCCCCAAAAAATACTTTTCAGACATTTCTTGTTAAAACTTTATTTTCAACTAATTCATCCGGGTTTTCGAAAGCAATTCATGCCAGATTACAGCACTATGACTAGTCTAGAGACATCCACTCTTTCATCGCCCCATCCCCCAAAAAATACTTTTCAGACATTTCTTGTTAAAACTTTATTTTCAACTAATTCATCCGGGTTTTCGAAAGCAATTCATGCCAGAGTACAGCACTATAACTAGTCTAAGACATCCACTCTGTCATCGCCCCATCCCCCAAAAAATACTTTTCAGACATTTCTTGTTAAAACTTTATTTTCAACTAATTCATCCGGGTTTTCGAAAGCAATTCATGCCAGAGTACAGCACTATAACTAGTCTAAGACATCCACTCTGTCATCGCCCCATCCCCCAAAAAATACTTTTCAGACATTTCTTGTTAAAACTTTATTTTCAACTAATTCATCCGGGTTTTCGAAAGCAATTCATGCCAGAGTACAGCACTATAACTAGTCTAAGACATCCAATCTGTCATCACTCCATCCCCCAAAAAATACTTTTTGGACATTTCTTGTTAAAACTTTGTTTTCAACTAATTCATCCGGGTTTTCGAAAGCAATTCATGCCAGAGTACAGCACTATAACTAGTCTAAGACATCACTCTGTCATCGCCCCATCCCCCAAAAAATACTTTTCAGACATTTCTTGTTAAAACTTTATTTTCAACTAATTCATCCGGGTTTTCGAAAGCAATTCATGCCAGAGTACAGCACTATAACTAGTCTAAGACATCCACTCTGTCATCGCCCCACCCCCCGAAAAAATACTTTTCAGACATTTCTTGTCAAAACTTTATTTTCAACTAATTCATCCGGGTTTTCGAAAGCAATTCATGCCAGAGTACAGAATATCGTGCCAACTTTAAAAAAAAAAACCAGTCTGCTTAAGTTATATAATTTCGATCATACTCTCAAAACATGTTTGACCACATTATACCTTGCAAACTAAAAAAAAAAAATGTCTACGTCAAACTGTGTGAGGGAGTTCTAACTCTCTTTGAAAAGGTGTAGTGTTTCTATAGAAGTATTACCTATATGCATGGGGCTACTCAATCTCTTTGAAAAGGTGTAGAGCTTCTATAGAATAACATGGTATTTCCTAGTGCTTCTATAGAAGTATAAGGCCATGTGAGAGGATAATGACTCTCTTTGAAAAGGTGTAGAGCTTCCATAGAAATGTTTTCCTATAGCTTCTATAGAATCCATACGATGCATTCTACTGGTGAGACCAAACTTAATGAAACTTATATTTATGATGTCAGCATAAAAATCTAATTCTATTGAAGTATCTATTTGTATAAAAATTCTGGTTTTTAGAGTTTCGGTTACAACTGATCCGGGTCGCTCCTTACTTACAGTTCGTTACAACGAACTGTTTGATTGCTCTTTTTTTGGAAGAACTACGTTTTAAAAAAAGTTTTCTTAAATTTATTTCTGTTCCTTTTTCTATTACCAAACTTTTTTTTATAAAAAAGGGATATTTCTTCAGTTTTCACGTCTCAGACTTGTGGATTAAAATAAGTGATTATAATTTATTAGTTACCTGTTGAAGTGCTGAAATGTATTACCACAGGAACTTATTTCTTCTAGTCTTAAGTTTAATATACCTCTTTACTTTTTTTAAAGATGTTTTTCTAAAGATTTTTAATCAAAATTTCAATTAAATCTAGTTTTTAACTTTAAAAAACCTTAAAAAAAACACTAAAATTTTAACTTCCACTCAAATGAGCCTCCTCCAAAGTTAATATATCCACCCTTGTCATGAAAGCGTAGTATATTAACAAAGGGCGAACTAACATAACTTATAGCCCTTGCTACGAGGCCAAGAGGAATTAGTCAACCCCATTGTTATATTTATTTTGATTTTGGATCGGATCCAATGTTTTGAAAAAGGTACAAGGGAAGGGCTTGTTTCCCTCCGATCACTTTTGAATCTTTAAATGGAACTATTGCTTTAATTTCCAATCAAATGAGCCTACTCCAAAGTTTATACAACCACCATTTCCATATAGATCATATATGGCCAGGAGCTTCACTTACTATCCTTGCCCCAGGGCACTGGGGGCATTGTCCTAGAGGCATTGTTATAAGAGCTTTGGACTATTTTGAAAAAAATGTCAATTTCAAATTTTGATTGGGTGCATTTGGGGAAAAGAGCGGGTAAAGGAGGGGACAAGCTTAGCTCCGATTACTTTTGACTATTAAAAAAAACAATGAAAACTTCTATATGAATTGCCTCTGGAAAAAACTAGTAAATAAACAAATAAGTAAATACTAAACATTGAAGCCTTACGGTCTTCATTATAGGGAACGCTATAGCGTTGCCTCTGATTACTATATTTTCTTACTTGCTTACTACTTTATTATACTTTATTAGCTAAATTTAGACAGTCTAAAACCTGTTATGAAATGGATTTTAGCTGTTGCAGACTATTATCGAAGTTTGAGATAATTAGTCTGCTTTTTTACAGTTTTTATTTGACGTAATCACACTTTCTTGGCAATATTTTGAAATTTTGTATATTTCATCGGCGACTTTTTTTTTGCCAAATATAGCAATCTTTGGCTTTATTTATCTGAAGCAATTTGTTTTTCTTTATCTGAATTGGCTAGTTGGAACTATCTCCAAAATATATACTAGTTAACTTGCATTTCTGCAGAGAAACGTTTTGATTTGGGAGAGTTTGAAGACTATATTTAGCGGATGAAATGTTCCTAATGCTATTTCAGAACCTTTGAGATAATTTAAAAGGTAAAGGATACAATGTGACATGATATGATATTTATTAGCACTAGTAGCCTATTTGGGCGATAGTTAATATAAGAAATATAACACTAGTAGTATAAAGGATCCAGACTCCGTGACAGCCCTAGCAGATTCTCATAAGATTTCTGTGACAGCCGTAGCATATTCTAATTGGATTTCAGTGACAGACCTAGAAGATTCCCATAGGATTTCTACAATCAGCCCTGTTTCCATGACACCCCTGTTTCCATGGGAGCTAGCAGATGTGACTTCAATGTTTACATTTTTTTTAAATGGCCCCTCCCCCCCCAGTGATTATGTAAAAGAAATTTTTAAAGAAACACCCCTGTAATACAACCGGTCCCTGTTTTTAAATGGCCAAGTGTTATGTAACTCACAGGGGGAAACTAAGAGACACAGATGCTAGAGAATTTTACATTAGGTTGCTACATAATAGGGGTTGAAGCAATCGTGATTGACTGAACAGGTGTCATATCACAGGGGATTTTAACCTACGCAGCTGGAGTTGGGACTCATGCGTAACTTAGTGGATTTATCTGAAATAACGTAACAACAGCGCACACGTGGGTGTTGCGTAATGACATTGCACATTTCAGTGTTACGTAAGACAGCACACATGTGGGTGTTACTTAATCATAGTGCCAGGCAGAGGAATTTTACTAAGACATTTCAACACGCTTCAAGACATCTCGAGATGTTTTCTAAGACATTTTTTCTTCCAAGACGTTTTTTTGTCAAAGACGTTCTTTTTTAGTTCTTACGTAATGAGGAATGTTTACGAATGGCACATTCTCACGGGAACAGTCTCTGCAGAACCTGAGGGGGACCACCGGTTATAACTGTGGAGGAAACACACATAGGGTGTTACATAATACATTTTGAGACTTTATTTTTCTTTCAAAAATTTTTTTCTCAAAGGTTCATTATATTCGAACTCTTCTTGTCGTCATTAGGATCCGAAAGGCTAATTTCCATCTAATAGAACTACACCTTAATCAACTCGTCCATGAAACCCTTTCGAACATTCTGTTCTGAGGAATAATTTCTACGTGATAGCCCTTACCGTGCAATAAAAATCCCACATGTTCCAATCGATTAAATGATTTCTAAGCCTTTACACATGAGAGCTTAAAGCGTCCCAATCATATTGACTCTTGCATTATTAAATAGACCTGCCAGTTTTTCGCACTAATGCGATCTAGACAATCAGATGTTACGTATTTTTACTGTTGGATTTTTCATTGCGTAAATTATTACGTATTGAAAACTTGTTCTGGAACAATAAGCTAAAGAGACACCGGCTTTTTTACAGACAAAATTTATTGAGAAAAAAACGTTATAAAACTATGAAATTGCAGAAAAAAAGCAGTTAAAAACACAACAAATGAAAATCAAAACATGCAAAAAAAAGCTTATAAAGGATAAATAATAAGCAAAAAAAAACACGTAATAAAGAACAATGGGACTCTTAACAATCATGTCCAGAGGGGCAAAGGCTTATTATTAGAGTTATATTTAAGCCAAGTTAAGGTATTTCTTAGACTTATTAGCGTAAATGCCACGTTTCTTTGAGCTAAGACTATGAATATTCATCCATCGTGAAAATATTCGAATTTGAATAATGTTTTCTAATCATATTACACATAATCTCGTTAGAGGTAAGTTTTTAGGAACTATTGATAGCGTTTAATGAAAAATCCCGTCATTGAAGCCAACCTCATCATAGAAACCTCCAAAACATCCCACACTACCACAGTATTACACAAATGCCCTCTGCTTCCCTGCGGCATCCCCCCATCACCCCTAGGGCATTTTCAACTCTTTCCCTCCAAAAATAAGCTTGTGAATCTAAATGAAAAACTTATTTTTTTTAGTTGAACTGTGGGACTCGTTATTTCATTGCTAGAACTTGATATTCCGAAAAATTCACGTCGCAATACTAAACTATTAATGCTCTGCGGCACCCACTTCATCACCCCAAAACGTTTTCAGACATTTTTTGTTAAAAATTACTCATTCAATCCGGCAATTCAAGTTTTTAGCAAGCCATGCCAATCACGATGCTCCTCAAAACACATCACACCACCATGGCATTACACATCTGCCCCCCGCCATCCAAGTGCAGCCCCCTAATCACCCTTAGAACATTTTCAACCTTTTTCCTCCAAAAATAAGCTTATGAATCTAAATTAAATACTATTTTTAATTTGATCAGAGAGACTCGGCATTTCATTGGTAGATCGTGACAGTTTCACGTGACCTGACAGTTCACGTGACCTGACAGTTCGCGTGGCAATTCAGGCGACAGTGACATTATTTGAGTGCCCGTTTGACATCGCCTCATCACCCCAAGACATTTTTCGGACATTTCTTAATAAAAATTTCACATTCAATCCTGTGATTCAAGCTTTTGCAAGCCAACCCTATAATAATAACCTCCAAAACACCCCCACACCACCAAGACATTACGCACAAGAAGAGATTTTTGAGCAAATATCTGAACAGTCAAACGTGACAAGACCAACAGAACAACCCGAGCACCGTAAATTCGCAAAGTGTGAAAATGAGCAAACTGGACCATCAAATGAAACTAGACGTATCCGAACAGCCAATGCAAAGGGCATTGACAAAATGTCTGAACTAATCCAAAATTAATATCCAAAATGAAGAAGCAGAAATATTCGGTTAGAAGATAAGTGACCATGTGGATCAGAAAAAGGCAAAAACGAAAGTCAAGATAAAAAATATTCGGGTTTAGAAGACTTATGACAACGCGGATCAAAACAAATTAAAAACAAAATTAAAAACGGACTGCATAGTGTTACAGCCCTAATAGTATGCAACTTGCTAATGTTTTGAATTATTTTTCTGTTTTTATAAGAATAGACTAAAAATAAAACTCATAAAAAAATTCTTTAAAACCCTAGATGCTTTTTTTCCTCATAAATATAAAATTTTGCTTGAAACCCTTAAAATATTGGAGCGGTTTCTTAATCTGGCATGATAAGTTAAAAAAATGACCTTTAAAAATTAAAATTTCTTATGAACCTTTTAAATATTTGGACATTTATTAGTCTAGCACATTAATCTTGAAAAAATTATACCAGATCAAACTTACCTAAGCATAAATATTACCAGTTTCACAGCAAGAATCCTCTTTTTTTATACCCTTGATTTGTTATAACAAGTTAAAATGTCTACAGGACGTCACAAAAAACACAAACTCTCAATGGCTGAAAATGAGCAACTTGGAAAACCAAAAACAGTATGGGTAGCTAAAGTAAAGGGTATTGAAAAATATCTTAAGCTCTGAGAATTCAAAATGAAACAAAGGCTGTACGATCATCTTAAAAAAAAGGGCAACGAAAATTGTAAAAAAAAAAAAAATCCAAAATCAAGAACAAAGAAAAATACGGTTGGAAGACTTGCAACAACGAGGACCAAAACGAATGGAAAATGAAATTAAAGAACAAAGACACTTGCGGTTAAAAAACAAGTAACAGCGAGAATCAGAAAGAGCAAAAAATAAATGGGAAGGTGAAACAAATATTAGGTTAGAAGACTCTGTCGCAATTTTTACCACCATCAGGCTGTAGCACAAAACCCCTTACAAACTTATATAGATGCCATATAAACTACGAAAGTGTTAATTAAAAGTCATTGGGACCTTTCAACGTTGTATGTATACACAGTGGGGCCCTCTATTTTTCCGAGGAAAGAGTAGCAAACTAAGATAATATCATTTGGAGACTGCTACTTGCATGGTCGAATTGCATTACCACCTTCACAATGTCCAAATTAATTGGCTTATCCAAAACTATAACTCATGTTTCGGCATAGCTTCATTCGATGTAAGCAATAATCAAACCATCAATAGTCGTAAAGTTTGTAACTTTAAAGTAGCCGGTCAAATTTATCTCAAAATAATTTCAGCGGAACATCCATCATAAGCCACTGAAGATGAATTTGAACCACCTTCATATGTCCAGATGTACTTTTTAAGCCCCGATGAAGCTGTTGAAGAACGCCTCGTGCGTCCTTTAAGTTATGGGATTTTCGTAGCCTAATCTAGAATCTCTTAGAAGAAATATTGTGAGACGCAAACAACTATGTCAATAGTGATGAACAAATGCAAGAAGTAGAGGATAATGTAAATCAACGTGTAGCTTCACTGGGACAACAGCCTCCAAACGTGCAGTGCGTTTTCACTGTGCCAGATGGTTTTGATTCTACACGGCTCTGCATGTTATGAAGTATGTTCTGTGTTTACTTTTAATGCTGACCATAGCTTTCTGTCAAATGAAATGGTTATAAAAACAAAGAAAAAAAAAAAAAAAAAAAAAATGGGAAAAATAAAACTAATTTTAAGAACAAAGACACTCGAGTGAAGCCCTTTACATACTATTGCTTTTTCCAGCTAGAGACGTAAGAATGGAGAGTGGATATATTACTTTAAATACCTTATGCAAGTCTTTTACATGTAGCATGCTTGAATTAGCGTGGTATCATATCACTTGTCGACCTGAACATGGCTAAGCCCTTTCTCTGCAAGCTGTAACACCCGACTTGCGTCGGATTGGTTTTAATGCTTTGCATTTGGGTGGAAAAAATTTTCAACAATATCTTGTCTATATAGATAGTTGTGGTGGGCGTGATGACATTCAATGGACAAAATTTAACCTGGAAATATTATGGCCGAAAACTAAGAAGGTAATAAAAGACTTCTCAACAACTTAGCTACGAACCAGAATGAAGTTGTTTGTGAAAAAAGTAGTGCTACCGTCATCATTCATCAGATCAACACGCTACTTTGCTGAGTAATTTGAAGATGCCTTGGCTATATTTCGCAACCTTGAACCCCTATATTTCCTTATAACTATGACATGCAATTCTGATTGTATCGAAGTTAGACAAGGAGCACATATTAAATATGATAATAATAATCTTACCATAAAACGGTTCACTCAAGGTCATTCCGATCTTATTGCACCAATTGCAAAATTGAAACTTGAGGAAATAATGATGTTCATAAACTACATATCTTTGGAAGGAGGCAGTACACGATCCTCGTGATCAAGCCCGTAATCTAGTCAAAATTGATGATCTTATTTCGGCTAAGTTTTCAAATACCGACGATCCTTTACAAAGAGAATTATTTTTGAAGTGGATGATTCAGAATCCGTGTGGGGGAGGAGTTCAATCAAAATTCGAGTTGTATAATCAATAGAAATAGAAAATTGCAATGCCGCTACAGTTTTCCAATGCAATAAAATTCAGTCACATATCTGATGGATGATGAAAAACGAAAGCATCGGCATCGTTATGATCCCAAATTAGACGACATGAACGAGGAAGAAATTTCACACGACCTTGCTATTTATCAAAAAGACTCCAGTAATCAACGAGTTATGCGTGATAATCGTCATGCCGCCATATATAATCCTTATATGCTCAAAAAATTTAACATTAAATCAGTATCGAATATGTTAGCAGTACCGGTCTGGTAAATTACCTTTGTAAATACATCTATAAAGGACATGATTTCAATTCCATATAGACTGTCCAAAATCAACGGCGTTTAGTTTAAAATTAAGCAGTTTACAATAGTATACATTTGGTTTACAATGAACAAATATGGGAAAGGACACTGTTTTATACAAGCTGAAGCATGCTAGTGACAATTTATTTTGTGAAATCCAAGAAGAGAGTCTTGACGTTCAACGTTTAAATAGCCATTTACCTGGACAATACTAAATGCAATATATCTGCCAAGCCTCAGAAGATTTGGTAGATATTGGAGAACAAGGATCAATGTTGGAAGCGTATTTTCGACATAACAAGGTGTTGAAAAAAAATTAAAAAAGCTGCAATTTATGTATTTTTTGGGAAATGCAGGGATACTTTAAATGGAGTGGAAAAAAAGTTCATTTGAATTGTTTCACGAAAATAGTTTGTGAAGTCACTGTTAATGTCTTGGGGAAGAAAGTTAGGAACGCAGCTAGGAATATAAGTCAACATGCTTTATGTTTAATCGAGAGGAGAAGGGGCTTGTACAAGAATTATTTGAGGGATATATTATATGAAAAGAAGAGAAAAGTACAGGAAGTGGAAAAAGCAATTAAATGTGAACTAAGGAGGTGTACAGTGGAGGCCATGGATCAAATTGTTGAAGATCTGGAAGATGCAGCAAGACGGCATAAAAATAGAATATTGTGCTAGTGTGTTACTAAATTCAGAGAGGGTAGTCAATCTCGACCTGCCATAGTTAAATACTTGAATGGGTAGACAGTTAGTTATAGGGAAAAAAAGTAAAGAAAGATGGGCAGAATATTTTGAGAAGGCCCTAAGCCATGCTAAAGTTACAGGAAAGAATAGACAGGCGAATGAAACAGTTTTACACACCTTGGATGTGAAGGAAGGTGTTTCTTCTAAGGAAGAAATAGTGACAGTACTAAAAGGATTAAAAAAGACTAAGGCCTCAAATGCTGATAGTGTGTTTACTGGGTTTCCTATATATGACAGTTATTAGGTTAGAAATAAGCTACTGAAGGTTATGAATATGATTTTTGAAAAAGGAGATGTACTTAGTGAATTTAAGAAAACCCTACTTAAATCCATCTATAAGACAGGAGATACGAGTGAGTGTGGTAGTTATAGAGGCATTAATCTGGTTTCTATAGGTAGCAAATTACTTAGTTTGATAATACCTCATAGACTTAGAGATGCTGTAGACCAGTGTTTTCCAAACTGGGAAGCGTACCTCCCTAGGAAGGCACGGACTATTTTAAAGGGAGCTACGAATATTAGCCAGGATTGATGAAAAATCCAATAAAATGAAAACTACACAGTCACACAAACTATCTTATGGGTATGCTTTTAGATATTTAAAGATTTAGGATGGAGAGGCTTAACCAAAAAAACATGGATAGGTGGTCTTGCCCTTAATATTGCCGATTATCTTGTATACAATGTCCGAAGTGACTCGAGTAGAAATGTGGGAGGAATTTTTGAATCTCATTTTATTGAGTTTAAGTCATGTTGTAAGGATTTAGCCGTCGTTTTGGTGTACAGGTCCCCTAATGCACCTATTCCTTCGTTTATAAAAATTCTGGAAGACGTTTTGGACTTTGTCGAATAGTATCCCTGTGAAATAAACCTTATGGGGGATATCATCCTTAGCCTGCTGGGTAAAAATTCTGCTCCGGCTACAGATTTTTTTTTGTTGATGATACTTTCTACGAGAAATCTACCTGCAATTTGTATACCAATCTGAATTACTTAGACGCATTCGTCACTCATGGATAACATTTTTTTCGATATTTCACGATATAAGAGTACTGACTGATCAGCCATGGGATATTTTGGCTTCTGAATCGCTCTTTTGATTTCATTTATGATTTAATGAAAGAAGGTATCTAAGAAGTTTGCAATCTGAATCCAGCCCCTCATGCTTCGGAAAGAATATTACCGCTGAATCCATGGATGACTTCAGGTCTCCATAAAAGCTGGAAAAGGAAAAATTATTTGTGGAAAATTTGCAAGGCTCTGTCATCTGCATCTCATCATCAGCGGTCCTAGGCCTATTGTAGTATATTTAATTCTCTGTGTCGAAGGCAAGTCTCATTATTGCCATAGGAAATTTTCTGAGTGAGGAAAGGATATTAGAAAGATATGGTATATCATTATTTCTGTTATTAGACCTACTCCCCTCCACCTTCAGTTCCAGCAACGCTGATAGTCAATGGTAAAATTGTTGAAGGTGAACTAAATATTCAACTAGAGCTTACGTCTTATTTTGCTAATATAGGAAAGAAGACTGTTTCCTCTGCGAGCTATACAATATTTCGTAGCAGTTTCAAAACCAATCTTGCTCCCCCATGTTTATATTCAATGATTTTGAACCCAGGTTCTAAGCTTCAGCTACCTCTTATTGTTAATGCTCTGAAAATTTTTTGCTTAATTTCCAGTTCGGTGTCCAAGCGAATCACTCGACAGAGCCTTCTTGTGCAACTCTCTTGAATTCCATTCATTCGGCAATAGATTCCGGTCTTATCCCAGCATCTTTATTTTTGGATGTTATGGCCTATCTTTTGATTTTATGGCCTATCAGATTCTTCTTTGAAAATTGTATCATATTGTTATAAGACCAAACGTTTTCTTTCTTTTAGACTTGTTTAAATTGATCCAGTTTTCTGTATCCCTTCTGAAGTAGAATATGGTGTCCCTCATGGATCTATTATTGGTCCCGTTTTATTTCTGATTTACGCTAATGATCAGATTTCGGCACTCAAGAATGCCAATCCTATAGTAAGCCTGCATGCTGCGTCTCCTGGACCATCATTTCGGCCACTCGATTTTTTCGGCACTCAAGAATGCCAATCCTATAGTAAGCTGCATGCTGCGTCTCCTGGATGCCCCATCGTGTTTTAATACTAATTCTAATGAAGATTACCACGTTACTTTTTCTGGAAAAAGCCCTCCTGGGATCCTAGGGAAGACGGATTGTGATATCAGGTCTAACCTGGTGGCAATATTCCTGGAAATAGTTTCAATGTTTAATGCAAATTACTTGATCTTAAAGTTACACTTTCTTATTTTTTTTTCTCGAGTTGGGGCAGTTTTTTCCTCAGCTTACACAGCATTCGCTGTTACGACGCTCCTTGTTTAGGCCACAAGATCGAGTGGTCCGGTTTCTTGTAACTTGCTTGATGAGAGCGTTTCGTTTAGGCACCATATAGCAACGATTAGGTTCACGTTCTCATGGTTATCATTCAAAAACACAGACACCCATTTCCTGGATCTATTCTGAGGCTTAATTTTTTCTTCCTTGTCCTGTTATATATATCTTATTGCCTATTGTATGAGTATCTATTTTCCCTCAACATTGCAATCGCTTTCTGTCATGCATAACAAAGCACGCTGTCTGATTATGGACACCAACTATTCCTCACCAAAACCACTTCTAAGCCTAGAGTCTATCTACGTTCTTTCTTATGTTTCGTTTTTATTTCATCAGCTTCGTGCTAATCTTCCAAAATATCAGAATCAAAAGTGAAATTGAAAAAAATGAATCAAATTAAAATACCGGCAACCAATGTTCTGTTGACGCACAGAATGCTCCACAGAACAGTTCTCGCATTAAAGAGAATTAAATAAAAAAACACAAGTTTTTTTAACTGAAAGTAAGGAACGACGTTAAAACTTAAAACGAACAGAAATTATTCCGTATATGAAGGGGGCTGTCCCCTCCTCAACGCCTCGCTCTTTACGCTAAAGTTTTTTTATTGTTTAAAAAAATAGAGTTGTGAGAAAGTCAAACTTTAGCGTAAAGAGCGAGGCGTTGAGGAGGGGACAGCCCCCTTCATATACGGAATAATTTCTGTTCGTTTTAAGTTTTAACGTCGTTCCTTACTTTCAGTTAAAAAAACTTGTTTTTTTTATTTAATTTTTGAACGTTTTCGAATTAATGCAGGTTTTTGATTTTGGCTCACCGTACATGAATAATTAAAACAAAATTTGCATATTATATTTGGTTAAATGGCTTTCTCGAAACTTGTTTAATTTTATTTACGAACGTTTTTATTAGTAATAAATATACGTAACTTAGAATTAACTTACGTAACGAACTTCTATATTCATAAATTTTTAACACGTATATTAGGGGGTTCGCCCCCTAGTCAATACCCTGCTCTTTAAACTATAGTTCGAATTTTTTTTCCAGTTCTTTAAAAATGACCTCTTAATCACAATCAGTTGATCAGTTGAAAAACTTGTTTTTTTTTATTTAATTCCTGATCTTTCTCTTTAATAATGCTGGGAAATCCGGCGCCCCCTTCATAGCAATGTCCCTTCCCCCATGAAAACGTCCTTCATGGAAAGATCCTTCCATATAGCCCCCCACCCTCTCCTTCCCCCACCTACCAGAAAAAAATCTCCTCTGAAAAAGTCTGTATACTTCCCAATAACCAATACTATATGTTAACATTGAGTAAAGTTCATAACTTTCAGCCCTCCCCCTGGGGACTTTGGGGGATCAAGTCATCCTAAAAGACATTTTTATCATATTTTCGACCATGATGAACAAAATGGCTATCTCAAAATTTTGATCGGGTGACTTTGGGAAAAAAAATGAGCGTGGGAGGGGGCCTAGTTGCCCTCCATTTTTTTTTGGTCACTTAAAAAGGGCACTAGAACTTTTAATTTCCGTTCCAATGAGCCCTCCCACGATATTCTAGGGACCACTGGGTCGATACGATCACCCCTGGGGAAAAAAAAAAAAAAAAAAAAACAAACAAACAAACAAATAAACACGCATCCGTGATCTTTCTTCTGGCAAAAAATGGAAAATTCCACATTTTTTGTAGATAGGAGCTTGAAACCTCTACAGTAGGGTTCTCTGATACGCTGAATATGATGGTGTGATTTTCATTAAGGTTCTATAACTGTTAGGGGGTCTTTCCCCCTTTTTTCGAAAATCAGCCAAATTTTCTCAGGCACGTAACTTTTGATGGGTAAGATTAAACTTAATGAAACTTATATATTTGAAATCAGAATTAAAATCTGATTCTTTTGATGTATCTATTGGTATCAAAATCCCGTTTTTTAGAGTTTCGGTTACCATTGAGCCGGGTCGCTCCTTACTTACAGTTCGTTACCACGAACTGTTTGATGAGTAAAGATCTTTAAGATGTTTTTAAAAAAGTAACAAAATCTATAAACTACATAAAAAAACAGTCCATTATAAGTTAGATTATTTACAAAGCTGTCTGACAATATGGGAGCAACTTACACCTCCCCTTTGTATTAATGTGAAGAGGGCTGGCTATCAAAGTGGTTCAGAGTGGTTCAAAGTGGTTCAGTGCCAAAGTGGTTCAGAGAATATATGGAATCAATGTGTAAATTACAATTTTTATCTAGTAAAATCAAATTGAGGACGCCAATATGTTTAAAAGTTTCAATTTAATTATTATACTGACATATTTTGTGGATATTTTAGGAAAATTAAGCTTTTTAAATAAATCGGTAGAATGGCCAAAAACACATCTGTTGATTCTAAAAAATAATGTTAAGGTATTCATAAGAAAATAAAGATATGGAAGGCAAATTTGGACAAAAAAAACAAAAAAACAAATTTGACATAGGCTATTTTAACTTTTAAATTAATACACCCAATGTAAAATATAAGCAAACAAATAAACATTTGTTGAGCAAGAGGAGGCTTTGTTAGGTAACTTCTGAAATTATTTAGTGATACCAATTTTTCAAAATATGTATGGATGCAGGATCAATTTTTCGAGGAAGAAGATGACCAATTTGAACTAACAAATAATAAGAAAGAAAACATGATTGAATTAGCTTCTGATAATTGCTTAAAATAAAATTTTCAGATTGCATCTCTCATTCGATTTTGGCAAGATATGAGTGAATACAATATTTTGTCAAATAAAGCTTAGAAAGCATTGATGCCGTTCATAAAATCTGATTTATTCAAAACAGGATTTTCGGCACTAGCTGAAATGAAACCAATATATCGGGTTCTTCTTTTTTAGAAAAGGAACTTCGTGCAGCCATCTCTACATTGACACCCAGATTTGACAAACTCTGTGCCAGTTATACATAAGCACACTAATCTCATTAAAAGACAATAGTATATAATTTTTATTCGTTTTCCTTTTTTTAAGAGTTTGTCTTAATAAGTTTTGTGGAACTAAAAATTTTCATATCTGTATTATTTTCTAAAATGGAAGGGAGGCACCATGCGATAATATCTTTTTAAGGGGGTCCCGGTAGAATAAAGTTTGGAAGCCAGTGCTGTAGACATAGTTTTAAGAAAAGAACACTGGGGTTTAGGTAGGATAGAGGATGTGTCGGCCAAATTTTTACTCTTGGATTAATAGTTGAGAAGTGTATGAGTTATCGAACAAATTTACTCCTCAGTTTTGTAGATTATGAGCAAGCGTTTGATTCAGATGATAGAATACCCTTAAGAAGGTCTTATTCCTGTATGTTGTATCAGACAAATACATTAAAATTATTTGTGCTATGTACGAGAATAATACTGCTGCCGCGAAGGCAGGAAATAAGGTTAGTAGCTGGTTTCATGTTAAATCAGGAGTTAAGTCGGGTTGCGTTCCATCCCAATTTAGACGGATCATTTTGATGAAATTTGTCTTAAAGAGAAGAGCAAAGGCAATAGGAGAACACGGAATCAAACAGAGAATAAAAAACTTCCCTAGACTTAGATTATGTTGAAGATTTAGACATCCTAGATGAAAATGTTAGAAATATGAATGAACTTTTAGAGATTATGTGAGTTCAGTTTGCCAGAATATGTTTAAAAAAATTTATATTGAGAAGACTAAACTGCTGAGACTAGGAAAAAGTGAAGATGAAAAGGTGATATAGGGTAACGAACAGATCGATCAAGTGGGCAGCTTCACCTATCTATGCAGTGTAAGAGGCAACGCTGTAGCGTTCCCTATAGTAAAGGCCATAGGGCTCCAATATTTTATCATTTTTTTTTCCCAGAGGTACTTCATATGGAAGGGGTCGTCGCATAAACTTTGGAAGGTGCTCATTCAATGGGAAATCGAAATCAATCCATTTGGGAAATCCATTTCTAAGAGTCAAAAGTGACCAGTAGCAACTTCCCCCCACGTCCTTTTTTCCCAAATGCATCCGATAAAAAACTTGAGGTAGCTATTTTGTTACAAAAAAGTTCAAAGATCAAACAACAAAAATTCCAATGTCTTCCCCCTAGACCCCTGGGGCAGGCATTGTAAGTTATACCTGGGGGGCATATATCGTTCTTATGCAAGGAATTCTCGTATAAACTTTAGAGAGGGCTCATTTGATTTGAAATTGAAAGTTTTAGTAATTTTTTTTAAAATTCAAAAGAGATCGGAGGGTAACCACCCCTGTCCACACCTTTTTTTTCTAAATTCATCTGATAAAAATTTTGAGATAGCCATTTTGTTAAAAATAATTAAAATATTCTATAGGAAAAACTCCGGGGTCGACAGAACCCCCGAGGGCTCGAGTGTTGGCGTTGTAAATTATGCCCTGGGGGCATATATGGTTCTTATGTAAGGGATGCTCGTAAAAACTTTAGAGAGGGCTTATTTGATTGCAAATTGAAAGTTCTAGTTCAGTTTTTGAGAGGCAAAAGAGATTTGAGGGCAAATAGCCCCCCCCATGCGCTTTTTCCCCAAATGCATTCGAAAAAATTTTGAGACAGCCATTTTGTATAAAAAAAAGTTGAAAAGTCAGATACCAAAACTCCGAGCCCAAGGGCTCGGGGCAGGCGTTACAAGTTATACCCTGGGGACAGATATGGTTCTTATGAAAGGCATGCTCGTATAAACTTCAGAGAGGGCTCATTTGACTGGAAATTGAAAGTTCAAGTTCACTTCTGAGGGCAACTACCCCCCTTCCCACCTACGCCTTTTTTCCCAAACACAATCCGATGAAAATTTTGAGATAACCATTTTGTTAAAAATAGTTCTAAGGTTGGATAAAAAAAAACTCCGGTGTCGATACGAACCCCCAGGGCCCAGGGACAGGGGCTCCAAGTTATGCCCTGGGGGCATATATGACTCTTATGAAAGGTTTGCTCGTAAAAATCTTATAGAGGGCTTATTTGATTAGAAATTTAAAAACTCTTCTTCACTTTTTAAGAGTCATGAGAATGGAAGGAAAATAACCCCCATGCCCTTTTACCCCCATGCCCATCTGCTATAAGTCTTGAGATAGCCATTTTTTTATATGGCTCAAAAATTAGATGACAAAAACTCCATTGTTGACACTACCATCCAGGGCCCGAGGGGTAGGCGTTGTGCGTGTTGGCCTGGTGGCATATTTGGTTCTTATGAAAGCGATACTCATGTTATTTTCAGAGAGGGCCTATTTTATTGGAAATTGAAAGTTCTAATCTTTTTCAGAGTCAAAAGAGATCCGAGGGCAACTAGCCCCTCCCCCCACACACCCTTGTTTCCCCAAACCTGTCCGATAAAAATTTTGGGATAAACATTTTTTTAAAAACAGTTCAAGAGCAGATAAGAAAAACTCCTTTTTCGACGCAACTCCCCAGGGCCCGGGGGTAGGCATTGTATTTAATGCTCTGTGGGCATATATGAATCTTATGGAAGGGATGCACGTATAAACTTCGGAGAGGGCTCATTTGATGTGAAATGAAAAGTTCTAGTTCACTTCTTTTTACTCAAAAGATTTTGGAGGTTAACTACCCCCCCCCCCCCCTCCCTTCCACGCTCTGTTTTCCTAAACACATCCGACAAGAACTTTGAGAGAGCAATTTTTTTTTAATGGTTCAAAAATCATATAACGAAAACTCAAGGGTCTCCACAACTCTCCAGGACACAGGGTAGGCGTTGCAACTTATGCCCGGGGGCATATATAGCTATTATGGAAAGGATACTCGTATAAACTTCAGAGAAGGGTCATTTAAATGGAAATTGAAAGTACTAATTCGGTTTTTAAAAGATAAATAATACCAGAGAGCAAATAGCCCCCCCCCCCTCCACGCCCTTTTCCCCAAACCCGTTAGATACAAATTTTGAGATAGCCATTCTTTAAAATAGTTCAAAGGTCAGATAATAAAAACTCCGGTGTCGACACAAACCCCCAGAGTCTGGGGGCAGGCGTTGTAAGTTATGTCCCTGGGGCGTGTATGTTTCTTATGAAATAGATGCTCGTATAAACTTAAAGAGGGCTCATTTGATTAGAAAATTAAAAGCTGTTATTCACTTTCTCAGATTCGAAATGGATCGGAGGACAACTGGCCCCTCCCCCTTCCATACCTTTTTTCCCCAAACCCATCCGATAAAAAATTTGAGATAGCCATTTTTTTAAATTAGTTCAAACATCAGATATAAAAAACTCCAAGGATAATAAGAACTCCGACACAAACCCATTTTGTTACTTTGATCTTGTTACTTTGATACTAGTTTTGACACTTTGATGAACATTTGATATTGAAAAATAAACTGCTTTTGAAATTAGGAATTTTAAGAACTTGAACCTTATTGCAATAAAAAACAAATAAAAATTATTAAAAAAAAACTTTCCGAAAAAGAAGTTTTTCACCAGATACATATACCTGTTGAAATTCAAACTCAAAACGGACAGAAATTACTATTAAAGAATAAATGAAACCCAAAACAAACAGAAATTAAATAAACAATCATAGCAAAAAAACATAGAGCAAGTAATAATATTAATGAATAAATAAATCTTAAAGCGAGCAATGGTTAAATTGAATACACAAATCAAGCTTAAAACGAAAAAATGTTTTGCTATTGAAGTACAAATGTAACCCAAAACGAAGAGAAATTAAATAAATCAATGCCGACAAGCATACAATAGATACTAATGTAAATGAAAAAATACATTTTAACACGAGTGAAACTTAAATTGAATACGCAAATTACGCTTGAAACGAACAAAAATCACTACAAAGAAGGGTTTGGGCATCGCCTCCTTCCCTCACTGTAAAAACATAAAACCTACTACGTCTTTGGTGCTTTATTGAAAACGAATTGTATTAAAAATATTTTCTTTTGTACTTAATATTGAAAATAAATATTAAAATTACAGTAAAATTTTTAACTGATGAGCTTTCAGCAATTAATAGCATTATACATCAAATATTGAGTTTAATGTATTAGTTATTTCTAAAATTGTCCAAGACGAATGTAGTTTCACTAAAAACAAGATTTTGAACACTGCCCTTTTCCTCAACTGTAAAAGCCTATAGCCCACTGCGTCATTGGAGCTTCAATGAAAACGAATTATATTACAAATATTTACTTTTCCAGTTCTTGCAGTATGGTAAATGAAAATAAATTACAGTGAAATAAGACCTTGAACTGATGGATCTTTCAACGATTAATATCATTATATATCAAATCTTCAATTTGATTTTGTTTATACTTTCCAAGACTGTTCAAGGCACATGTAGTTTTCTGTAAAGCGACAATGACGCAGTAGGTTTTAGACTTTTAGAGTGAGAGAAAGAGGCCATACCCAAACTCTTGTTTTAGTGATTTTGGTTCGTTTGAAGCTTGATTTGTATATTCAATTTAAGTTTTACTCGTTTTAAGATTTATCTATTCATTTATATCAGTATCTATTGTATGTTTGTCTGCATTGATTTTTTACTTAATCTCGGTCCGTTTTGGGTTTCATTTTTGCTTCAATAGCAAATTTTTTTTTTCGTTTTAAGCTTAATTTGCATATTCTATCTAAGAATTACTCGCTTTAAGGGTTTTATTTTGTGTTTAAATTTGTTTTATATTATATGGTAATATAATTCAATACTAGTTATATTTGTAACCTAATTCGTTTTCATTGAAGCTCCAATGACGCAGTTGGATATAGGCTTTTACAGTTGAGGAAAAGGGCAGCGTTCAAAATCTTGTTTTTAGTGAAACTACATTCGTCTTGAACAATTTTAGAAATAACTAATACATTAAACTGAATATTTGATGTGTAATGCTATTAATTGCTGAAAGCTCATCAGTTCAAAATTTTACTGTAATTTTAATATTTATTTTCAATATTAAGTATAAGCATCCTTTAAGTATCCTTTTGGGGAGGTGTCCTAAATTATTCAAATTAGCCAATGTTCACCTATTGTTTTCAAAAATAATAAAACTCTTAATGATCTTAGCTCTCCGAGTGGACAAAAACTATTAAATATCACTGGGACAACAGTACCTCATTTTTTTGGGAGGGAAAGGGGCCGAAAAAATTAATTTTGTTTGATTTGAGTGGTATGAAATTTATAACTGTAAGCCTCGGACCCAAGAGAACAGTAATGTACAAAAATAATTAAGTTAAGGTACGGATCCTCGTGAATTGGGTCCAAAAATGGGCAAAAAACTGTAATTTTGATTGGCTTGAAACTTATATCTAAAAGTTACAAGGCCAACGGATTCCCGATGCAGAAAATACATTTGGCATTATCAAACATGTACGTGGTAACGAACTGTAAGTAAGGAGCGACCCAACTCAATAGTAACCGAAACTCTTAAAAACGGTATTTTGATACCAATAGAAAGTGGAGAAAGCATGAAAATATGAACTAAGGAGGTGTGAAGTGGAGGCCATGGATAAAAATACCGAGGATCTGGAATATGCAGCTAGACGGCATAATAGTAAAATATTGTACTGTCATATTAACAAATTGAGAGGGGGTAGTCAATCCGGACTTAGCCCAGTTAAAGATAGGAATGGGGCCGCAATTAGCGATAAGGAAAAAAACTAAAGAGAGATGGGCCGAACATTTTGAGAATTTGCTTAACCGAGATAGAGCTGCAGGAAAAGATATAGAGGAAAATGAAAAAGTTTGTGATACCTTGGATGTGAAGGAAGATTTGTTTTGTGAGGAGGAATTAGCAGCAGCACTAAAAGGATTAAAAAATAATGAGGCTCCAGGTGCTGATAGGGTGGTAAATGAATTTCTTAAATATGGTGGCTCTGAGGTTATAAATAAGTTACTGAAGATTATGAATATGATTTTTGAAGAAGGGGAAGTACCTAACGATTTTAGGAAAACCTTAATTAAGCAGTTTATAAGAAAGGTGATAATAGTGAGTGTGGTAATTATCGAGGCATTAGCCTGGTCTCTGTGGGTAGT
The DNA here is from genome assembly GCA_027921565.1 of Artemia sinica. NCBI lineage: Eukaryota > Metazoa > Arthropoda > Branchiopoda > Anostraca > Artemiidae > Artemia > Artemia sinica. Next base: position 70,014,927 of record CM051258.1, read on the forward strand.
AAATTACTTAGTTATATGATACTTTTTAGACTGACAGATGCCGTAGACAATGTTTTAAGAGAAGAACAGTGCGGTTTTAGAAAAGGTAGAGGATGTGTCGACCAAATTTTCACTCTTAGGCTAAAAATTGAGAAGTGCCTGAGTTTTCAAACACCTTTGGTCCTCAGTTATATAGATTATGAGCAAGCGTTTGATTCTTTTGATAGAAGAGCTTAGTAAAGGTTTTATCCTTGTATGGTATACCAGAAAATTTCATTAAAGTGATTAGTGCTCTGTAAGAGAATAACACTGCTGCGGTTAAGATAGGAAATGAGGTTAGCAGCTGGTTTTGTATTAAATCAGGACTTAAGCAGGGATTTGTTCTATCCCCCTTTATATGGATTATTTTGATGGACTTTATTTTAAGGAGCACAGGAAAGGCAATGGGAGACCACGGAATAAAATGGGAGGAAAAAGTTTCCTGGACTTGGATTATGCTGATGATTTAAGCTTCCTAGATAAAAGTTTGAGCCAAATGAATGAATTTTTAGAGGTTTTGCGAGTTCAGGGTGCTAGAATCGGTTTGAAAATTAATGTTAAGAAGACTAAGTGACTAAGGCTTGGAATAAGTGAAGATGAAAAGGTGACGTTGGGTAATGAAAAGATTGATCAGGTGGGCAGCTTCACTTACCTTGGTAGTATTATTAGTAAAGATGGTGGGAGCAGTGAGGATGTTAAAAATAGAATAGCCAAGGCTCAGGGTGTTTTTTTCACAGTTAAAAAAAGTTTGGAAGAATAGGAAGATTAGAATATTAGAAGCTACAGTGATGACAGTGGTCAAATATGGCTCTGAAGCAAGGACGCTCCGAAAAGCGGATGAATAGTTTGCTAGATGTTTTGCAGAGAAATTGCTTAAGGATTGTTCTGGGTACCCGGCTGACTGACCGTATTTCAAACTAAAGGCTATACGAAAATGTTGTTCAATACCGCTCTCTAGAGCTATAATGAAAGAAAGGCTGAGGTGCCTAGGGCACGTTGTGCGGATGAAGGATGACAGATTGCCGAAGATTGTTCTTTTGGGCCAACCGTCTAGGGCTAACCGAAAAGCAGGTCGTCCCCGTCTGGGGTGGGAGGACTTCATAAAGGAAGATTTAAAGGAAATGGGAACTTCGTGGCGGGTGTAAAAAGGGAGGCTTTGAATAAATTGGGATGGAGGAGGAGCCTGCGTAACTGTGTTGGCCTCAGGCGGCTTTGCACTGCGGTGAGTTGTTAGTAATAGTAGTAGTAGTAGTTTGATACCAATAGATATATCAAAAAATCAAATTTTTATTCTGATTTCAAATATATAAGTTTCATCAAGTTTAGTTTTACCCATCAAAAGTTACACGCCTGAGAATATTTGCCTTATTTCGAAAAAAAGGGAGAAACAACCCGTAAAAGTCACGGAACATTAATGTAAATCACACCATCAGATTCAGCGTATCAGAGAACCCTATTATAGAAGTTTCAAGCTCTTATGTGCAAAAATGTGGAATTTTGTATTTTTTACCAGAAGAAAGATCACGGATGCATAATTATTTGTTTTTTTTTTCCCAGGGGTTTTCGTATCGATCCAGTAGTTCTAGAATATCTTGAGAAGGATCATTCGAACGGAAATTAAAAGTTCTAGTTCCCTTTTTAAGTGACCAAAAAATTTGAGGGAAACTTTGCCCCCTCCCATGCCCATTTTTTCCAGAATTCACCCAATAAATATTTTGAGATAACCATTTTGTTCAGCATAGTCGAAAATCTAATAAATATGTCTTTGAGGATGACTTAATCCCCCGAAGTTCCTGGGGGAAGGGCTGTAAGTTATGAACATTGTCCACTGTTTGCATATAGTATTGGTTATTTGGAAGTATACAGACGTTTCCAGGAGGGAGGAGGGATTTTTTTCTGGTGGGGGGGGAGTAGGGGGTTACGGGGAGGATCTTTCCATGGAGAATGTTTCCTGGGGGAAAGGGACATTTCTATGAAGGAGCGTTGGATTTCCCAGCATTATTTAAAAAACGATCAGAACTTAAATAAAAAAAACAAGTTTTTTTCAACTGAAAGTAAGGAGCAACATTAAAACTTAAAACGAAACAAATTATAACTTATATTAGGGGGTTCACCCACAAGTCAATACCTCGCTCTTTACGCTAAAGTTTTTTTAGTACTTTCAAAAGAGCAATTTATTCTAATTAACCGGTCTTTGTTATTCAGGGGTTTGTGATTCGAACAAATTTTGAACATTAGCGTAAAGAGCAAGGTATTGACTAGGGTTTGAATTCCCCAATATACCTAATAAAAACATACAAATATAGAAGTTCGTTACGTAAGTCAATTCATAAGTTACGTCAGAACGAAATTTCGAGAAAGCCATTTAGCCAAAAAAAGTAAAATTACTATGCAAATTGTGTTTTAAGTATTTATGTACAGTGAGCCAAAATCAAAGCTGCATTAATTCAAAAATGTTCATAAATTAAAAAAAAAAACCGAGTTTTTTTGAACTGAAAGTAAGGAGCGAAATTAAAACTAAAAACGAATAGGCATTATTTCGTATATGAAAGGGTCTGTCCCCTCCTCAACGCCTCGCTCTTTACGCTAGAGTTTGACTCTCTCTCAAAACTTTCTTTTTAAAACAATAAAAAACATTGGCGTAAAGAGTGAGGTGTTGAGGAAGGGGTAGCCCCTTTTTTATACGGAATAGTTTCTGTTCGCTTTAAGTTTTAACGTCGCTCCTTACTTTTGGTTAAAAAAAAAAACTTGTTTTTTTTTTATTTAATCTGTTAAAAAAAAACTAGGTCTCTACTAAACAGACTTTATGATAATGAGCGTAGAGTCAATGGCCGTCTATAATAAATCTCGAGTAATAGCCCGTAAATAAATCACATAGTGTGTTGATTGTAAAAAAAAAAAATTGTAAACAAACACAGATTTTAAGCAAAAAAATCTAATCGGATGCTTTGGAACAATCGGAACAATTTTTCTAATTTTGACCTCCAGTAATTCGTTTATTCTACAAATAGCTCATAATCCTCAAATAGGATAAACAATCTATTTCTCTAGTTAATAATTGCTTTTGGTTACTTTGTGGACGTTTATATAACTTTGCTGATCAAAGATGAACATAAAGCTTAATGCCCGCCTTAAAACTGATTCCAAATACGTAGTAATAATTGTCCCTCAAAAATTTACCCCTGCCCTTTTAGTTCGACAAGGTATAGTCTGGCTTTGAAGTGACACTGGATTTTGAAAAATACCGTTTTTGGTATTTTTATTGACAAAAAATATTGCCCTAGATTTTAAAAATGCATTTTAAAATCTATCTTCATTTGAAAACTTGAAATAAAAACCTTGTTCTCTCCCCCACTTAGAGTTTTATAATGCGGTATCCCCTTTTGCCGGTCTTCCACTAGCTTCGTAGATAATTTCGGAGACCACACTGCCTTTCCATGACGATAAATAAAAGTTTAAGTGAGGATACAATCCTTTTAATAGACAGTGATAGAAATTCACAAAAAATACCAGATATTTCGGTCACATATGCAGTGACCGTCATCAATAGTAAAACTAAACTCTGTTTAGTCTTACTACTGATGACGGTCACTGCATATGTGACCGAAATATTTGGTATTTTTTGTGAATTTCTATCTCTGTCTATTAGAAGGATTTTATTCCTACTTGAACTTTTATTTATCGTCCACTAGCTTCGTGTAGTTTCAAGTAAAAAAATAATATTTACGTTCATTCTCACTTTTTTATTTTTACCAACTATAACTGCATGTAAAATAAAACTTAAAAAAAAAATTTGTTAAAAGTGATAATGCCTGAAACATTATGCCTAAGCAAATACTTGTGATAGCCGGCCTTTAGATAAAATTGTTTGCATCGCTTTGCTTGACACTTCCACACGAAAATATGAAAGTTGTGACCTAAAAATGTGCTTCTCCGTATTTCAAACCACCTCCTTTCTCGTTCCTTCTATGCTACAGACGAACTTCGCAAGTTAAGCTTTGTTTCAGATTGGAGTTGTATTGCATTATGAAACAGGTGTGGATTAGCAAAAAAAATAATTAAGCAAAAAAAAAAAGATAAAACACAAAAAATGAACAAAAATAAGAAGTAAGCTAAAAAAAAAAAATGCAAAACAATGCAACCCGAGTTGCATGTTTCTGCTTTAGCAGAAAATTATCTAAACATCCATTAGCTTACCATGCCTTTTAAACCAATTTATTGATAAAAATTTGATTCAAGCTTACAAGTTTTCGAGAGAATGAACAAAAAGCTTCTATACACACTTACCGGTTTCTCCTTCATAATCCCATAGTAAACTGCGGTCATAGCCAAATATACCTGAAAGTGAATTACACATTTGCAATTATTAAGCCACAAAGTAAATTCTTATTTTTTTTCTTTTTTTTTTTTTTAATTTTTGGTAAAAGGGCCGTAAAATTTAGCTTGAAAGAAAGGCTGGGTGAATTGTTTTTGTCTGTTACACTAAGTATGAGTAAATATTTTACATTTTGTTCGGTTTAAGAGATAAATGAATCGCAGGGCTCTCGGTTATTTCTTCTGTGCTGGTTATTTTTAATGTGCTTGACGACAACTGAATTATTAGAGCATTGATCTTCGTTTCTATTTATGGATGCTGCTACTACCACTACTATCATTACCACTGCTATTACTACTACTGCTATTACTACTACTACGACTACTACTGCTGCCACTGTACTACGCCTAATGCTACAGAACTAAACTAAAGAACTTAAGTGCATGATTGTCAAAATGGCAAAGATGCAAAATCTCAGGAATGGAATAGAGCATTAAGTTCAAACTTTCAGCAAAAATTGAGGGGAACAAAAAACTAAATCAAAACATATTATGTGCAATATGGTTAAAAAGGTCTTATGAGCAACACCCGAGAAAAAACTCAGGGTTTTTAAATGGAACTTCAGGGCATGCTTTGGGCATGTTAAATAGGATCAAAAGACACTATTTGAATACAATTTTCTCCAAGGGGGCTATATACGATATTTCAGAAACGACTAAGGGTAATAAGCTATATTTTATAAGAAAGGTTTTGTCAAAATGCACTATGTCCATCCAAGGTTTCCGAAATGCTGTTCCTGCGATGTCTTAGGAAAAGTTATGGGAATTAATTTGAAACGTTAAGGGCATATAGGGAGGAATGGAAAAGTAAACCAAAATCCATATTCTTATAGTGATAAACCTAAAATATTGAAAATATTATTTTCTTAACCAATAAAAAAAGACTTTTGCAATTAAAACGAACAGTTGTAAATTTAAGAAACTTTTTTCCACAAAAGAAATTTTTATAAGAAAATTGAAGTACATTTAAGCAAAAATGAGCAAAAATAAGGTCAAATACTTTATCAAGCGTAAAACTACCATAAATCAAAAACAATAAAAATGAAATCCAAAACGAACAGAAAAAACACTAAAGGTCAAACAAAAAATAAGCAGAAACGACAACATAGATAAGTTGGGCTAACACCCCCCTGTGCCTTTCGGACCAGAAAGACTAAAAATAGCTTGCAGTTTACAAAATAAAAAATAGTTTTGAATTTTTTCTGTTTCATAACTTCAGTAAATCTAAAGTGATTAAGACTTTCAAGAATAAATATTAGTATTTATTAAACTGTCAATAAACTCATTTCAATAAATTCACATTTGTTCTTTTCAGTAATCTTGATTAGAATTATGATTTTATACGATGTTATAAGAAATAAATCACATAGCTCAAAATAAAGATTGTTATGTGGTCTTACTCTACTTTGTGGTATTTTCCATTTATTATGTGCTTTACTTCATTATTTTTCGTAGTTTCTGTTTGTTTTTAGGTTTTCATTTATTTACTGTTAGTGATTTATGGTAGTTTTACACATGAAAAACCTATTTGACTTATTTCTGTTCGTCTACGGTTAAATGTAGATTTCTACTTTTCTTTGTAAAACTGCTTTTATGGGAAAAGTTTATATAATTAATTAAATCGAAAGACAAAAAAAACCTATTCGTGGGGTACGAAAGAGTTAAAATAAAAACTTGAAACGAACAGAAAATTTTTAGCATATGATGGGGCTGAACACGCTCTTTTCAGAGGCAAGACTCTAGCGTTTCCTATAGTAAAAAAATACAAAGCTTCGATATGTTTTCCACATGAAAAGAGCGGTCGTATAAACATTGGAGCAGGATCATTTGATTCGAAATTGAATGTTCTAGTGCCCTTTTTAAGACTCAAAAAATGATCAGAGGGCAACCAGCCCTCTCTTACATCCCTTTTTCACATAATGACATCCGATAAAAGTATTGAGAGAGCTATTCTCTTCAAAATAGTTCAAAGGTTAAATTACTTCAACTTTAGGGTTGGCAACCACCCCGCCCCCCAGGGCAAGGGTTGAACGTAATAAAAGCTACCATTGTTTACATAAAAGTTTTTTTTTTAATGGAAATAGGGGGAATGCTTGATCTTTGTCTCCAAAAAAGACTTAGGGTATTAAGATAAAGCTTGAAGCAAATGTTGAGAGGCAAACCAAATTAAAAACACACAATGTGCATACTCGTTTTCAAAAGCGCGTATCATCAGTATCTAAGAGACGACTGAGTGTGTTTAGTTGAAACTTTCAGGGTATGTTGAAGAGTAATCAGAGGGTAATAAGCCCCAAAACCCTTGTTACATGTCTCCCTTTGTACAGATCGAAATTTGGAAAAAATTCATATTGTTCAAAGTAGTTAAAAGGTCTAATAACTATTACTATATAACTGAGATCCCATGTCTTTCAAAGCCCCGGGGCAAGTATTGTAATGAATTACACAATCTACCGATTGCTTACATGCAAAATTTTATCATTGGCAAAGGGTGGAATGTTTGATTCTGGGTGTGTCCGAAAAAATTAAGGCTATCGAGTTGAAACTTTGTCCAAGGTTAAGGGGCTTGTTGAACCAAGTCAAAAGACCCTTTGCATATCCAATTTATCAGAATGGTATATCTGTAAAAGATAAGTGATTTTTTTGGATTTTTTTCTCGTTTTTGTCTTCAAGATGCCCTTTAAAAAGTTTGATTTAGCCCTAGCTCATTTCCAAGGATTCCTGTTATGGTCAGTCAGAGTCCTGCGGATCGTTAAAGATAACAAAGGCCGAGAAAACCTCAGTGTTTTCTGCTACGGAGATCACACGGAAATTAGGCTCGCTGAAAAGAGTTTAGTATCGTATGAAGATAATATAAAGGAAGCGTCGCAAAAAAAGGGAAAAGTAGCAAAGCTTGCGTTTGAAGAAGCTAAAAATTCTCCCAAAATCTACAAACAAATCAAATCGTACGCTGCGCTTGAAATCAGCGAGCCAGCGAGCTCGTCATCTCAGCTGTTGGAGAGAATTGTTGCTAGCGAGGATGAAATTGCAAGAACGCAAAAATCAATGATGGAACTAATTACTGAGAATGTTTTAGAAAAGTGCGCGGGATAAACAACAGAAAAGTGGGGATTCCCTAAAGCAATCGTGCGAGATGATGATTAGTGAAATCTATGCCTCAGTGTCCCTTGAGTTTACACCAAAGTTCCATAGCATATTACAGTCATACAAAAGTTTGAAAGCAGAAGTTTAAGGTTTGGAAAATCGCGTGGAACAGATGGAAAGTAGAATAGATTATTTTGAACAAGACAAGCTTCTAGATAGCCTAGTTTTCACGGTGTGAAGCAGTTACCGGGTGAAGATTTGAAAGCAACAACTATGAATATCATAACACAGAAAACGGGAGTCACCAGTTTTTCGCAAAATGACATTCAGAGTATTTATCGTTACCGTTTAAATAATTTTACTGCACAAGGCCAAAGAGATGTTGCACCGGTGTTTGTGAAATTGAGAAGCCGCGAAATGGCAAAGAAAGTTTTCAAGATCAAAACTAAACTTGCTAAGTCTGGCGTTTTCGTCTCTCTCAGGCCCTAACGAAACGCCGTGGGGACATTCTGGATACGGCAAGGGATAGTTTTGGAGTGCGAAATGTATGGTCTGATCGTGGGCTTATTCTTGCAAAACTCCCAATAGACACCATTGCTCGCAGGATTCGGTCACTGGCGGATTGCTTTTAGTTGCTTGTGGTGATTTTGTAGTTTTGGTTTATTGTTTGTAAATGCTTTGTTCTCTTTTCATTTATTATTATTTATCTGTTCCAAGAGCTCAGCTGCGCCTTTTTTGTCTTTTATTTTATTTTACTTTATTATTATTATTATTATTATTTATTTATTTATTATTATTTATTATTATTTTTGTTATTTTATTATTTTCTTTTCTCACAATGAAAGTTATGAAAGTATTTATTAGATATAAATATGTGTGATGTACCAATCGGTACCACATCGAGGCTGAGCCAGTTGGAAAGTCGCCCGCTTGATATTGATAGTTATTTACTTTTGGATTTGCGAATGAAGAGTCTACAGTGAGTTATAGACATTTGCAGTTTAGTAAATATTGTGATTCTTCTTATCTCGGAATTATGCAAAATGCTGGTTTTAATGCGTGTTCGTGGAACTGCCACCTTACTTCTTCGCATGATGAGATATTTTTTCTTTTTTTTAAATGTAGGAATCTCCATGTTATGAGTAGAACCCCCCTATCGACTCCGAGACGACACCACTGCTGCCATCTACAATTTAGTTTAATGCCAACTGGGCACCATATATGGGCATAGAGTCCCTAGGGAGAACACCTGTGCTGTCAGTCCGACGGGGCACCATATATGGGCATGGAATCCCCAGGGAGAACACGTTTCCGAGAAATTGGTGTTCGTCCAGGAGAATTGTTTCCGGGGCGAAGTTTATTAATGTCTTTGGAGTTCGTCCAGGAGAATTGTTTCCGGGCAAAGTTTATTAATGTCTTTGGTGCTCGTCCAGGAGAATTGTTTCCGGGTGAAGCTTATTATTGTCTGACGGATGATGTCAAGGTTGATTGATTTGTCACGAAAGGGGAATTAATTTGTTGTTTCTAAGGGGAGTTATTGATTCAAGAAAGGGCAATTAATTTGTTGTTTCTAAGGGGAAGGTGGGGAAGAGATATATTGATGTAGGACTCGAGAGGGAAAATGGATTTCCGAGAAATCGATTGCGTAACCTAACCTAACCTCATGAGCACATGATTGGACTCCATATATGGGCATAAAATCCCTCGAGGGGAGAGGATTTCCGAGAAATTGATTGCGTAATCGAAGGGAGAGAATTCCCGAGAAATTGATTACATAATCGGTAGAACCCCATCAGGAGTTCGTGACGGAAATCCATTTATGGGCATAGAATGACGTAATCGATTAGGACAAATGGATTTCTAAGAAATTGACTACATAATCGGTAGAACCCTATCAGAAGAGGTCATGACGGGACTCCATATATGGGCATAGAATGACGTAATCGACTAGGACAGTTGGATTTCTGAGAAATTGATTACATAATCGGTAGAACCCTATCAGGAGGTCATGACGGGAGTCCATATATGGGCATAGAATGACGTAATCGACTAGAAACAGTTGGAATATTTCAGTAGTAGTTTGTCGTGGTTTACCTTGTCACAGTTACATTCTCTTGATTTTTCAAAGTTCATTTTGAATTTCTTTTGTTGAAATGCAAGAGTTGGAATATTTCAGTAGTGTTACGTCGTGGTTTACTTTGTCACAGTTACATTCTCTTAATCTTTGAAATTTCATTTTGAATTTCTTTCGTTGAAACGCAAGGGTTGGAATATTTCAGTACTGGTTTGTTGTGGTTTAGCTTGTCACAGTTACATTCTCTCGATTTTTCAAAGTTCATTTTGAATTTGTTTCGTTGAAATGCAAGAGTTGGAATATTTCAGTAGTGTTTTGTTGTGGTTTACCTTGTCACACTTACATTCTCTTGATTTTTTAAAGTTCATTTCGAATTTCTTTCATTGAAATGCAAGAGTTGGAATATTTCAATAGTGTTTTGTCGTGGTCTACCTAGTCAAAGTTACATTCTCTTAATTTTTCAAAGTTCATTTTGGATTTCCTTCGTTGAAATGCAAGAGTTGGAATATTTCAGTAGTGTTTTGTTGTGGTTTACCTTGTCACAGTTACATTCTCTTGATTTTTCAAAGTTCATTTGAATTTCTTTCATTGAAATGCAAGAGTTGGATTATTTCAGTAGTGTTTTGTTGTGCTTTACCTTGTCACAGTTACATTCTCTTAATTTTTCAAAGTTCATTTTGAATTTCTTTCGTTGAAATGCAAGAGTTGGAATATTTCAGTAGTGTTTTGTCGTGGTTTACCTTGTCACAGTTACATTGTCTTGATTTTTCAAAGTTCATTTTGAATTTCTTTCATTGAAATGCAAGAGTTGGATTATTTCACTAGTGTTTTGTCGTGGTTTTACCATGTCACAGTTACATTCTCTTGATTTTTCAAAGTTCATTTTGGATTTCGTTCGTTGAAATGCAAGAGTTGGAATATTTCAGTAGTGTTTTGTTGTGGTTTATCTTGTCACAGTTACATTTTCTTGATTTTTCAAAGTTCATTTTGAATTTCTTTCGGTGAAATGCAAGAGTTGGAATATTTCAGTAGTGTTTTGTTTCGGTTTACCTTGTCACAGTTACATTCTCTTGATTTTTCAAAGTTCATTTTGAATTTCTTTTTTGAAATGCAAGAGTTGGAATATTTCAGTAGTGTTTTGTCATGGTTTACCTAGTCACAGTTACATTCTCTTAATTTTTCAAAGATCATTTTGGTTTTCTTTCGTTGAAACGCAAGAGTTGGAATATTTCAGTAGTCTTTTGTTGTGGTTTACCTTGTCACAGTTACATTTTCTTGATTTTTTCAAGTTCATTTTGGTTTCTTTTCGTTGAAATGCAAGAGTTGGAATATTTCAGTAGTGTTTTGTTGTGGTTTACTTTGTCACAGTTACATTTTCTTGATTTTTCAAAGTTCATTTCGAATTTCTTTCATTGAAATGCAAGAGTTGGAATATTTCAGTAGTGTTCTGTCGTGGTTTACCTTGTTACAGTTACATTCTCTTGATTTTTCAAAGTTCATTTGAATTTCTTTCCTTGAATTGCAAGAGTTGGATTATTTCAGTAGTGTTTTGTCATGGTTTACCTTGTCACAGTTACATTCTCTTGATTTTTCAAAGTTCATTTTGAATTTCTTTCTTTGAAATGCGAGAGTTGGAGTATTTCAGTAGTGTTTTGTCGTGGTTTACCTTGTCACAGTTACATTCTATTAATTTTTCAAAGTTCATTTTGAATTTCTTTCCTTTAAATGCAAGAGTTGGATTATTTCAGTAGTGTTTTTTGTCATGGTTTACCTTGTCACAGATACATTCACTTGATTTTTCATTGTTCATTTTGGATTTCTTTCGTTGAAATGCAAGAGTTGGAATATTTCAGTAGTGTTCTGTCATTGTTTACCATGTCACAGTTACATTCTCTTGATTTTTCAAAGTTCATTTTGAATTTCTTTCGTTGAAATGCAAGAGTTGGAATATTTCAGTAGTGTTTTGTTGCGGTTTCCCTTGTCACAGTTACATTCTCTTAATTTTTCAAAGTTCATTTTTAATTTCTATCATTGAAATGCAAGAGTTGGAATATTTCAGTAGTGTTTTGTCGTGGTTTACCCTGTCACAGTTACATTCTCTTGATTTTTCAAAGATCATTTTGGTTTTCTTTCGTTGAAATGCAAGAGTTGGAATATTTCAGTAGTGTTTTGATGTGGTTTACCTTGTCACAGTTACGTTCTCTTGATTTTTCAAAGTTCATTTTGGTTTTCTTTCGTTGAAATTCAAGAGTTGGAATATTTCAGTAGTGTTTTGTCGTGGGTTTACCTAGTCAAAGTTACATTCTCTTAATTTTTTCAAAGTTCATTTTGGATTTCTTTCGTTGAAATGCAAGAGTTGGAATATTTCAGTAGTGTTTTGTTGTGGTTTACCTTGTCACAGTTACATTCTCTTGATTTTTCAAAGTTCATTTGAATTTCTTTCATTGAAATGCAAGAGTTGGATTATTTCAGTAGTGTTTTGTTGTGCTTTACCTTGTCACAGTTACATTCTCTTAATTTTTCAAAGTTCATTTTGAATTTCTTTCGTTGAAATGCAAGAGTTGGAATATTTCAGTAGTGTTTTGTCGTGGTTTACCTTGTCACAGTTACATTGTCTTGATTTTTCAAAGTTCATTTTGAATTCTTTCATTGAAATGCAAGAGTTGGATTATTTCACTAGTGTTTTGTCGTGGTTTACCATGTCACAGTTACATTCTCTTGATTTTTCAAAGTTTATTTTGGATTTCTTTCGTTGAAATGCAAGAGTTGGAATATTTCAGTAGTGTTTTGTTGTGGTTTATCTTGTCACAGTTACATTTTCTTGATTTTTCAAAGTTCATTTTGAATTTCTTTCGGTGAAATGCAAGAGTTGGAATATTTCAGTAGTGTTTTGTTGCGGTTTACCTTGTCACAGTTACATTCTCTTGATTTTTCAAAGTTCATTTTGAATTTCTTTTTTGAAATGCAAGAGTTGGAATATTTCAGTAGTGTTTTGTCATGGTTTACCTTGTCACAGTTACATTCTCTTAATTTTTCAAAGATCATTTTGGTTTTTCTTTCGTTGAAACGCAAGAGTTGGAATATTTCAGTAGTCTTTTGTTGGGGTTTACCTTGTCACAGTTACATTTTCTTGATTTTTCAAGTTCATTTTGGTTTTCTTTCGTTGAAATGCAAGAGTTGGAATATTTCAGTAGTGTTTTGTTGTGGTTTACTTTGTCACAGTTACATTTTCTTGATTTTTCAAAGTTCATTTCGAATTTTTTTCATTGAAATGCAAGAGTTGGAATATTTCAGTAGTGTTCTGTCGTGGTTTACCTTGTTACAGTTACATTCTCTTGATTTTTCAAAGTTCATTTGAATTTTTCATTGAAATGCAAGAGTTGGATTATTTCAGTAGTGTTTTGTCATGGTTTACCTTGTCACAGTTACATTCTCTTGATTTTCAAAGTTCATTTTGAATTTCTTTCGTTGAAATGCGAGAGTTTAGATGTTGCACTTTCCTTTCATTTGAGAAAAAAAATCCTTTTTATCTATTTGTAATCATAGGCAGCGCAATAGCGCTGCCTAAGTAAAGAACAATGTTGGCGCAATGTGTTATATTTTTTAGACCAGGGTACTTAGTATGGAAGAACTGGTCGTAGAAACTTCGAAAAGGGCTCTTTCGATTGGAAATTGAAAGGGCCAGTGCCCTTTTTAGAAGTCAAAATTGATTGGAGGGCACCTAACACCCTCTCCACGCCACCAATTTTTCCAAACACAGCCAATCGCAATTTCGAGATAACCATTTTGTTCAGCGTAGTTTAAAGGTCTGGAAATTATGTCTTTGATGATGACATCCCCCCCCATATCTCTCAGGACAAGGGTTGTAAGTTACGCCCTTGGGGCATAAAAGGTTTTTATAAAAAGAATTGTCGTAGAAGCTTCAAACAGGGCTCATTTGATTGGAAATTGGGAGGACTAGTGCTTTTTTTACTAGTCGAAAGATATTAGAGGGCAATTGACCCCTCCCCCACGCCCATAATTTCCCCAAACAATTCCAATCAAAATTTTGAGATAGCCATTTTGTTTAAGGTAATTGAAAGGTCCGGAAATGTTTTTGAGGATAATATATTCCCCCAGCCCTCAGGGCAAGGGTTTTAAGTTATAACCTGGGTGAATATAAGGTTTTTATAGAAAGAGTGGTCATATAAACTTCGGAGGAACCTCACTGGATTAGTAATTAGACGCTCCAGTGCTCTTTTTAAGAGTCAAAGTGATTGAACGGCAGATACCCCCCCCCCGTCACACACACACGTCGTATTGTCCCAAAATGCATCTAATAGAAATTTGGAGGTAGCCATTCCATTCAAAATAGTCTAAATATCATATAACAAGGCTTTTGGGTTTAAAAAAAAAAAACCTAAATTTTAGGGGCGAGGATTGTGAGTTTATGCCCAGGGGGTATATACGGTTTTAATAGAAGGGATGGTTGTTTCACTTTAGAAGAGGTTTATTTGGTTGAAAATTGAAAGTTCCAGTTCCTTTTTAAGTGTCAAAAGTGATTGAGGGAATCTAGCCCCCCCCCCCCCTCCCCTACAACTCCTCCTTTTACCAAAAACATCTGATTGAAATTATGAGATAGCGATTTTTTTCAAAATAGTCCAAAGAACATATAAGAATGTCTCTAGGGATGACATAACCCACCAGCACCATGGGGATAGGGTTGTAAGTTATTTTAGGTGGGTATATAAGGTTTTTATGGAATTGGCGGCCATATAAACATCAGATGGGGCTTATTTGATTGTAAATTGGAAGTTTTAGTGCCCTTTTTAAGATTCGAAGTGATTTGAGAGCAAACAGCCCCCCCCACCTCCACGCTAATCATTTGTCTTAACACCTCCAATCAAAATTTGGGGATAACAATTTTATTCCTCGTAGTTGAAGGTCTTGGAAATCATGTCTGTGAGGAACCCCCCCCCCCCACTTACATCTCTCATGGAAAGGGTTGTAAGTTACGCCCTTAGGGAATATAAGGTTTTTATAAAAAGGGTGGTCGTATATGCTTTGGAGGGGACTTATTAGCTTGCTATCATAAGTTCTAGTGCCAATTTTTAAGAGTCAAAGTTATCAGAGTGCAGCTCCCCCTCCACACACACGCACAAACACGTCGTGTTTTTCCTGAGATGTATCTAATAGATATTTTGAAACAGTCCTTTTACTCAAATAGTTCAAATATCATATAATTAGGCTTTTGAGATTGATACAAACCACTAGAGCCTGAGGGCGAGGGTTGTAAGTTATGCCCTCAGGGCATTAAAGGTTTTTATGAAAGGGATGGTTGAATAAGCTTTAAGGGTGGCACATTTGGTTGAAACAGGAAGTTTTAGATCCCTTTTAAGAGTCTACAGTGATGAAGCTCAAGTAGCACCCACTCCCTCCCAACTACCCCTCTTTTCACCAAATCCATCTGATTGAAATTGGTGCGATGGTAATTTTGTTTAAAATAGTCCAAAGAACATATAAAAATACTTTCAGGGTTGGCAAAACCCCCCAGAGTCCTGGGGCAAAGGCTTCAAGTTATGCCCTGGGGGCTAATAAGGTTTTTATGGAACGGGTGGTCGTATTAAATTCAGATGGGTCTCATTTGATTTTCAATTGGAAGGTATAGCGCCCTTTTTAAGAGTGAAAGTGATTTCGGAGAAATCTTCCTCCCCCCACGCCCATCATATTCAATAACAAAATATCCAAACAAAGTTTTGTGATATCAATTTATTCAGCATTGTTGATAGGTTTAATGATTATGCGTAGCAATACTTGTAGTAGCATTTGTAGCAGTATGCAAATATCCCTTTTTTTTCAACATCTTCTTCAACTCGATGAAATTTTTAACTTAATACCATCAACCGGCCCTGAAGCATCGCTGATACGTCCTCTTGACAACCTATATGGGCGTAGTGTGTTTCGATTTATTTCTAAAGAATTAAAATTTTGCCAAAAATTTCCGCCTTAATACCCATAGGCTTATTAGTTGTAGTAGTAGCATCAGTAAATATAGTAGTAGCAGGGAGAGTACAGTTAATAGTAGTAGTCTTAGTTTTAGTAGCGGTAGTAGTAGTAGCAGCAATAGTAATAGTAGCAGTAGTTGAAAGAGCAGAAGTATTAGAATTATGATGCAAATTTTTGTTCTTTGATTAGTTCAACATCCCCCACAACAAGTTTGTAAGAGTCAATTTCACACACACGAAACTATTCCTAAGATATTGCTGATATACCCTTTTGACGACCCGCAATGCAGATGGCAGGTTGTCATCCGTAGAGCAGAAATATTCTCTAAAAATCTCAACTTCATTCCTTCATAGGTTTTGGATTTTAAGCTAGCCAGAAGACACTGTGTGTATTCATTTATTGCTGGTTCTACGGTTACTGTAACTAACTACACTAATGGCTTTAAGTTGAAACTCTTAGGGACATTTAGGAGGAGTTTCAATTAAATGAAAAACCCTATATGCACGGAGTTATTAAAATGGCATATAAGCACTGTAGGGCATATAAGGACACAGGCAGCGATACTCTATCATAGCTAGTAGTATCATTGATATTTTAAAGGAGCTAATTTGATTGAAAATTAAAAGTTCTAGTGCCCTCTAAAGAGTCAAAAATGATTGGAGGGCAATCAGCCCTCCTCTTTAGCTCATAGTTTTCAAGACACTTCCAATCAAAATTTTAAGACAGCCATTTTGTTCAGCATAGCTGAATGGTCTAGCAACTATATTTTTAGGGTTATTGGGTAGGTCAGCCCCCAACAGTTATGTAATAAACAATTATGCTTAAAAACTAAATGTTGCTTTAAAATTAAATCAAAACACTCTGTTTGTATGCTGGGTGCCAATAAGACATCCCAGCAATATACCAAAAACGACTGACAGCATTCAGCTCAAATTTTCGGAACAACTTCTAATACTACTTCTTCTCTTTCTAATTTTACTTAATCAAAAGAGTGTAAGTGTATTCAGGCTGTAAAAGAGCATAAATATATTTTTTGGGGAATGGTATTAATTTTTATTTATCAGGTCAACTAGAGGATGTATAAGACAAAATTTAACACTACTATTTGTGTCATGATTTTCAAAAGAGTTTATGTTGTTAAAAATTGCTGAAAAACTTACTCCAACATAAAAATAGTAGACCAAACTACATATTCTTAAAGGAAAACCTGAAAGATTGAAACTATTATTTTGTTTTTCCCTGAAAAAAAACCTATGTCAATTTAAAACAAACAGAAATTAATTGGAAGAAATTTCTCCATAAAATAAGTTTTTCAAAAAAAGTAAAGAACTCCATTAAAACAAAACTGAACAAAAAGAGAATCAAATAATCTACCTAGCATACATCTACCACAAATCAGTATCAATAAATAAATGAAACCCAAAACGAACAGAAATTGAACTAAATAACAGATCAGACTCAAAACGAGCAGAAATTAATATGAGTAGGGTTCAAAACCCTTATGCTTTCTAAAAGCCAGAATATAATTTATACTTTACTGAAAAATTCTTTTAAATGTCATCACTTATATAATATTATATAATCGAAAATTATTAAGATTTTAAGGAATCTATATCAGCATATGTGTATTAAACTGACAATGCACATCTGTTTTAGTAAATTCATTTGAATTTTTTCTGTAAGTTTCATATTACATTCTGGCTTTTAGAAAGCATAGGGGTTTTGAGCCCTGCTCATATTAATTTTTGCTCGTTTTGAGTTTGACTCTGTTGTTTTTTATTTTAATTTATGTTTGTTTTGGGTTTCATTTATTTATTGATACTGATTTGTGGTAGTTGTATGCTTGGTAGATTATTTGATTCTATTTTGGTTCATTTTTGGTTTAATGGAAGTTTTTACTTTTTCATGAAAAACTTATTTGTGGATAAAGTTTTTTTTTTAATTAATTTCAATAAAGAACAGATGAAACATTATGTATTAACACTTTTGGTCTAAATTTGTATGAAAATCTGAATAAAAGAAACCCTTATATCTATTCACGTGAGTTTTATTTGCCTTGAACAATAAACACTGTAACAAATTTATGTAAGCTGAATGCACTGAACTGTAAATGAGCTGTAAATTATGATAAACTATGAGAAAATTTTAGTTTACTTACCTGACACAGCATCCACTAAAATAAGAGTTATGATGACTGGATATTTATTCATTTTCAAATGACTAGGAGACTCTAAAAAAGTAAAAGTTTTGTTTTCTTTTACTCTTAATAAAATGTCTTCCAAAAAAGGTTAAAACAAAATGTGGTTATTCATTGATCAAGGTTTTTGTTTATCTAACTATGTAAAAAATCATGTAGGGGAAATACCTCACAATTACAAAAAGTGCACTCAAGCATTTTCTTCCTCTTTATCAAACCATGTGAATTTTTTAAAGCGAATAACCTCAAAAATGAAGAAATACAATAGAGTTTTTTTTGCAGTCCTTATTTATCCAATCATATATGAGTGCATACAGGAAATAAAACCTTATAAATCCAAGTAACATAATAAAGTGTTTCGTTCCCGTTCTTATTTACCTGCACTTACGAAATGCGTTACACGAGAATAGCACTAAAAATGTGCACCAAGCACCAAAAAAAAAATTATTTTTTGCAGTTATTATTTATCCACACATATAATAATTAATAGAAGGGAGAACCATGAAAGTGCGCCATATGCAACAAAAGTCTCCTACCAGTTTTGATTAAAGTAAGCACCATAGAATATATACAGGGGAAAACGGTTCCAGTGGAATATATGCGACAAAAAATTGTCCACCTCTTTCGATTTGATTTTAAATCAAAGAACGCATTTAGGAAAAACCTTATAAACACAAAATATACAATAAACTTTTTCCAATCAGTTCTAATGTTTCCAGACATATGAAGCTTGGTTGAGGAGGAAACCACTATAAATTTAAACTATGCTCTTAACATTTTCTCTTAGCTCCTGTTCATTCACCCGTATGATAATTCATAAAAATAAAAGCCGTATAAATGCAAAATATTTAATAAAGAGTTTTTTTCATATGTAATATATCCAGGCATAAGAAAGTTCATACAGGAACAAAAATGCCCGCGAGTAGCCAAAAGGAGTTACTATAGGCATGTATTTGAAAAGAAATAGAATACTTTAACTTGAAGTTGCAAGAGTTTAGTGATATTCGTTTTTAAACGATATAATTGCAAAATATTTGTTTTTTTAAATTTTTTTCATGCATCTAGACTACAGTTAGCTTATCACACCCACTTGCCAGAGGAAGGTATACACTTTATACTTTTTCATTTAAAAGAAAACTCACCAGTGAGCTCCATTCATATACCCTTACCCTTTACCCTATACCAATACCCTTTCTGCAAGCAACTTATTTTTCATCGAAGAAAAAAGCTACTGCAGATGATACCAAAACAAAAAAATTAATTAAAATCATTACGGGTCAACTAAAATAAAACAATTCTTTAAAGAAACCCAATATATAAGAATTCACCCTCCTCAACTCTATACGGCTTACTCTACAAAGGGAAACTCAGCATAAAGCATCCGAAAAGACAACCAAGCTAGGGCTATACAAAAATCGCTTGCCTCCTAAAAACAGCCGTCCAACCTGTTGGAAAAGCTCATAGTAATTACTGCGTTGAATCTGAGAGCTATCTTGGCTCAAAGATGACACTTAAAAACTAAGCCTAAATCAAGAGCGAACCGTGTGTTCTTTTAAATCGTACGGGTAATCGTGGACAAGCTAATAGTAGGAGAATAACTTATACTCGGGAAGAGAGTCAATATATGGGCATAGAATACTAACGGTAGTGACGCAACATGTTCACTGAATACGAGCGTGACAAGATCAATGACCTCCATTGAATTTATAATGAATTTATGTAACAGGATGCTGTCGAAATCAACCTACGTAATAACTGTTTATTATGATTCCAGACTTTGTTTATAAAATCCTCTTATCTGATTATCGAATATTCTTGAAGTAGAACTTTCATAGGGGATGAAACAAAGCAAAATATTATTCATATTTTTGATTCAATTGTAGGAAAGGGAGTAAAAGGGTTAAAAGCGCGTAACAGTTAAGGCAAGTCTGAGAGGATGGTAAGTTTAAAATATATCTGTGCACAGTTGTCAGAACATAGGAAACGTCAGAGATTAATTGACATTTTAGGGGAATAATTTGGGGTGAAACTCTGTGGTCGCTATAATAGACATGTACACAATATGGGATTTGAGCGATATAAAATATTGTTTTTGGCAATGGAGTATGCTAAGAAGTTGAAAGTAATAGAACCATTGGTGACAAGATGATATTGTGAGTTAACCTAGCTTTACTTCCCAATTGTGTTCTGTATATTACACAAGTACCATTTAAGCAGTGTTGTCAATATAAAAAGTCGATACTAATAAAGATGTAGATGCCAAGAAAAGAATTTTAAAAAAGAAATTCAGAAAAATCCTTGGAAATCCTTAGACATCAACTATTGAGACGATTATGAGTATGAACCACCAATGACCCTAGCCACCAAGGACCTCAACCTCCGGGGTTCCCCTCTTCCCAACCTCCAAGCCCCCCCCCCCCCACCAACTTTTTGGGGTCACCCCCACAATTTTTTATACTTTTTTGAAGTTCATTTTTTTAACATGATAATTTTATTTCAACTTTTTTTTACATATCTTAGAATGACATTAAACATACTTAAAGCATAAAAAATTTCACATTTAAGTTAGATTTCCTAACCTTTCATAGGTGTATGTCTGGTTTTATTAATAATATTTGATTTTCTAATAAAGTTGGGTTTTAATTTTCCGAAATAAGAACAACCATGTTAAAAATACATCGGATTTTACTAATAATATTTGATTTTCTTTAATAATTGGGTACATTTATGTATTTTTTTTTTAATAAAGTGAGGTTTTAGTTTCCATAAATATGCACATCCCAGTTTAAAATACATCTGATTTTATTAACAACATTTGATTTTTTTTTAATAAAGCTGAATTTTAATTTTCAGAAATATGAACATCAAAGTTTAAAATACATCTGATCTTATTAATAACAATGATTTATTTTAATAAAGTTGTGTACATTTTTGCATATTTTTAATAAAGCTGGATTTTATTTTCAGATATATGAACAACACAGTTTGAAAAACATCTGATTTTATTAATAACATTGATTTTTTTTGTATAAAGTTCGGTTTGTTCCAAGTCCTCATTGGACACAATTCGCATATTTTTTAAATAAAGTGAGGGTTTAGTTTTACACCAATGAAAGGTTAGAAAATCTTGCTCAGAAAGTCCTAAATAGCAAACCAAACATCAATCATCATGAGTTTCATGCAACACACATCTACGAAAGGTTAAGAAACCTAGCTAAGAAAATGCTATTAATTAAATCAGATGTATTTTAAACTGGTATGTTCCCATTTCTGGAAACTAAAACCCAACTTTATCAAAAAAATATGTAAAAATGTACCCAATTATTAAAAGAAATCAAATATTATTAATAAAATCAGATGTATTTTAAACATGAATGTTCTTATTTCTGAAAATTCAAACACAACTTGATTAGAAAATCAAATATTATTATAAAACCATACATACACCTACGAAAGGTTAAGAAATCTAGCTATGAAAATGTTATTAATAAAATCAGACCTACACCTATGAAAGGTTAAAAAACCTAGCTAAGAAAATTTTATTAATAAAATCACATGTATTTTAACTGGGATGTTCACATTTCTGAAAACTAAAACCCAACTCTATTTAAAAAAAATATGTAAAAATGTACCCAATTATTAAAAAAATAAAATGTTATTAATAAAATCAGATGTATTTTTAGACACAGATGTTCTTATTTCTGAAAATTAAAACCCAAACTTATTAGAAAATCAAATATTATTAATAAAACCTGACATACAACTACGGAGGTTAAGAAACCTAGCTAAGAAAATGTTATGAATAAAATCTGATGTATTTAAACTGAGATGTTCGTATTTCTGAAAACTAAAACCCAACTTTATTTTAAAAAAATGTAAAAATGTACCCAATAATTAAAAGAAATCAAATACTATTAATAAAATAAGATGTATTTTAAACATGGATGTTCTTATTTCTGAAAATTAAACCAAACTTGATTAGAAAATCAAATATCATTAATAAAACCAGATATAAACCTACGAAAGGTTAGGAAATCTAGCTCAGAAAAGTCCAAAATAGCAAACTAGACATCCTAAATTATGAGTTTCATGCAACATACACCTACGAAAGGTTAAGAAACCTATGTAAGAAAATGTTTTTAATGAAATCAAATGTGTTTTAAACTGGGATGTTCATATTTCTGAAAACTAAAACCCAATATTTAAAAAATATGCAAAAATACACCCATTTTGTAAAAGAAATAAAATATTATTAATAAAATCAGATGTATTTTAAACATTGGATGTTCTTGTTTCTGAAAATAAAAACCCAACTTTATTAGAAAATCAAATATTATTAATAAAACCAGGCATACACCTACAAATGGTTAAGAAACCTAGCTAAGAAAATGATATTAATAAATTCAGATATATTTTAAACTGGGAAGTTCATATTTCTGAAAACTAAAACCCAACTTAATTAAAAAAAATTGCAAAAATGTTCCCAATTATTAAAAGAAAACAAATATCATTAATCAAATCAGATGTATTTTAAACATGGATGTTCTCATTTCTGAAAAACAAAACCCAACTTGATTAGAAAATAAAATATTATTAATAAAAGCAGACATACACCTACGAAAGGTTAGGATTTTGAACTTTTCTAGCTCAGAAAAGTTAAAAATAGCAAACTAGACATCCCTAATCATGAGTTTCATGCAACATCCATCTACGAAAGGTTAAGAAACCTATTTTAAACTGGGATGTTCATATTTCTGAAAACTAAAACCCAACTTTCTTTAAAAATATGCAAAAATGTATCCAATCATTAAAAGAAATCAAATATTATTAATGAAATCAGATGTATTTTAAACACGGATGTTCTTATTTCTGAAAATTAAAACCCAACTTTATTAGAAAAAAATATGTAAAAATGTACCCAATTATTAAAAGAAATAAAATATTATTAATAAAATCAGGTGTATTTTAAAGATGGATGTTCTTATTTCTGAAAATTAAAACCCAACTTGATTAGAAAATCAAATATTATTAATAAAACCAGACATACGCCTACGAAAGGTTAGGAAATCTAGCTCAGAAAAGTCCAAAATAGCAAACTAGACACTGTTATTAATAAAATCAGATGTATTTTAAACTGGGATATTCATATTTCTGAAAACTAAAACCCAATTTAAAAAAAAATATGCAACAATGTTCCCATTTATTAAAAGAAATAAAATATTATTGATAAAATCTGATGTATTTTAAACATTGGATGTTCTTGTTTCTGAAAATTAAAACCCAGCTTGAGTAGAAAATAAAATATTATTAATAAAACCAGATATACACACACAAAAGGTTAGGAAATATAGCTCAGAAAAGTTCAAAATAGCAAAACTATACATCCTTAATCATGAGTTTCATGCAACATCCATTACGAAAGGTCAAGAAACTATTTTAAACTGGGATGTTCATATTTCTGAAAACTAAAACCCAACTTTATTAAAAAAAATATCCAAAAATGTATCGAATTATTAAAAGAAATCAAATATTATTAATAAAATCAGATGTATTTTAAACACGGATGTTCGTATTTCTGAAAATTAAAACCCAACTTTATTAGAAAAAATATGCAAAAATGTACCCAATTATTAAAAGAAATCAAATATTATTATAAAATCAAATGTATTTTAAACATGGATGTTCTTATTTTTGAAAATTAAAACCCAACTTGATTAGAAAAAATTAAGTCTCTTGTATATATGTATAACTTTTTTCTTGAAAACAGCTTAATATTTTTTTGAAAATTTACCACCTGTTTTTTTGCCTGAAATAACAATCTAGATAGGTAAAAAGTTTAAGGATCATCGTTTAGAGCTTTAATAATTGAAAAAAAAAATCAGGAGTAGTTGTGTTATTTTTTGGTATCTATGACGGTTGCAAAATTACACAATAAATTACAAATGACTGAAAAGCTAAGGAAAAAGGCATGGAACAAGTAAAGGCCAAAATCACATTGAATTGCCAAGGAAAACGTTGCTCAATTATAATGGAATGGAGGAACATATTATTTTAGCGTGCGTGGGTGGTTAGAAGACGAAGTAAGATTGCAATGGAATGAAGGAATATGGAAGTTTAGCGTGTGTTAGTCTGTGGTACATAAACAGGAAGGGGGAATTAAACTGGAGATTTAAAATTCGGTGATGCAGAATATGGATGAAATAATTTTAGGAAAATAATTTGTGAAGTCGTCGAGCGTATCTTAGGGAAGAAAGTTAGAAACGCAGCTAGGAATATGAGCGAAAAGCTCTTTTTGTTTAAAAGAGAGGAGAGGATTGCACAAAAATATCTGAACGATAGATTATACGAAAATAAGGGGAATTGAAACCAAGAAGAAAAAGCCTTTGAATATGAACTAAGGATATTTAAAGTGGAGGCCATGGATAAGATTGCTGAAGATCCGAGATATGCCTCGCATGTACGTAAATTGAGAGGCAGTAGTCAATCTGGACTTTTCCCGGTTAAAGATAGAAATGAGACCGTCATTTCTATGCTATGAATGACGTCTGCATATGGTGTCATCGATGGATGCAATATGAATGCAGCCTTTTATGGCAGCTACGCCACCGGGCCTTGGCAGGGCTACATGGCAAGCTTGTATATATTGATTCTTAATGTTATTTGTATTCTATCCGCAGCCTCTTCTTGATGGGTGGGAGGTCTAATCCTGTAATCCTCCTCCCCTGGACACGGCCTTCGTATCCAGCCTGTATCTAGTATACAAAATGAATAGCAAGTTATGAGAATAAAAATCAATAGATTTGGCTAATAGGCGAAACAGATTTAGAAAACGGATATGAAAAGGAATCTGATGATTTTAAAGCCATTTGCCAACTTCTAGAATATCTTGGCCATTATTTCATGAATATTTCTGAAAGATCATGAGCCTCAGCTATGTTGAAAGCACTTGTCTGCAGGGGGCATTCAGTCTCCGCCTTTCCCCTCTTCAGAGCTCAGGCTGTTTAAGATTTGTCCTAGTATTTTTCAAATTTTCAGTATATACTGTCTGCTTTTTGGGTTTCTATTTCAAGTTTTACCCGACCCTCAAATTTCTGTATGAATTCCTGATGTTACAGGTAAAACAACGGCCTGAAAAGATTCTGCTGATTTGCTGGTGTTTGTACATCCAAACCATAAAATAGCTCAGTCTACTTTAGGGGTTTGCCCCCTCTTTATTGTCGAATGAACACCTCAGAACAACACTTGTTCCACCACGCATGGCACACTCCGTTCCACGGTTAGACACACTTCCGCTATATCACACCTCCTTGTGCCGCGAATCAGACACTGCCATCCCAAATTAAACTTGCCAGATGATACGCACAGGATTTTGAAAAAGGGCAACCCTTCCTTTAATAACAAACATTCTAAAGGTGAAATAACCATGTGCTATTATTGCTAGCGGTATTGACGCTGCTGTGTATTGGTCACAGTTCATATATTATCCAGTATGATCATTCTCTATCTCATCCATTATAAAAACCCGGACCGGGGTGCGAGTGCTCCGGAGAACGTTTTGGCAGATATAAACATGTTAGACATGCTAGACAGGTCCGACTGTTTCCATCAAAGTGCATTGAAACAAACGGAAATAAAGCTAATGCAGAAACAGGCTAAACAAGCTAAGGCAGAAATAAGTGGGAGGAGCTTTTTGTTCACGAAGACCAGAAATGATCTGCGATGAGCTTACTGGTATATTCTGTCTACTGTGGTATTGGTCTCCTATTTCTTTGTATTACTATGTATTGGCGCAAATAACTCACCGTTGTCTCCAGTGTAGCCCAACTGATCCCGTGCTCATCCGCGAATGTCACTGAAATGAAAGAAAATTTTATTTCATTTACACAAGAGTAAAATAGAATAAATCAAGCAAGTTATATATAATGAACTTTGCAATGGAAATTATCAAGAATTTATCAAGATTATATGTTTTTAGCAACTAGAATGAAACAGATCCAAAAATAAACTTGACTTTTAGAAGACCTCCCGACAACTAAGGTGGCTCAATAAAATCGATGCCAAAAAGATAGAAATTGAATTGAAAAACAATAAGCTGATGAATTAGGTTTCAATGCGAAAGCTAAGGTAAATGGATACTATCTAGACGCTGACACCGCACCGGCGGATCGACCGAACGCCGCCGCACGAGAGGCCCGGTCTAACGCCACCGAAGTGTCGTAACGCCACCGGCGTGCCGCGGGCGCGACGCCACCGACAGAGGCGGTGGCATTCGGTCGACTTTAAATTAATTTTGCGGCAATTCTTTATTGCGTCAACTGCAAAGTCGGAACTTTTCCTTCTCGTGTGGTTTAGTGTTTCGATTTTCCTGATTAGAAATCAAGCAGGGCTTGCACTATCCCCGAATTTTCGGGTATTTCCCCGAAAATCTATGCGTCACCCCGAAAAAAAATTTGGTTCCCCGAATCCCCGAAAATCACGCAATCACGGTGCCACCCCTAGCGATTTATCACCAGTGACTTTCCCTGCCAAATATTACTTTGCATAGCATAATTCTTCACTGCTCTCTTGTTCATTATTTTCGTCTCTTTTGTTACTTTGCATAAAAACAAGACAGATGCAATATACAAATGCAAATAATGCAATATACACAGTTCTTCATATGTTGACAAAAAACAGTATCGTCTTTATGAAATGAGTTTCAATCACTTCGAATGTAGTTTCCTAATCGCTATTTCTAACATCGTTCGTAGTCAAGAATTTATTTTCAAGCTGAATAGATTTATAGAACGAATTCACTACTATACAGCTTCAGCCTTCAGTTGGATTTTGAAATTGACAGCCGACAGATTGTTTCTACAGCTGAATTGTAAGTTTGCAGATTTTTTTTTTTTGCTGTTTTTAGATAATATTTTCTTAATGTTTAATACTCAATTGTTGAACGCCTGATAGAAAATACAATCTTCTTTCTGAAACTTTTTACCCCCCCCCCAAAAAAAAAAAAAAAACCTTCTATTGAGACAAAATTTAGCTATAGACTAAGCTTTGTACAAGGCTGGGGAATTAAAGATTGAACCGGAAGTTACCCCAAAAATATGATTCATAAATAAATTGTGAATTATTGCCTATAGGGGTGGGATAGGGGGCTATAATTTTTAAGTGATAATACCTTATTTTTTTTATTGAAAGCAGGGATGCCAAAATGATAATTATTTTTTTCATTTAAAGTGGAGACAGAAGAAAATGATATGAAATTCCCTGGGAAACCATTAAAATATTTTGATAGACCCAGGGCCCCCCATTAGGACTTGTTCATTGTCTTGGGTATTTTGCGATTTCTCATAGGCTACTGGCCTAATTTGGCTTTTGTGTGTTCTCCCTTTTAATTAGATTCTTTGGATCTTATTGAAAACCACGGCAAATCTATGACTCAGTTTTCCAATCATTTGAGGTATATCTGAATAATTTCAGATATTTCAGATACACAATTTTTTTATTGTTGTCTTTGTACCCCTTTACTCATACCCTCAATTTATTTCAAGGAACACTAAGCTGTTTAACGTTATTTTGCGTCTTTGTTTGAACCATATAGTGACCTAGTTAATTATTAAGTAACTTATTTTTCTAATGAAAGCTGAGAAGGTATCCTATCAAGGTGGTATCAAGAGGGGGGGGGGTAGGGGGGTATTACATTTAAATGATAATATCTCGAAATTTTTTATTGAAAGCAGGGATCCCAAAAAGTAATTTTTTTTAATTTAAAGCAGAGACGGCATTTTATCAAGGTGGTATCCAGGGGGGGGGGGGGTAGTGAGCTATCATAATTAAATGATAATACCTCGATTTTTTTTGAAAGCAGGGGTGCCAATAAGTTAATTATTATTTTTTATTTAAAGCAGAGACGGTATCCTATCAAGATAGTATCCAGAGGGGGGGGCGTAGGGAGTTATTATATTTAAGTGATAGTACCTTGATTTTTTTTTTATTGAAAGCAGGGATGCCAAAATGTTGAAAAGTTGATAAAATTAACAAGATTTTCGTGAGTTATACTTGATGCAGTGCTTGCGTGGTTTTATCGTCCAAAGGGAAAGGGACATATGCGTCTAAACCGTTTTTTTTTTCTTATTGATGAAACGGGTTTAATTTGAAAACATTCATTCATAAGTACCAGGCAGATTCACACAAAAACGAATTGGTGTGGCGAAAGCAATATCGACATCCCCACCTAACATTGCGCTCGAGTGACAATGGCGCCCTTCAGGGCCGTATCCAGGATTTTTTCAGGGGGGGTTTTACTAATTTTTGACTTTTTTTTTTTTTGGGGGGGGGGGGTACTAATTTTTGACTCAGTTGTCGACTAATTTTACTGATTTTTACCCAGTTTTTACTAATTTTCGACTTATTTTCGAGTCAGCCAAAAATTGTGGGGGGGGGGGGGGGGGTTCAAACCGGGTAACCCCCCCTGGATACGGCCTTGGCACCCTTGGTCCAGTGCCCAACTTACATTAACAGGCCAGGTCATAATAAAAGCTTTCCATTTGGGAGGTTTCAAGGAGGAGTCTTTGACAGTCTTATGACCTCAGGGTACTAGATGTTGCAACGTTCTTACGTATCTACAGTGGTTTGAAAAAATTCGATCACCCCACAAATGATCCGCAAAAATATGCACAAATATAACAAATGTAACATTTGGAATATTATAACATTTTTTTTCAAAGCTTTGAAGAAAAGCAAAAAAGGCTAAATACCCCTAAGTACGCTTGAAAGCTATTTTAAAAAGAAACTCTTTGGAGATTTCCATGGAAATGACCATAGCAGAAGCTTTGAGCCTGGGTAGGAATCAAAGACCAGTCTTCGAGTATTTTGACCACAGGTGACTTATTGTTGCGACTTTCTTAAATTTGGTAATTTTTGTGAGCATTTGGAAATCAAAGCTTAAGCTCAATAACTGATACTACACTTAATATCATTTTGCTTGGATTAAAAGTGACGAACTATGATGAAAATCTCAACATCTTCCTGGAGCTACTTCAATCTGCATATTACTTCATTTAATTACATTTGACACGGATGAGCTTTTCATTTTTTTACCAGAAAATAGCTGGCATTTAATTTTTCTTCATACCGAAAAAACCATTAAGTGTTTTTTGTTTCATTGTAATTGAAGTGTTCTCATGTGAAGTGATCATCATGTATTTTTCGATTTGATAAATTTACTCCTTTTAGATTCAGTTTATAATTTGACTGACATTAGGTATTTACCAATTTATAATTTGGAATGAATCCCCAAAAGAAAAAAAACGAATAATATCCAAAAGAGCAGCCAAAAGCAATAAAAAAGCAGCAGTTCAGCCCTAGCCTACATGACACATATTCTATAAAGAAGCCAAAAAACTTTAAAATGCATTTTTTTTATATTGTAATTAAAAACCAGTTACAAGAAGTCTTTTTAAGAATCCAAAAGAGCAAAAAAATAATCAATGTCAAAGTCGCCCATTTCAACTGTTTTAAAGGTGACAAAAACAGATAGGCCTATAGGCAAAAGGCATTATGAAAAAATTAACCTTCTAAGTTCAAAGTTTTTACCCAGATAACTGACGAATTTTGTGATGCGGTATTTGAAGTTTTGTGTTCAGTAATGCTCGATGAAAAAAAACTGCTAAGTTTGATAATTATTTATGTTAAGAATACATAGCTAATAGATACTTCAACTACTCGTATTATGCAAGGGTTCTGAATCGCCACAGCCATTTCGTTTCTACCACATTTCTACTTCTCTTGATGAATAACGAAGAAGACCAGTTTCCAGCCAGCGACTTGTGAATTTTTGAACTCATGAATAGGCTCGAATCTGTTGTAAATTTAAGCCGTGATTTGAGAAAGACTGATGAAAACATTAATGTTTGCGGTCAACATTGATCACGCCGACGGCACGCCGTCGACATCTTACCGCGGCGCGGCGTGCTGTTTTTGGCTTCGCCGCCGCCGGTCTTCCCTCATCGGCGCGGCGCCGGGGTCTAATACTGTCCATATTGAAATGCAGTTTTAACGCCGAAATAACGGGTTGAAAACACTATTCTTTCAAGCATTTCCTCCTCTCTCTTTTGAAAAATTAGCGCAGTCACTTAGGGCTATCAGCGTTAATAAACTTTTTCTAATTTATTAGTGGGTTGTATTTGTGTGCCGTTTGTATGCTTACATGTATGATCAATACGTTAACTGTCTGAACGAGAAAATTAAGGTCTTGCGTTGATACAGAAGGAGACACTAAACAAAAAGCCGTCTTTTGTCTATTTATAGTTGCAAAAAAAAACTGTACATTCTAGGTCCATATTCATAATTTGACGACAATGCTACCTCTAGTCTGACCAAATTTATGCAACAGATATCCGCTGAATTCAATTGAGTAGAACAATATGCTTTGATGCATCATTTCTCAAACCAGCAAGCACGGGCTACAATATGGACGAAATTTACGATTTGACAAATATTGATGGTGCATGTTTTTTTTTTTTTTTTTTTTTTTTTTTTTTTTTTTTTTTTTTTTTTTTTTTTTTTTTTTTTTTCCAGGCAGCAAGATTTGAGACCGCCAAGTTCTTCTTCAGGTAGTTCCGATTCCTCGGCCAACTTTTAAAGATTTATTCAGTTGATTTCATCGTTTTCTGGTTGTCTTTAGTCTCTACAATTAGGTATGACTATCGCGAACTGTTACCTCGGTGTTTTTGCTTTTGTTGTTGTTATTTTTTGTTGTTGTTGTTATTATTTTCAAATGCGCAAGGCTGCATCCATGAGGGGGATAGGGGTCTGGAATCCCCCCTCCTAAAAAATCGACTTCTAAAAACGTAAAAAATTTGTATATAAACAAAATTTTGATGTGTTTTTTTGTACCCTCCCCACATCTGAAAAAAAAGCTTCCTCGAAACAAAACCCTGTATACGGCCTGGATGCACTTCATCTCTTTCAAAATTATGAAACCCGAAGTTCTCATTGATACCTATAGAACATTGGTTTTTAATTGCTAGAACTAGATCAAGATTTAGTATTAAACACGTTCCACTTCTAATTTGGGAAGATTTGTCAAATGGTTGGGAATTAAAGGAGTTGTCGTAGGAACTTCGAAAAGGGCTCATTCGATGGAAAATAGAAAGGGCTGATGCCCTTTTTAATAGTCGAAAGTGATTGGAGGGAAACTAATCCCTCCATCGGAAATTGGAGGGAAGTGATGGAGGGAAACGGTATTGGTTAAGTGTTTGTCTATTTACCGAAATTCTGCAAGTTGTTGAAAGTGCAAGTTTATGAATTTGCTTGGTTGCTCTCAGTTTTATTTCATGGCTGAGAGTGTATTTTCGTAGGGATTTCATTTGTTTGTTTGTGTAGTTGAGCGTCATAGGTTAAAGAGGTCAAGCTCCTTTCGTAGGTCAATTGTACCTGAACACGAAATAACACTACATCAAAAGAGTAGAGAGAAAAGTTGCCTTTCTTTTATGAATAACATATATAAAAGCCATGTTCAGATAAAATTTGACACAAGAAAGGGTGACGAATAAAAAAATTCTGACTTTCACTTTGAAAACCCAAAAATCAAAATTACAGCATCGTGAAATCATTTCTCTCTGAATGATATAAATAATACCTAACTCAGCTGACATGTTAGCAATCTTTTTCTTGGGGGGGGGGGGATATGAAATAAAAAAAAAACACAAAAACATGTAAATTTCATGAGAAGTACCTCTATATTGAAGGAGGACTGAAGACTCCCTCCTGTGCTTGCGAACCGATCCTAGGCGATACCGTCTGTCTTTGCCGCTAGGTTGCAACTTAAGAAGGAGTTTAAAGACTCAACCGGTCTTAACATATTACTAAATAAAAAAAAAACAAGTTTTTTAATAGAAAAAACAAAAAAATTGGAGGGCAATTAGGCCCCCTCCTCCGCCCCTTTTTTTCTCAAAATCGTCAGATCAAAATTTCGAGAAAGCCATTTAGCCAAAAAAATTAAATTAATATGCAAATTTCGTTTTAATTATTCACATATGGTAAGCCAAAATCAGAACCTGCAATAATTCAGACAAGTTTTTTTTTAACTGAAAGTATGGAGCGACATTAAAACTTACAACGAACAGAAATTATTCCGTATATGAAAAGGGCTGTCCCCTCCTCAACGCCTCACTCTTTACGCTAAAATTGGTATTGTTTTTAAAAAAACAGAGTTGCGAGAAAGATTCAAACTTTAGCGGAAAGAGCGAGGCATTGAGGAGCCCCATTCATATGAAAGGGGACAACCCCTTTCATATACGGAATAATTTCTGTTCGTTTTAAAATTTAATGTCGCTCCTTACTTTTAGTTAAAAAAAACTGTTTTTTATTTAATTTCTGAACATTTTTGAATTAATGCAGGTTCTGATTTTGGCTTACCGTATATGAATAATTAAAACGAAATTTGCATATTAATTTAACTTTTTTTGGCTAAATGGCTTTCTCGAAATTTTGATCTGACGATTTTGAAAAAAGGGGCGGAGGAGGGAGCCTAGTTGCCCCCTAATTTTTTTGGTTACTTGAAAAGGGCACTAAAACTTTTAATCTTATTTCCGAACATTTTATTAGTAATAAATATACGTAACTTACGAATTAACTTACGTAACGAACTTCTATATATTCGTATATTCTTATTACGTATATTAGGGGGTTCTCCCCTAGTCAATACCCCGCTTTTTACGCTAAAATTCGAATTTTTTTCCAATTCTTTAAGAATGACCCCTTAATCACAAAGGCCGTTAATTAGAATAAATAGCTCTTATGAAAGTACTAAAAAAATCTTAGCGTAAAGCGTAAAAACTTAGCGCAAAACCTTAGCGAGGTATTGACTAGGGTGCAAACCCAATCATATAGGTAATAATTTCTGTTCGTTTTAAGTTCTGATGTTGCTCCTTACTTTCAGTTGAAAAACTTGTTTTTTTATTTAATTTCTGATCGTTTTTTAGATAATGCTAGGAAATCCAGCGCCCCCCTTCATAGCAGTGTCCCCCCCCCAAGAAAACGTCCTCCATGGAAAGATCCTTGCACGTAATCCCCGACCCAACCTAACCCCACCTAACAGAAAAAATCCCCCCTGAAAACTTCTGTATACTTCCCAATAACCAATACTATATGTAAACATTGGGCAAAGTTCATAACTTATAGACCTTCCTCCGGGAACTGTGGGGGATTAAGTCACCCTCGAAGTCATAGTTATTATGTTTTTCGATCATTTTGAACAATGTGGCTATCTCAAAATTTTGATCGGGTGACTTTGGGAAAAAATGAGCGTGGGAGGGGGCCTAGTTGCCCTCAACTTTTTGGTCACTTAAAAAGAGCACTAGAACTTTTAATTTTCGTTCTAATGAGCCCTCCTGTGATATTCTAAGACCACTGGGTCGATAGGATCACCCTTAGAAAAAAAACAACAAAAAAGCAAACAAATAAACACACATCTGTGATCTTTCTTCTGACAAAAATAAAAAATTCCACATTTTTGCAGATAAGAGCTTGAAACCTCTACAGCAGGGTTCCCTGATACGCTGAATCTGATGGCGTGATTTTCATTAAGGTTCTATGACTTTTAGGAAGGCGCTTCCCCCTTTTTTCAAAATAAGGCAAATTTTCTCAGGCACGTAACTTTTCATAGGCAAAATTAAACTTAGTGAAACTTCTATATTTGAAATCAGCATAAAAATACGAATTTTTTTATCTATCTATTGGTATCAAAATTCCGTTTTTTAGAGTTTCGGTTACTATTGAGCCGGGTCGCTCCTTACTGACAGTTCGCTAACACGAACTGTTTGAAAATATTTTTTTTTTTTTTGCATTACCTGATGCGTCTAAAATTACTTGTCCTTTTTTCGTTTCTCAATTAGCTGCTTGCAAATTAGTGTAACCAATATGTAAATTATGCAAAGATGCAAAAAAAAATGCAAATTATGTCAAACTCTACACGAAAGAAAATACTAAATTAAAGTAGACATATTTTTCAACTCACTGCAGTACCAAGCCACCTGAGGCCAAAACAGCTACCCACGCTTCTCCTCCATCCCAATCTATTCAAAGCCTCCTTCTTTACCTAGGAAGTTCCCATTCCCCTTATTTTTTTTCCTTAGAATATCCTCTCACTCTTACCGAGGACGTCCTGCTTTTCTTTTAGCTTTAGACGGTTGGCCAAAAAGGATAATCTTTGGAAATCTGTCATCCTTCATCTGTAGAAACGTACCCTGGCTATCTCAACCTTTATCTCTTCATAGACCTAGAAAGCGGGATTGACCCATACTTTTCATACAGCCTACTGTTTGAGATATGGTCAGTCAGTCCGGTACCCAAAACAATTCGCATATTTTTCAGCATTCTTAAGTATCAATTACATCTGATTAAAAGCATTTTTACTCCCTGGACCAATCTTAGCTTTATTCATTCGCGAAAACTGCGATTTTCTTTTGTTTGTTTTAAATTATGGAGTTTTTAGGGTAGCGTCATATTTTCATCACTGTTGCCACATTGAGCCTATTCAAACAATCAGACTTTACATTCGCTGTTCTTGGTGCTTTAATGTTAGTTGATCAAGAACAAAAACTGTTGCCACCCCTGACAGTGCAGAAATTCCAACATTACTAGAAAAATGGAAAGTAGGATTATTTCAATTTATGTTTTGCACTTAATTTAGGGTGTAATTAAAATCTAAAATAAAAAAATAAAATCAAGTTAAAAAAAAGAAAAGTAAAAACGGGTTAGCGAAAAACTTGTGGAAAAAAGAGTAACATAACCTTTGTTTGGCGGCTTCAGTTAAAGGGGCCATTTGACCCCCTACATTCCCCCCGAAATTTTGAAAAATATATCTTTTTTGTATTATCACTGAAAAGTGGCTTTTGAGGATATTTTCGTCAAAAATTTCAAAACAATACAATTGCACCCATTCTCTGGATTTTCAAAATACGTTTATGCTCCCCCCCCCCCTATACGTCCGTAAATTGAAAAAAAACTGTCCTTGTTCTCTTTTGGCACAAGTAAATTTTTTATTTTCAGTCGAATGTAAAATAAAAATAAAAAAGTGATAAATGATATATAGCTGCTACTACTACTACTACTACAACTACTACTAACAACGCACAGCAGAATCAAGCCACCTAAGGCCAACACAGCTATGCATGCTCCTCTTCTACTCATTTATTCAAGACTTTACTCTCACCCCATTAGGTACAAGCATCAAGTTTTTGTGTAGATAATTAGCTTTAGCTTGTATATAGTGAAACTAACGAAAATGACAAATTTCCATTTTCCCTTGTTTAGCTTAGCTGGTAATGTGGGTGTTATTCTCTCACAGACGAGTTGGGCTTTCTTCCTCATAGTTATCAATCAGGGGCATAATTTGCTGTGGGGCAGGGGGGCAGCTCTCCCCTACAGACTCTAGTTTGCCTTCCAGACCTCAGTTTGACCCCCCCCCCCCCCCCCCCCTCCCAGCTGAAATTTAGTTTCTGCAAAAAATCTTGTCAAACTAAGATAAGCCTGCATAATTCAAGTATCCGGAGAAACAGGCCATTTTTCTTTAGTATATTTTTGCCTTTATGGTAATGAATGGGTCATTTTTCAGTTTTCACTGTCATTTTCACTTAATTTGGGAAAATTGGCTCCATCTTTACCGCCCTCCCCCAAGGATTTTGACGAAATTACGCCACTGCTATTAATTTCCGTGGCCTTCATTCACCAAATCCAAGTGTCTCTTAAAAACATCTCCAGTGATCCAAGCTAATCAGCCAATTAAAGCGTCGTCGAGTTGAGAGAGATTTGATTATATCTTAATTGTTTATTTCCTTCTTTGCCAAGAGTTTTCCGAGAAGGAAGTTTACAACCTAAAACGATTATAAATGGCAAACCTATTTTTGATTTCCCCTTTGTTATTAGTTTCCTTAGAAATACTATTCGAATCGGGGATATTTTCAGGATAGGTTGGGGATTGTCAGGTTTCTTTAACCTGGGCTTGATTTTTAACGCATTTTTTTCTAGGGGGAAGAAAATCGACAAATTTCTAAGGGACGATAGCTCATTATGAAAAATCCTTCCAGTATCAATTTGTCCGATATAAAACCTGCATATATTGCATTTAATCTATGGTCTCATTATAATTACTATTATGAAATATCAATTATATTTCCAGAATTTGCAAATCTATTTTAAT
Source organism: Artemia sinica (assembly GCA_027921565.1). Lineage (NCBI taxonomy): Eukaryota > Metazoa > Arthropoda > Branchiopoda > Anostraca > Artemiidae > Artemia > Artemia sinica. The sequence continues at coordinate 70,050,849 of CM051258.1, forward strand.
AGTGTCTAAATTAATTATAAATGTGTCCAACCCACCTCGTCATAATCATAGCCACCATTTTTTTTCCTCGTTGTCGCTACCGTTTGGATGCATTCACACATGACTGGAACAGTAACCCAATGAATAATTAGTATGTCACTTTTGGTATTTTTTTTTCCATGACCACACTGCCTTTTCTATGACGAAATCAATAAGAGTTCCAAATAGGGATAGGTCCTTATATTAGATAGTGAACCCAAAATATACAAAAGCTCTAAATATTTCGATGACACAGTCGGTCATCATCATCAGTAGAGTTACTAACATATCAAAATTAAAACAAACTGTATTTATACTAAACAAAATAATCACTCCAGGATCACAGCAAGTTAACGGTCCATTGACTTAAAAAGTTCACTAACTGTTCTTGAATTCTGTAATGCTGCGTTGAATAATTGAATAATGCTAAATTTATAGGTGCTAAACTTATCTTCTCATTCTTCTAATAGCAAATGAAACGTTGCTGATTCTAAAGTTGGTCTGTCATCCCCATATATACGACGTTGGTATTTTTTTTTCCATGACCACACTGCCTTTTCTATGACGAAATCAATAAGAGTTCCAAATAGGGATAGGTCTTTTCAGGGCCGTATCCAAGATTTTTGTTCAGGGGGGGGGGGTTTTACTAATTTTTGACTTTTTTTTTTGGGGGGGGGGGTTACTAATTTTTGACTCAGTTTTCGACTAATTTTACTGATTTTTACCTAGGTTTTACTAGTTTTCGACTTATTTTCGAGTCGGTCAAAAATTTCGTGGGGGGGGGGGGGTTCAAACCGGGTAACCTCCCCCCCCCCTGGATACGGCCTTGGGTCTTTTATTAGACAGTGAAACAAAAATATAAACAAAAGCTCTAAATATTTCGATGACACAGTCGGTCATCATCATCAGTAGAGCTTTAGAGCTTTTGTTTATATTTTGTTTCACTGTCTGATAAAAGGACCTATCCCTATTTGGAACGCTTATTGATTTCGTTATGTCACTTTTGTGGGCTACCATATAGGGATTTTGGGTTATAATTTTGGTTAGACGGAAAAAGGATTTAACAATAAAACTTTTGATTCCACATTATATATTCTTTTCAAATATTGCAATTGCAGTTATGGGCAATGAAATACATAGTACTACTACTCACAACTCACCGTTGATGGTGATTGATAGAAAGTTTGAATGACTCAATCGGTTCCTAGATGGTCAATCATACTTTAATCAATTGATTAAAATTAATTGTTATCAAAAGCTTAATTTCTGCCCATTTTTAGGAGCGACAAAGGAACTGCTTTAGCACACTGGAAATAATTCAATTCTTCCAAGATGACGGAAAACAGATTCAACCAGTCTATACCGCGTTCTGATTCATAGAATATAGGCTTAATGAGGTTGCCAAAAAGTGTCGCAGAGTACGATTCAAATTACCGTAGCCGAATTTCAAGATTAATTTGCAATGAGAAGGAGATCAGCTTTTTGGCTTTTCAATCAGTAACGCCAATTAGGAGGGGGGAGGGGGTAAGTAGTAATTCCCCCCCCCCCCTAAAAATTCAAATGAATTTACTAAAAAAAATGTGCATTGTCAGTTAATAATATATTATAATATATATATATATATATATATATATATATATATATATATATATATATATATATATATATATATATATATATATATATATATATATATATATATATATATATATATATATATATATATATATATATATATATATATATATATATATATATATATATATATATATATATATATATATATATATATATATACTGATATTTATTCCTTAAAATCTTAATTAATTTATGTTTGCTTAAAGTTATAAGTGAAAACATTTAAAAGAATTTTTTCAGTAAAGTACAAATTATATTCTGGCTTTTAGAAAGCATAGGGTTTAGAACCCTACTCAGATTTATTTTTGCTCGTTTTGAGTTTGACTTATTTCAATTTCTGTTTGTTTTGGGTTTTCATTTATTTATCGATACTGATTTGTGGTAGTTGCATGCTTGGTAGATTATTTGGTTCTATTTTTATTCATTTTTGGTTTAATGGAGTTCTTTACTTTTTTTTTAAACTTATTTTGTACAAAAATTTTTTTGAATAATATCTGTTCGTTTTATATTGACATAGTCTTTTCCAAGGAGAAAGACTAAGCCTCTTCTGAAGCTAAACAACCATCCTTCCATAAAACCTTTAATATTCCCTGGGCATAACTTACAACCCTTGCCCCCTAATCTCTGGGTTTTTTTTTTTTTCAACCCCAAAAGCCTTGTTATATGATATTTAGACTATTTTGAATAGAACGGCTATCTCAAAATTTCTATTAGACGCATTTCGGGACAATATGACGTGTGTGTAGGGATGAGAGGGTAGTTGCCCTCTGATCACTTTACTCTTAAAAAGATCACTAGAGCGTCTGATTACCAATCCAATGAGCCCCCTTTGAAGTTTATATGACCACACTTTCTATAAAAAAAAACCTATATGTCCCCAGGGCACAACTTACAACCCTAGCCCTGGAGGCTGGAAGGGGGGGGGGGGGGAATTTTTATCCTCAAAGACATAATTTCCAGACCTTTCCGATAGGTTGAACAAAATGGCTATATCAAAATTTTGATTGGAAGTGTTTGGGGGAATGATAGGCGTGGAGGGACACATTTGCTGTCTGATCACTTTCTACTAATAAAAAAGGCACTAGTCCTCTCAATTTCCCATTGAATAAGCCCTTTTTGAAGTTTCTACGACAAAACTTACTACAAAAACGTTATATGCAGGTATAACTTACGACCCTTGTCATGAGGGCTATGGGGGGAGGGTTGTCATTTTCAAAGACATAATTTCCAGACCTTTCAACTATGTTGAACCACATGGCCATATCAAAATGTTGAACGGAAATGTTTGGGGAAATGATGGGCGCTGGGAGGGGATTCTCCCTCTGATTACTTTCGACTATTAAAAAGGGCAATAGCCCTCTAAATTTCCAATCGAATGAGCCCTTTTTGAAGTTTTTACGAGAACACTTTCTATATGACATTATATGCCCCCAGGGCATAAATTACAACCTTATCCCTGAGGGTTGTTGGGGGTTGTCGTACTCAATAACATAATTTCAGGACCCTTCAACTACGTTCAAAAAAATTGCTATATTAAAATGTTGATCAGAAGTGTTTGGGGAAATGATGGGTATGGGGGGGCATTCGCCCTCCGATCACTTTTGACTATTAATAAGGGCACTAGCCCTCTCAATTCCCAATTGAATGAGTCCTTTTTGAAGTTTCTACGACAACGCTTGCAAAGACTTAATTTCCAGAACTTTCAAATACGTTGAACAAAATGTATATCTCAAAATCTTGATTGGATGTGTTTGGGGAAATGGTAAGCTTGAGAGGGGCGTTAGTTGCCCTCCAATCACTTTCGACTATTAAATAAGGCACTAGCGCTTTCAATTTTCAATCAAATGAGCCCTTTATGAAGTTTCTACGACAACGCTTTTTATAAAGCCCTTCGAAGTTTTAGAATTTTCTATGACAACTCTCTATACAAACCTTATATGCCCCCAGGGCATAACTTACAACCCTTGCCCAGAGAGGTGTTTGTGGGGGGGGGGGGGTTGATCATCCTCAAAGACATAATATCCAGAACTTTCAACTACGTTGAAAAAAATGACTATCTCAAAATTTTGATTGGATGTGTTTGGGGAAATGGTGGGGGGTAAGAGGGAGGTTAGTTGCCCTCCAATCAGTTTCTACTAGCCTATTAAAAACGGCACTAGCCCTTTCAATTTCCAATTGAATGAGCCTTTTTTGAAGTTTCTACGATAATATTTTCTATAAGAAACCGTATATGGCCCCCAGGGCATAACTTACAGCTTTAGGCCTGAGGGCTCTGGGGGGATTTTCATCCTCAAAGACCTAATTTCCAGAATTTCCTTCTACGTTGAACAAAATGGCTATCTCAAAATTTGATATGATATGTTTGGGGAAATGGTGAGCTTGAAAGGGGGACTAGTTGCCCTCCAATCACTTTGGACTATTAAAAAGGGCACTAGCCCTTTTAATTTCCAATCGAATGAGCCCTTTTTTAATTCCCTACGAAAACGCTTTCTTTAAAAAACCTTATATGCCCCCAGGGCATAACTTACAAACCCTTGCCCTGTGGGGTTTGGGAGTTTTATCATCCTCAAAATCATAATTTTCAGAACTTTCAACTACATTGAACAAAATAGGTATCTCAAAATATTAATTGAATTTGTTTGGGAAAATGGTGGGCGAGAAAGGGGGGTTAGTTGCTCTCCATTCACTTTCGACTATTAAAAAGGCCACTAGTCATTTCAATTTCCAATGGAATGAGCTCTTTTTGATGTTTCTACGACAACGCTTTCTATAAAAACCTTATATGCCCCCAGGGTATAACTTACAACCCTTACCCTGAGGGCTCTGAGGGGGTTGTCATCCTAAAAGACCTAATTTCCAGAACTTTCAACTACATTGAACAAAATAGGTATCTCAAAATATTAATTGAATGTGTTTGGGGAAGTGGTAGGCATGAGAGGGGGGTTAGTTGCTCTCCAATTACTTTCGACTATTAAAAAGGCCACTAGCCATTTCAATTTCCAATGGAATGAGCTCTTTTTGATGTTTCTACGACAACGCTTTCTATAAAAACTTTATATGCCCCCAGGGTATAACTTACAACCCTTACCCTGAGGGCTCTGAGGGGGTTGTCATCCTAAAAGACCTAATTTCCAGAACTTTCAACTACATTGAACAAAATAGCTATCTCAAAATATTAATTGAATGTGTTTGGGAAGTGGTAGGCATGAGAGGGGGGTTAGTTGCTCTCCAATTACTTTCGACTATTAAAAAGGCCACTAGCCATTTCAATTTCCAATGGAATGAGCTCTTTTTGATGTTTCTACGACAACGCTTTCTATAAAAACCTTATATGCCCCCAGGGTATAACTTACAACCCTTACCCTGAGGACTCTGAGGGGGTGTCATCCTAAAAGACCTAATTTCCAGAACTTTCAACTACATTGAACAAAATAACTATCTCAAAATATTAATTGAATGTGTTTGGGGAAGTGGTAGGCATGAGAGGGGGGTTAGTTGCTCTCCAATTACTTTCGACTATTAAAAAGGCCACTAGCCATTTCAATTTCCAATGGAATGAGCTCTTTTTGATGTTTCTACGACAACACTTTCTATAAAAACCTTAAATGCCCCCAGGGCATAACTTTCAACCTTTGCCCTGAGAACTGTGGAGGGGGGGGGGGGGGGGCTTGTCATCCTTAAAGACCTAATTTTCATAACTTTCAACTACATTGAACAAAATGGCTATCAAAAATTTTGATTGTATGTGTTTGGACAAATGGTGGGCGTTGAAGGGGTGTTAGTTGCATTTCCAATCGAATAAGCTCCTTTTATAGTTTCTACGACAACGCTTTTATGAAAACCTTATATGCCTCCAGGGCATAACTTATAAACCTTACCCTGAGGTCTGGGGGGGGGGGGGGGGTAATACTCAAAGACTTAATTTTCAGAACTTTCAACTACGTTGAAAAAATGCCTATCTCAAAATTTTTATTAGATGTGTTTGGGGAAAAGGTGGGCGTGAGAGGGGGGTTAGTTGCCCTCCAATCACTTTCGACTATTAAAAAAGGCACTAACCCTTTGAATTTTCAATCGAATGAGCCTTTTTTTGAAGTTTCTACGACAACACTTTCTATAAAAATCTTATATATCCCCAGGGCGTAACTTACAACCCTTTCCCTGAGGGCTGTGGGGAAGTGTCCTCCTGAAAAACATAATTTCTATTTTAAAAACAACTACGCTAAACAAAATGGCAATCTCAAAGTTTTGATTGGATGTGTTTGGGAAATGGGGGGCGTGGAAGGGGTGTTAGCTGTCTTCCAGTCACTTAAAACTATTAAAAAGGGCACAAGCCACTCTAATTTCCAATCGAATGAGCCCTTTTTGAAGTTTCTACGACAACTTCTTCGATACAAAGTGCCCTGGTCTAGAACAAAAAAAAATAAATAAATAATACATTGTGCCAACATCTTTCTTTACTTAGGCAGCGCTATTGCGCTGCCTATGAAAATGATTAAAAACCTTCACGCCAGGGCTCACCAACTTTAAAAAATTGTGTACACCAGGGTTCTCATGCCTCCACGTATGATGCGGACGATTCTTAACGTGGCGGAAGCATGTAGTTTGTGGCAGATAAATGAATCCAAGATGTATGCATGAGTAAATCGTTTATTATTTTTAGGAAATATTTGTTTTCATAACAGTCATAGCTGATATTAGCTGACAAATGACAAATGTCAGGCTAAGTCATAACTGACATTTTTACACTTCTGAGCTAATTCGAGGGATCACTCTGTCTCAGAAATTACGTAAACCAGGTGGCACATGGAAAACGTGACAGAGCTGTTGCGTTTTGGGCACTAGGCCAAGCGTGGTGGGACTGTGCCAACCTTGGCAAAACTGTGCATCATACGTGGCGTTCAAAATGTGCACCAGGTGGCGGGAAGTCAGCGTCCCTTCGATATAATAGCCAAAACAGCTTGTTAACACCATGAGATTTTGCCAACACCGAGATTTAGCTAGTTATAATTTAACCCAATCCGATTTTTCATAGAATTCCTGATTAGATCAAATTAGCACGAGTTAATTCTCGGTACACTTAAATCTCATTGTGAATGGACCTTAAAATATTCTCAAAGGGAGTATTAACAAGGCAATGTATGTCAGGAAAATAAAAGTGTGATTCAACATACACTGCCCTACTGAGTTTCCCTTTGAGAACAGCTTAGCAAGCGGTTTTCGTCATGCCTCTGGGCACGACAGTGGTTATTAACCATATAAGAGTATTCAAAAATGCATTTAGCTGAGCTGAGACTAAAAGATTAAGATTATGTTTTATTTAGAATATTAGAAAACTTTAAAAAATTTGTTTTTGACCTGTTGAAGTCATGGTAAATGTTTGCGCTGGTTGTAGATTCTAAAAAATATTATGGTCAAGTGTATGAGCTCTTCTAAGCGACACACAATAAAAACAAAATACTATTCAATCCCCCATTCAACACTCTTTCCAAACATAATGGTCGCTATGGTAACAATGCACCCACCCCCCCTAGTGGTGCCACACATAGCCCTAAATAGCGAATTTATCTGTTGTTTTTCATGCTTAAAATACTCAGGTCAGGATTTACCAATAGCCCCGGGCCTTGGGGCGCACAATGCCAGAGGCGCAATAAATGTTTTTTTTTTTCTTAACAAAAACTGAACTGACGTGATCTAACGTCAAAGTGCCATGTGAACTTTGCCGTCGTGCTGCCTATTCAGAGAAAAGTGATTTTAAATAACACAGAAATACGTGTCTACTTATGAATTATTAGATTTCTCCCAAGAAAGGGCAGCTGAGAGTACTTTTGGCTCATGGGTACTTTTGGCTCATCAGTTGCGTTTTAACTCCGACCCTGAAAATACCGCGTATCTGTTCGTTTACAGGTATTTATATACTTACCCGGGCAAATTAATGTGCGATTAATTTTACCTGATTAAATTAAAAAAACAGTTGGACTTACATATTATTTATAAATGCTTTTCAAATGAGGAGGAAAATCGAAGGAAACGTGAAACTCTGATTAATTAAAACTTCCTGCATATTATAAAATAAGATTTTTATTATGGTACCGCTTTGCTGCAGTTTTTTTAATAGCCTACTACTATATCTGGCCCCATTAGGGAGGAAGTTGAGCAGTGTTACGGTAGCTACCATTATATTTGGAAAGAGTTTTGATTAGGAAGTCAAATGGTAAGCTATTACTTTTTAGTTATTATAGTGTTTCAAACAGTTCGTGGTAACGAACTGTAAGTAAGGAGCGACCCGGCTCAATAGTTACTGAAACTCTATAAAATGGGATTTTGATACCAATAGATACATCAAAAGAATCAGATTTTAAATGCTGATTTCAAATATAAAAGTTTCATCAAGTTTAGTTCTACCCATCAAAAGTTAAGCGCCTGAGAAAATTTGGCTGATTTTCGAAAAAAGGGGGAAAGACTCCCTAAAAGGAATAGAACCTTAATGAAAATCACACCATCAGATTCAGCGTATCAGAGAACCCTACAGTAGAGGTTTCAAGCTCCTATCTGCAAAAATGTGGAATTTTGTATTTTTTGCCAGAAGAAAGATCACGGATGCGTGTTTATTCGTTTTTTGTTTGTTTTTTTTCCCAGGGGTTATCGTATCGACCCAGTTGTCCTAGAATATCGTGGTAGGACTCATTGGAACAGAAATTAAAAGTTTTAGTGCCCTTTTTAAGTGACCAAAAAATAGAGGGCACCTAGGCCCCCTCCGACGCTCATTTTTTTCTAAAGTCACCCGATCAAAATTTTGAGATAGCCATTTTGTTCAGCATGGTCTAAAATATGATAACTATGTCTTTTAGGATGACTTAATCCCCCAAAGTCCCTGGGGGGAGGGCTGAAAGTTATGAACTTTACCCAATGTTAGCATGTATTATTGTGGTTATTGGGAAATATACAGACGTTTTCTGGGGGATTTTTTCTGGTAGTGGGGGGATGGGTCTGGGGTTATGTGGGAGGATCTTTACATGGAGTAAGTTTTCATGTGGGTAGGGACATTGCTATGAAGGGGGCGCCGTATTTCCCCGCATTATTTAAAAAAAAAAGATCAGAAATTAAATTATATAAAAAAAGTTTTTAAACTGAAAGTAAGGAGCAACATCAAAACTTAAAGCGAACAGAAAATATTACGTATATGACTGGGTTTGCCCCCTAGTCAATACCTCGCTCTTTAAGCCAAAGATTTTTTAGTACTTTCATAAGAGCTATTTATCCTAATTAACGGCCTTTGTGATTAAGGGGTCAATTTTAAAGAATTGGAAGAAAATTCGAACTTTAGCGTAAAGAGCGAGGTATTGAATAGGGGGCGAACCCCCCAAAATGCGCATTAAAAATATATGAATATAGAAATTCGTTACGTAAGTTAATTCGTAAGTTACGTATATTTATTACTAATAAAAATGTTCGTAAATAAAATTAAGTAACGTTGGAGAAAGCCATTTAACCAAATAAAAGTAAAATTAATATTCAAATTTGGTGTTGATTATCCATGCACGGTGAGCCAAGATCAAAACCTGTATTTATTCAAAAACGTTCAAAAATTAAATTAAAAAAAAAACAAGTTATTTTAACTGAATGTAAGGACCGACGTTAAAACTTAAAACGAACAGAAATTATTCCGTATATGTAAGGGGCTGTCCCCTCCTCAACGCCTCGATCTTTACGCTTGACTTTCCCACAACTCTATTTTTTTAAATAATAGAAAACTTCAGCGTAAAGAGCGAGGCGTTGAGGAGGGGACAGCGCCTTTCATATACGGAATAATTTCTGTTCGTTTTAAGTTTTAACGTCGGTCCTTACTTTCAGTTAAAAGAAAAACTTTTTTTTATTTAGTTTTTCCTCTAAAAGAGCCCATAGACTAGACTGTTATCAAATATATTTTGTTACGATCAATAATTGTATCTCTAAATGTTTTCTTGAAAACGGCAATATCGTTCTTACAAAATTAGCATACTACCATTTTCCAGTGGGAAAAGACGATCTAGATAGGTCACGATTTTGGGAAAATTCACTTCCCCCTCCCGCCCCCCTTAAAATTTTCATAAATATTCTGCAGACTGAAACTAGAGACCCCCCTGCAGGTTAAAAACCTTGGACATAAATAGGAATAGTTTCAAACCACAATTTCTTTGTTGAAAAATCAGTGATTCTGAGGATTTAGAGAAAATATTCTCGCTTGATAGCCGTGAAGTAACTTACTGATTCTTAATTGCTTTGTATTAAATGCGATGTATTGCGGCAGAAAATTAAGTTAATAATTCGCTTACCAGGGGTAAGCTTCGCTCGGTGATTATTTTTCATTAAATAATTATTTCATTAAGTTTTTCATTAGATAATATAATTAAATAATATAATTATATTATAATATAATATGAGTAATAATAATAATAATAACAGTAATAATAATAAAATAATATAATATAAACTCGTAAAAATATAATTGCTTGTTTTCTGTTGTAAAAAAAAGAACAAATTAGTTAGGTCACGACTTTGAGAAAATTTGTTTAGGGCCTTAATTAATCCAACTAATCTTGTTTCCAATCAATCCAATTAATCAAATGTTTTTCCAATTAATCTTGGAAAAACATTTTTCTTCCACAAATACCCAGACATCTATCGCCCTAATAGTTTTACTGTCTACAGCATATAAAAAAAGTTAAAGTTTAACAAATTGTAATTCTTTTCACCGAGCAAAGCTTGGTCCCCTGATATTATTTTAGAAAATTGTAGGAATTCATGGTAATGTCTCTGTAAATACTTGAATTGTTTGTAAAGACAAATTTTGTATATAGATACTAAAACTAGTTACTTGGAAAAAACTTACCTGTCACGAAAAACAGGAAAACGATCATTAATTCTGCTGCCCGATAAGCCATTTTTCTAGTTTCGAATTCAAAACTTTGAAATCCTAAAAGGAAAAAGTGCCTTTATATTACCGGATCACAATCACTCTAGAGACTGAGCAATAATTATGCAATAAAAAATTATGCTTGATTATCAAATTTGACCTTTTATCAGACTTTCCTAAACGCTTATTGTTTCGTTTTTACTAGTATTTATACTGTAATAGCTATAACAAGTTTTATCAGCCTTTTTATATTTTATCAGTAATTAATACTGTTTTAAGTAGTATTAGCAATAACTTGTATGACGCATACAGTTAAGCTCTTTATAAATACTCAGATATTATGTGACAGAACTAAAAGATTAAAATTAAAGTAACATGTTTATTGCACTTAAGAAATTCATTAAAAAGCTGATAGCAGATAAAAAGATATTTGGTTCTAAGAAAAAATCAAAGGTTGCTGCAGGAGTGTCAAGTTTTTCTTTCCTCCACTAAATTTGAATTTTTTTTTGTATTTTTATTGGAAAAAAAAACAAAAAAAGATGATAAATTGCCCCCAACCCTAGATTAAAAAAATTAATTTTGACCTCTCCTACACTTTTGCGAATTGCCGTTCCTGGTTTGTCATCGAACACTGTCTGCAAGTTTTTGTTTGTTTTTGCTTATGGTGAGGGGGGGCTCCCCACTAAAAAGAACTTCTATTTATTATACAAAATCCCCACTACTAGTCATAATGGAAAGTGTAGGCCTAGATATCTAAGAGTATGGGTAATTTATAAGAAACTGGCACTAGTATCGACGAAAAACTATCAACGCCATCTAGAGTGTGGTGACACATGGCATTATTCAGTGTAAGAATAAGAAAAATCAATTTAATTAATATAGTTCGTAAAATTAGGGCAGAAAAGTGTCTGATCTCAGTTTCTGACAGGAAAAAGGATTGCAAAGCTTCAAAAAATGCGATGTGTTGCTAGGCACTAGATAGTGTTGATAGTTTTTTTTTGTAGATGCTAGCGCCACTTTCTACTCTTTTAAGTTACCCATACTCAGGCAGGGGTGGATCCAGAATTTTTTTAGGGGGGTGGAGGGCAAAATAGGTTTATCCAATAAACTTGCGTTAGGAGCAAGTTTAATTAATGCAATCTTGCGTTAAGTAAGTAAATTACACTACTTTAGACTACGTTAGGGGAGGGGGCGCCCCTGGATCCGCCACTGCTCTTAGGTAAATATTGTAAATGTACTTTGAGTTCACTGAGAAGGAATGAATTGGACTCAATTTCCGTTTTTATGGCATCAAAGATTTTGGCAATTAGCACTAATCTAGTTTCTTTAGTATATCTCGTCGATCTATGAAATCTTCTGTTTATGAAGAACTTCCTACTGAGGAAGTGGGTATTCATTCTCCCTTCTTATAAGTGTATTTAATATCCCCATATTCTAAGTTTTACTATTTACTCAAACTGAGGTTAGAATTTCTCTGGGATAGAAAATAATCAACTAGTCAAAATTTAAACCAATGGCGTAAATTGGGGGTAGAGGTAGGGCCAGGGCCGGATTTAAAGCTTTGCGGCTTCTAAGCCCAAGCGTGTTTGTCGTTTCGATCTTACGATATTTTCAGGGAAACTCCAAACATTCTGGGACGGTGGAAGCACTAAACAGAACGCAATTGATGAGAAGTAATGAAAGAGAGGTGATACCAAAATCTCAGCTGCCATTCTAGGGAGACATCTGGCAGTTTATAAGCGGCCACAGAATTCTTGTCTTGTTTTAAAATCACTTTTCTATGAATAGACAACACAGTCACGGAGTGCACTTGACACTTTGATGGTAAATTGCATCATTCCAGTTTTTGTTAAGAAAAACATTACTCAGTGATGATTTATTGTGCCCCCTGGCATTTTGCACTCTTAGGTCCAGACGTAGGGGGCCTATTGGTAAAGCTGAGCCTGTGTAAGGGACCTGTGTCCTCTATATATTTTGTCCCCTTCCTAGATTTCGAAAAACATATTTTTGAGGGCGCCTTCATAGGAAAGTGTCTTTTTTTTTGGTATTTTCTTCGAAAAATGATAAACATGCTCCCTTCAGATATTTAAAAATATACTTTACCCATCCCTAAGTTCTCATGAATTGACGCCGCTAACTGAAACTAATCAGCTATTTCATTTGTTAAGTCCAAATTTCAACAAGTAAATTTGGGGAAACAGGTTTCTCCTTTTTCATAGTAACGTATCTGAAAAACACATTTTTCAGATACGTGCCCCCTTCAGATATTGCCCCCGTCGGAAATTGGAAAATACACTTTACCCATCCCTAAGTTCTCATGAATTGACGCCGCTAACTGAAACTAATCAGCTATTTTAATTGTAATGTCCAAATTTCAACAAGTAAATCGCAGGCAGCGCGCTAGCGCTGCCTAAGTAAAGAACGATGAGGGCACAATGTGTTGTTGTTTTTTTCTTTTGTTTTTTTCTCGATACCCGGGCACTTCGCATCGAAGGAGTCGTCGTAGAAACTTCGAAAAGGGCTCATTCGATTGGAAATTGGAGTGGCTAGTGCCCTTTTTAATAGTCGAAAGTGATTGGAGGGCAACTAGCCCCCCCACGCCCATCATTCCCCCAAACACATCCAATCAAAATTTTGAGATAGGCATTTTGTTCAGCGTAGCTGATTTCCAAATAGAAAATATGTTTTTGAGAAGGACACTCCCCCACAACCCTCAGGGCAAGGGTTTTAAGTTATGCCCTTGGAGCATATAAGGTTTTTATAGAAGGCGTTGTCGTAGAAACTTCAAAACAGGCTCATTCGATTGGAAATTCAAAGGGCTAGTGCCCTTTTTAATAGTCAAAAGTGATTGGAGGGCAACTAGCCCCCCCCCCGCCCATCGTTTCCCCAAACACATCCAATCAAAATTTTGAGATAGCCATTTTGTTCAGCATAGTAGATTTCCAGATAGAAAATACGTCGTTTGAGGAGAACACTCCCCCACAACCCTCAGGGCAAGGGTTTTAAGTTATTCCCTGGGGACATATAAGGTTTTTATGAAGGTGTTGCCGTAAAAACTTTAAAAAGGCTCATTCGATTGGAAATTCAAAGGGCTAGTGCCCTTTTTAATAGTCAAAAGTGATTGGAGGGCAACTAGCCCCCTCCCCTCCACGCCCATCATTCCCCCAATCACATCCAATCAAAATTTTGAGATAGCTATTTTGTTCAGCGTAGAGGATTTTCCGATAGAAAATATGTTTTTGAGGTGAGTACTCCCCCACAGCCCTCAGGGCAAGGGTTTTAATTTATGCCCTGGGGGCATGTAAGGTTCTTATAGAAGGCGTTGTCGTAGAAACTTCAAAAAAAGCTAATTCGATTGGAAATTGAAAGGACAAGTGCCCTTTTTAATAGTCGAAAGTGATTGGAGGGCAAATAGCCCTCCTCCCGCGCCCATCACTCCCCCCAAGCACATCTAATAAAAATTTTGAGATAGCCATTTTGTTCAGCGTAGTTGATTTCCAGATAGAAAATATGTTTTTGAGGAGGACACTCCCCCACAGCCCTCAGGGCAAGGGTTTTCAGTTATACCCTTGGGGCATATAAGGTTTTATAGAAGGCGTTGTCGTAGAGACTTCAAAAAAAGCTAATTCGATTGGAAATTCAAAGGGCTAGAGCCCTTTTTAATAGTCGAAAGTGATTGGAGGGCAACTAATCCCCCTTCCACTCCCACCCTCCCACGCCCATCCTTTCATTTGCCCATTATGTTTAAAAACTAAATGTTGCCTTAAGATTAAATCAAAATGCACTGTGATAATGCTAATTCCCAATAAAGCATCTCAGCAGTACCCCAAGAACGACTGAGGTTATTATGTTCAAACTTTCGGGCTACCTCTTCTCTTAAAATTTAACCAAATCAAAATAGCGTAAGTGTATCCAAGCTATCAAAGAAAGCAAACAGATTTTTTTTGTGAATGGTATCAAGTTTTCCATTTCAGATCAACTAGAGGAGGTATGAAACTAAATTAAACAGCACTTTTTGTGTCCAGATTTATAAAAGGGTGTATGTTGTTAAAAACTGCTGAAAGTTTTTCTCCAGCATACAAATAGCAGGCCAAACTATAAAATTTTAAAAAACGAAAATATTTAAAGTATTATTTTCTTTTTCCCTGAAAAGATTGTCAATATAAAACGAACCAAAATTAATTTAAAAAACTTTTTCCACAAAATAAGTTTTTCAAAGAAAAGTAAAGAACTCCATTAAACAAAAAATGAGCAAAAATAAAATTAAATAATCTACCAAGCGTGAAACTATCACAAATCAGCATCGATAAATAAATGAAACCCAAAACGAACAGAAATTACAATAAATAACCGAGTCAAACTCAAAACGAGCAGAAATTAACATAAGTTGGGCGCAAAACCCCTATGCCTTCCCTAGACCAGAACTAAATTTGCACTTTACTGAAAAAATACAAATGAATGTCCATTGTCAGTTTAATATACATATACTGATATTTAGCAATCAAAATTTTAATATTATTTGATTTATTAAAGTTATAAAAGTAAAAACATTTATATTTTTCTCAGTACAGTGCAATTTATGTTCTTTTTTTTTTATTTTGAGCCCAACTTACGTTAATTTCTGCTCGTTTTGAGTTTGACTCGGTTATTTATTGTAATTTCTGTTCGTTTTGGGTTTCATTTATTTATCGATGCTGATTTGTGGTAGTTTCACGCTTGGTAGATTATTTGATTTCATTTTTGCTCATTTTTTGTTTAATGGAGTTTTACTTTTCTTTGAAAAACTAATTTTGTGGAAAAAGTTTTTTTAATTAATTTGGGGAAACAAGTTTCTCCTTTTTCATAGTAACGTATCTGAAAGACAACTACTTTGTGTAAATTATCTATACTATTTAAAATTATTATATTTGGCTCTTATCAATATGGGTCTTACGCAATAATGGCACAGGGGAAATGTCCAAGCAATGGTTTGTAGCCTTATTGCCAGCTATACGCAGTGAAACCACAAACACTTTGTGATGGGGAGCTACTTTAACCCCCCCCCCCCCCAATTAAGATCTATTGAAGCTTTAAAACAATAAGATGGAGCCAGGCGGCATTAAGATATGACATGACAAAAGTTACCCTAAATAGAAAGGGACTTCCACCACATTTCTCCCAATTTAACTTTTGGTTGTTGATTCCGCCTTACGGAAAATATTGCATTTTCAATATTGTTCAGTTGATGAAAACATAAAAACCCTTTGGTTTCTTTTTTCCTAAATAAAACAAGTGTAGTTATCAATTCGTATTTTGTTGTGTTACACTACTTTCTAAGTGTAATATTAAAGTAAAGAGAACTAGAATTCTAGCTTGTAAAAATTTTCATGAAAATACCCCCCCCCCCCCCTGAAAAACAGGAAGCTATTTAGGGCCCTGTTTAACTCCTTTTTTATTTAATATCAATTATATTTATAATCATCTGGAGCAAATAAGCTCAATCCCCTTCAAAATCTTCCAAAATCTGAGGAGGAATAGGTTTGTGCGGAATGATTACACCAAGTATACAGAAATGCTCTTCGATTTGAAAGTTGTACACATGATTAGACGTTTTAT
Organism: Artemia sinica; assembly: GCA_027921565.1. Lineage (NCBI taxonomy): Eukaryota > Metazoa > Arthropoda > Branchiopoda > Anostraca > Artemiidae > Artemia > Artemia sinica. The sequence continues at coordinate 70,066,993 of CM051258.1, forward strand.
CTTTTTGGATGAAAATTAAATTTGCTTTCCATATTTAAACGGGTTAATGGATCGGAATGCCGCCACGATATCACAGCAAATGAGGTGGGTGGGGTATGGTGGGGTGCTTTGCACGGGTGGGGTATGGAGGGTTGTTGCAACCATTCCTTTTTTTAAACCAATGCTTTCTTAAAACTAGGTATTTAAATGATTACTGTTACCCAGCCATTGAAGCGGTGATGTCAGTTCAAGACGAAGCTGTAGAGGGGAGCAAGGATTTTTTTAATGATATACAAAAAAAAAATGTGATTTTCAGAATATTTGGGAGAGAATAATTTAGCTTTTTTCATTTTTAATGAAGATACCAAAAAAGAGCTATCAAAAATCCCTCATTGGCACCCCTGCTTTGAACACTTTCCGAACGTGCCACTGTCACAACTAATTGAAAAGGTGTCTTTGAATCACGGGCACGAATTTATGAAAGTTTAGGGGCAAGGACTTTTTTTCGATTTTTTAAGTAGAAACCCAAAATAAAAGATATTTTTCAAAACCTAGGAGGGTATTAAAAAAAAAAAATCCCGAAAACAGGTTGTTTTTAATACCCTCCATTGGCAACCCTGCATTGGAAAATATCTGAATGCGCCAGAAGGTTTGACTGCAATGCGATAGAAAAATGAATAAATTTCGTGAAACTTGCCAAAAACCAAACTAAATAATAATATTAATAATTGATTACATGGACAAATTACCTTGGGTACGTTTCATCCGGTGATAAATAACTAATTGTAGAAACCCCGGCACGGCAAAAAGTACTGGTTTATCTGAATTAAGTAACTGTAGCTAATTTTCGCTCGGTTGATCACATGTTTTTTATAATAGCTGGACGAGCTTGATGAACGGGTGAAACGGTAGCTCTGTTGCTTTGCATCACGCTTTGCATATATAAAGAAGATTTTTAAAGGATTGAAGTATGAAAAGGATTTATTTATTGCGTCAAGGCTTATGCTCTCTGTACAAGTTTTTGGTAGTATATTTTCTCCAGTCCTACGGTTATAATCGTTTAACATATGTAACTGTAGAATTCTGAAAACTAGCGCTTCAGTCAAAGTTGAGCTTGCTTGAGTTTTATTTAGAGAATTAATTAAAAAAACTTTTTCCAAAAAATAAGTTTTTCAAAGAAAAGTAAAGAACTCCATTAAACAAAAATGATCAAAATTAAAATTTACCAAGCTCGAAACTACCACAAATCAGCATCGATAAAAGAAATGAAACCCAAAACGAACAGAAATTAAAATGAATAACCGAGTCAAACTCAAAATGAGCAGAAATTAACATAAGCTGGGTTCAAAACCCCTATGCCTTCCCAAGGCCAGATCATAATTTGCACTTTACTGAAAAAAATACAAATGAATGTGCATTGTCAGTTTAATATACATATACTGATATTTAGTAATCAAAATCTTAATATTATTTGATTTATTAAAGTTGTAAAAAGCAAAAATATTTTTTTTTTCCAGTAAAGTGCAAATTATGATCTGGCCCTGGGAAGGCATAGGGGTTTTGGCGAAGGCATAGGGGTATGCGAAGGCGAAGGCATAGGGGTATGGAGAAAAAAAAAAAAAAACAACACAATGTGCCCACATCGTTCTTTACTTATATGCAGCACTAGCGTGCTGCCTATGAAAAGGTGGGCGTGGGAGGGGAGTTAGTTACAGTCCAATCACTTTCAACTATTAAAAAGGGCACTAGCCCTTTGAATTTCCAATCAAATGAGCCTTTTTTGAAGTTTCTATGACAACGTCTTCTATAAAAACCTTATATGCCCCCAGGCCATAACTTAAAACGCTTGCCCCGAGGGTTTTAGGGGAGTGTCCTCCTCAAAAGCATATTTTCTATCTGGAAATCAACAACGCTGAACAAAATGGCTATCTCAAAATTTTGATTGGATGTGCTTGGGGGAATGATGGGCGCGGGGGGGCTAGTTGCCCTCCAATCACTTTCGACTATTAAAACGGGCACTAGCCGTTTGAATTTCCAATCGAATGAGCCTTTTTTGAAGTTTCTACGACAACGCCTTCTATAAAAACCTTATATGCCCCCAGGGCATAACTTAAAACCCTTGCCCCGAGGGTTTTGGGGGAGTGTCCTCCTCAAAAAGATATTTTCTATCTGGAAATTAACTACGCTGAACAGAATGGCTATCTCAAAATTTTGATTGGATGTGTTCGGGGGAACGATGGGCGTGGGGGGGGGGGGGGGGGTAGTTTCCCTCCAATCACTTTTGACTATTAAAAAGGGCACTAGTCCTTTGAATTTCCAATCGAATGAGCATTTTTTGAAGTTTCTACGACAACACCTTCTATAAAAACCTTATTTGCCCCCAGGGCATAACTTAAAACCCTTGCCCCGAGGGTTTTGGGGGAGTGTCCTCCTCAAAAAGATATTTTCTATCTGGAAATCAACTACGCTTAACAAATGGCTATCTCCAATTTAGATTGGATGTGTTTGGGGGAATGATGGGGGGGGAGGCTAGTTGCCCTCCAATCACTTTTGACTATTAAAAAGGGCACTAGCCCTTTGAATTTCCAATCGAATGAGCCTTTTTTGAAGTTTCTACGATAACGCCTTCTATAAAAACCTTATATGCCCCCCAGGGCATAACTTAAAACCCTTGCCCCAAGGGTTGTGGGGGAGTGTCCTTCTCAAAAAGATTTTCTATGTGGAAATCAACTACGCTGAACAAAATGGCTATCTCAAAATTTTTATTGGATGTGTTTGGGAGAATGATTTGCGGGGGGGGGGGGGCTAGTTGCCCTCCAATCACTTTCGACTATTAAAAAGGGCAATAGCCACTCCAATTTGCAATCGAATGAGCCCTTTTCGAACTTTCTACGACAACTCCTTCGATACGAAGTGCCCGGGTATGGAGAAAAAAAACGCATTGTACCCATCGTTCTTCTTTACTTAGGCAGCGCTAGCGCGTTTCCTATGATTAAAATTGTATACTAAAATCTATTGATGTTATTGCCACTGAACGAATATTAAGAGCCTTATATATATTTTCTGCACGCAACTCAAGGGCTTTTCTGCTCCTAATTCTGTTTTGTTGCGGCAGTTTTGTGTTTCCAGTAAATCGCTAGTTTTTCAGCGTCAGCTTATTTGAACCAGTTTGACAGTTATATGTTGTATGAATCAATAAACTCCACAAAATACACTTCAACATAAACTCCCCCGTAAGACTCTATGGCCAGGAAAAAAACAGGGGATAAACAAAAATGAAACAAATACATAAAAAACAAAAACAATTTTAACATCATACATTCACACCTTTAGGAGACTCAACACAAGAGAAAAAAAAAATTCGAAACAGCAATTGTTGTTGACTTTAGTTTTCAATTCGCCCTTTACTTTATTAACAAAACCTCAGTTTTTAAATGTCAAGTTCTTTTTTTAAATAAATTTATTTGACAAATTTCTTCATTTTAACCCCAATGAAACAATTCAATTAGTTATTTTTTTTTTTATTTCTTAAAATATGTATTAGATTTGCAATTATTTTTTATTTTGATGAACATCTTTGACTATGACTGTATATGACTGTATGCCTCAAAGTAGTGAAGGGGTGTAAACATCACTGAGCTCCACGCCGAGCAAGGTGATGGCCAACACGCTTCGGGTGATCGCAAGACTGGGGACCTTGTGGTGTACCTTATCCCCAAGAAACGCTCAATGATGATGACAAATATGATGATGAAAGTTCGGCTACGGTATTCCCGGTATTATGCGATGCGACGAGAATGGCGCTCTCGTCGAAAAGTATGCTAGCTACCGTCCTATCAAGAAGGCAAGGCCTGAAGATCGGCTGCTGGAACCTGTGCTCGATTAAATGTTCATTGACACAAGCTATTGTAGCTGATGAATTTTATCTTTATAACCTTGATATTCTCTGCGTTTCTGAGACGAAACTAAATGGACGTAACATCTTGACCCTTGAATCCTCGGCTGGGAAGGCGGTCTCTTTTTGTAACTCGGGACCATTAGATGGATCTGGCCGAGCAGGAGTAGGTATCCTGTTGTCCCCCAAAGCAGTCATCAAATATGAACCTGTGTCTGAGAGAATCGTACGGGCAAGAATTTAAGGTCGCACGAACAATCTGACTATCCTTAGCGTTTACGCCCCAATAAGAGATGCCACTGAACAGCAAAAATATCAGTTTTACCGTGACCTGCAGACAGTCATTGATAAGATTCCCCGGAAAGATATCCTCCTAATTGGAGGCAACTTCAATGCCAGAATCGGTGGAAGCTGAATAACTCGGAACAGGCGAGCGGCAAGCACGTCCTCTGGGACAGGTGCACAAATGGAAACAGGCTTTTGCTGTTCGCAGTGCAGAACAATCTCGCTGTGGCTAACACCTGGTTTAGGCACAACCCGTGTCATACGTATACATGGGAATCCCGCGATGGAAGAGTAAAGGCCCAAATAGATTATCTCCTTCTATCCCGACGATGGAAATCCATGGTGAAAACAAACTTCTTGCTGAAAACAAGGCTAAAGTACAGACTTAGGAAGACTACTATGCGGAACCAGAAAATAGACGTGTCGAAGCTGAAAGTAGATGAGTACTGAGGAGCATTTGTCCTTGAACTATCAAACCACTTTGCTGTCCTTCAAGATGACACCGAGGAGGCAACCCCAACTGATCAGCGCCCCAACTGCCCCAAGATAAAGATTAAGAAGAAATGGAGCAAATTCAAGGACCACATCAATGAAGCTGCCTCAAACACACTTGGGTTTGTCAAGCGTAAAACCAAGAAATGGATCTCAGAAAAAAAACACTCAAACTCTCTGCCAAGAAAAAAGAAATGACCAACAAGAAGTTCCCCACATAAAAAGTGCTACGACAAAATGTCACAAATCGGCAAGAGCTGACAAAAAAGCCTACTGGTCTAATGTTGCCAGTGATATGGAAAGAGTCGCATCACGGAACAATACACGAAAACTCTATCATATGCTTGGAGAATGCACTGGGAAGAAGAGGCAAACTACCATCCCCTCGCTTATGGCGAAGGAAGGGAAAATACTCACAAGCAGCGAGGAGCGTATCGAAAGATGGCGAGTTCACCTCCAAGAGCTATTGAGATCAGAAGACAATAGTAATCGAAAGCAACCACTTACAGCACCGCAGAACCCCCCGCACAACCAGGCTTATGAAAATGTATGTACGGATCCACCCTCCAGGGATGAAGTAATTAAGGCGATCCAAGTTTTGAGAAACCATGAAAGCCCAGGAATAGATGGGATTCCTGCCGAGCTACTGAAAGCTCTCCCCAAGGTGGTGGTGGATGAGCTTCATGGCGTGATAACTGAACGCTGAGACAATGAATACATCCCAGATGACTGGAAGACCTCAAATTGTCCCTACCTTCAAAAAAGGAGATCGAATGGACTGCAAAAACTACCGAGTTAAATCCCTTATCCCCATTGCTGCCAAGCTGTTCGCATTCATACTTTTAAACAGATTCAGAGACACAAGAAACAGCCGAACGCGACCCAACCAAGCAGGATTCAGGCCGGGGATGGGTTGCTGTGACCAGATTTTTAGCTTGCGACAGATCCTTGAACAACGGTTTAAACACCAGCAGGAAACAATCCAAATCTTCATAGACTTCATTACCGCGTTTGATTCGGTCCATCGTGATGCAATATGGGAAGCAATGAGAGAAGACGGTGTGCCTGAGAAAATCATCAATCTGCTCAAGGCACACTATGCTGGAACAAATGCCCAGGTAAGAGTCGATGGCGATCTTTCAGATCTGGTCCTGATCGAGGAAAGTATGCGTCAAGGCTGTGTCGTTTCACAAACTTTGTCCAACTTCGTTATCTATTGGATCCTCAGGGTCTTGGACAAGTATAAAGGCGTTGCAGTGAGCCCGTCCTTCTCTCCGCCACAAATCTTGACTATGCTGACGATGTGGACATGCTTGCTGAATCTGTTGCAGAAGCCCAGGCTATGATAAATGACGAGTCAAGGCACTCTCGACTGGTCTCCAAATATGCGAACAGATGGGATGGATGATGAAACCCCTGTGACCCTAAATGGTAATCAGATAGAGGACGTCCAGTCATTTAAATACCTCGGATCGACGGTAAACCCTGCCGGCAAATCTTCAGAAGAAATCCAGAGCCGCATATCGTTAGCCTGGAGTGTCTTCCTTCAACTGCGGAAGTATCCCTGGAAGTGGAGCGAAATATTGCCACGCACAAAGCTCCGAGTGTATGAAGCTATGGTTCTCACTGTCCTCCCTCTATGGATGTGAAACGTGGTCATTTAAAGCAGCCGAAGCATTGAGCTTGAATATATTCAACCACAAATGCCTGCGCTATATCCTGGATATCCGCCTCTCAGATAGAATTTCGAATGGAGAAGTAAAGAGAAAATGTGGGGATCGCCCACTTGTCTCTGACATTGTTAAGCACAGGAGACTGAGATGGTTTGGCCGCACAATGAGCAGACCAGATGACCATATAAGCAAAAAATGTCTCAAATGTCTACCACTACCGGCATGGAAGAAGAGGGCAGGAGGTCAAAAGAAGACATGGCTAGCAACAGTTAAGTCTGATCTGGAGCCAATCAGGGGATTCCGAAAATACGGCCGTCACTGGGATCGCCAGTGGCTGGAAATGGTGGAGCCTGCCACCCTCGAGCGAAACCTATGGAAGGAGAAATGTCATCTGCTGGGCACCACGGTGAGTCTGGATGTGGCTTGAACGTGCAGCAAGTAAAAGTACAAGTAAGTACTATGACTGTATAACATTTGCAATAATACCATTTTTCAACGTTTTTGTCTCGGCTATTTTATTTATCTTCCCTTTAAGTGTCATTTTTGTCATCGAACATCCTATTTCTTCTTTTTTTCTATTCCTTTTCTCAATTATTTCCTTTTTCTTTTCTTGGTTCTATTCTTTTCTTCTCTTTAGTTTTCTTTGCCATAGTCAAAGTATAATGGGAATATTCAAACAGTTGGTGGTGACGAACCGTAATTAAGGAGTGACTCAGCCCAATAGTAACCGAAAGTCTAAAAAACAAATTTTTATAACAATTAATACATCAAAATAATTGGTTTTTTATGCTGATTCCAAATATGTAAAATTCATTAAGTTTAATGTTACCCATCAAAAACTACGATCCTGACAACATTTTTATGGTTTTGTAGAAAGGGGAAAATATATTCTAAAAAAGCCAAGCGATCTTAATGAAAGTCATATATAAGAAAATCCAGTTTTAAAGTTTTCAAACATCTCTACAAAAATGTGGGATTTCGCATTTTTGCATTTTTCAAGAAAGATCACGAATGCGTCTTTATTTGTTTGTTTTGTATTTTTCTCCACGGGTGGTCATATTAAGCCAGTGGCCCTTGAAGATTGGGAGGGGACTCACCTGAAGGAAAATTCAAAGTTCTAGTGCCCTTTTAAGTGACCAGACATTGGAGGGAAACTATCTCCCTTCCATGCCCCTTTTCCTCCAATGATATCTGATCAAAACTATCAGATAGCCATTTGATTCAGAATAGTCGAAAACTCTGATAACTACTCTTCTCAGGATGACATGAACCCCCCCCCCCCCCACAGCCCCTGGGGATAAAATTTTACAATTTTCAATTGTTTATGCTTCGGGATGTTTTTTTACGGGGGACGGATCCCACGGTGAAAATTATCTTTGGGGAAAAAATTTCCGGGGAAATTTTCCAGGGGAATTTTACGCGGGGAAAAGGACTGTAAGTTATATAATTTGCCAATTCTTTATATATAGTATTTTCTATTGGGAAACAAACGGGAATTTTCCGAAGGGGAGCCTTCCATGGGGGGGCGAGGGATTTTCAGTAGAAAATTCTCCACAGAAGATGAGAATTTCTCGTCATGAATTGAAAGACGATTAGAAACTAGATTAAACAACATTTTTACGCTATTAAAGAGAATTTTCTAGGGAGAACCGTCCCGTGGAAATTTTCAGCGAGGAAGGAATAGTCGTGGGAGAATTTTCCCGGGCTGTGAATTTAAGCGGGGGTTTAATTTTCCTCGGAGAGAACTTTTCGTTGGAATGGTGAAATTTTCTCGCGGAGAGAAGAGGGAGATTTCCCGTCAGGATTTGAAAAACGATCAGAAACTAAATAAAAAACGAGGTTTTTCTACTGAAAGTAAGTAGCAACATTAAAACTTAAAACGAAGAGACATTATGCTGTATATGAGCAGGCTGAACCTCATTCTCTGCTCTAAGTTTGGATTTTTGGCCCAAGCTTCTAAGAACACAAAGGCCGTTTTGCCGTTTAATCTGAACAAGAAGCTCATTTGAAGCACTAAAAAATTTAGCTCTGCGAATGAGGGTTGATGAATGGGCAGCCCTCCTTATATACAGAATAATTTTTGTTCGTTTTAAGTTGTAATGTTGATTCTTACCTTCAGTTAGAAAAAAATGATTTTTTAATTAAATCTGTAAAAGGACAAAGTTTCAGTATTTTCTTTGTCGCTGAAAAAATCACATCTTTTGCTTCAGTCGACCTACAAAGTGCCATTTTCTTTACGTATTTACTCAAAGACAATTAATGCAGGAACACCAATTCACGAAAATGTTAGGGAAAGGATTTTTTTTAATATATATACTAATATATATATATATATATATATATATATATATATATATATATATATATATATATATATATATATATATATATATATATATATATATATATATATATATATATATATATATATATATATATATATATATATATATATATATATATATATATATATATATATATATCAAAAAAGGGTAAATACGTCCTGAGACCAAACTGGCTACGCATAACACATAATAAAAAGAATTTTCTAAAATCTAGGGTTGAGGAGGGTAAACAATCCAGGTGATTGACAATTGCCAACCCCGTGCCGTTCAATTGGTGGCCCCGATTCGATGAGGTCTTCTTGCAATGATACATAAATCCAATGGCGTTCGGTCTCAGGACAGGAAAAAAACGATAGCACTTGTGGTGATGACAGTAAATGCAACTTTGTGATGACAGTGCATTGCATTGCATTGCACTGCATTGCATTGCAATGCAGCAAAGTTACTTTGTTGCATTGCAAAAAAAATCTTAATGCCAATAATATTGCCAGTCTAAGGGATGTTCGAATTTCTTTGGGTATCTTTTGCGTATCATTGAGTATATCTTTGAATATCATTACTTTTGCTAAAAAGTTTTGAAGAAATTGGCAAACCAGATGAGGGCTGTATACTTTTGCGTCTCACTATTTCCACAGCCTCACGCCTTTGTCAAGTCTGTCTACATATGTTCCAGATCTTTAGTTGAAACATGTATATTTTTGGCAGCTGTTAAAGTGGCCAAACATTCCTAACCCGAATAATCAGAAATGTATCTAAAAATAGATTAAATTGCGGGCCAAATCTTAATACATTATTCTTATCATGCACGCTAGAGAGCCAAATTGCGACAGTAATTAGTCTTCATAGGTAGGGTTTAGAAACTCGATTGGGAGGGGGATTGCCTCCCTCTAGATTTCCCCCTTCTAGATTGAAGTTTTTGGGGGCTATTTTCATTACAAACTAGAAAATCGAGAAGAGGAGAAGAAGAAGAAGAGAAAACAAGGATAATTACAGCCAGTGAATAATCAAAGAGAACAACGCAAATATTTCGGTCGAAACCTCCGCTTGACTGTCCTCGGAGCTGTATAATAATAAAAATCAAACAGTTCGTGGTAACGAACTGTAAGTAAGGAGCGACCCGGCTCAATGGTAACCGAAACTCTAAAAAATGGGATTTTGATACCAATAGAGACATCAAAAGAATCAGATTTTAATTCTGATTTCAAATATATAAGTTTCATTAAGTTTAATCTTACCCATCAAAAGTTACGTGCCTGAGAAAATTTGGCTGATTTTCGAAAAAAGGGGGAAAGACCCCCTAAAAGTTATAGAACCTTAATGAAAATCACACCATCATAGGCAGCGTATCAGAGAACCCTACTGTAGAGGTTTCAAGCTCCTATCTACAAAAATGTGGAATTTTCCATTTTTTGCCAGAAGAAAGATCACGGATGCGTGTTTATTTGTTTGTTTGTTTGTTTGTTTGTTTTGTTTTTTTTTCCCCAGGGGTGATCGTATCGACCCAGTGGTCCTAGAATATCGTGGGAGGGCTCATTGGAACGGAAATTAAAAGTTCTAGTGCCCTTTTTAAGTGACCAAAAAAAAATGGAGGGCAACTAGGCCCCCTCCCACGCTCATTTTTTTCCCAAAGTCACCCGATCAAAATTTTGAGATAGCCATTTTGTTCAGCATGGTCGAAAATATGATAAAAATGTCTTTTAGGATGACTTGATCCCCCAAAGTCCCCAGGGGGAGGGCTGAAAGTTATGAACTTTACTCAATGTTAACATATAGTATTGGTTATTGGGAAGTATACAGACTTTTTCAGAGGAGATTTTTTCTGGTAGGTGGGGGAAGGAGAGGGTCGGGGGCTATATGGAAGGATCTTTCCATGAAGGAAGTTTTCATGGGGGAAGGGACATTGCTATGAAGGGGGCGCCGGATTTCCCAGCATTATTAAAGAAAAAGATCAGGAATTAAATAAAAAAAAAAAAGTTTTTCAACTGATCAACTGATTGTGATTAAGAGGTCATTTTTAAAGAACTGGAAAAAAAATTCGAACTATAGTTTAAAGAGCAGGGTATTGACTAGGGGGCGAACCCCCTAACATACGTGTTAAAAATTTATGAATATAGAAGTTTGTTACGTAAGTTAATTCTAAGTTACGTATATTTATTACTAATAAAAACGTTCGTAAATAAAATTAAACAAGTTTCGAGAAAGCCATTTAACCAAATATAATATGCAAATTTTGTTTTAATTATTCATGTACGGTGAGCCAAAATCAAAACCTGCATTAATTCAAAAACGTTCAAAAATTAAATAAAAAAAACAAGTTTTTTTTTTTTTTTTACTGAAAGTAAGGAACGACGTTAAAACTTAAAACGAACAGAAATTATTCCGTATGTGAAGGGGGCTGTCCCCTCCTCAACGCCTCGCTCTTTACGCTAAAGTTTGACTTTCTCACAACTCTATTTTTTTAAACAATAAAAAAAACTTTAGCGTAAAGAGCGAGGCGTTGAGGAGGGGACAGCCCCCTTCACATACGGAATAATTTCTGTTCGTTTTAAGTTTTAACGTCGTTCCTTACTTTCAGTTAAAAAAAACTTGTTTTTTTTATTTAATACAGATAAAAGTCCAAAGGATAATATAAAATCAAGCACTGACTTTAGTATTATTCAGCAAAATAAAATTAATTTAAACTAATTAATTAAATTAATTATTTTTTTTAGTTAGTTCAAAGGATAAAAGTCCAAAGGATAATATAAAATCAAGCACTGACTTTTTAGTATTATTCAGCAAAATATAATTAATTTAATTAATTATTTTAATTAATTAGATTAAAGAATACAAATACAGATAAAATTCCAAAGGATAATATAAAATCAAGCACTGAAACTAAAATAAAGAAGACCCTTTCCAAGCAACGATGAAAGATATTGTTACCCTTTCATCATTACTTGGCAGGGGTCTCCTTATTTTAGTTTCAGTGTTTGTTTTAAGGTTTGATTTTATATTATCCTTTGGACTTTTATCTGTATTTTTATTATTATCCAGCATGACTCTTTAGTATTATTCAGCGCTAGTATTATCACCTTAAAGAGTTAAGGTGACCGGAGGACAGCTACCCCTCCCACATCCTATTTTTCACAAATGTATCCGATAGAAATTTTGAGATAGTTATTTGTTTAAAAATAGTTCAAGGTCATAAAACAAGGCCTTTGGGGCTGACCTTACGCCCTAGAGTCTGGGGGTAAGAATTACAAGCTATAACCTGGGGGCATATAAGGTTTTTATAAAAGGGGTGATCGTGTGAACTTTAGAGGAGGCTCATTTGATTGGAAATGTACTCGTATAGTTCCAGTTCCCTTTTTAAGAGTCAAATGTAATGAAGGGAAACTACCCCTCCCTCCCTGACATTCTCTGTTCTAAAAAACACATTCGATCGAAACTGTAGCCATTTTTTTTACCAATAGTCCAAAGAGCATATAACACTGTTTTCAGGGTGGACGAAACCCCCAGAGCCCATGGGCAAGGGTTGTAAGTTGTGCCCCAGGGCATATAAAGTTTTTATGGAAAGTGTGATCGTATAAACTTTATATTGGATGGGACACATTTGATTGGAAATTGGAAGTTTTAGTGCTCTTTTTAAGAGTCACAAGTGCTTGGAGGGTAATCAGCCCCCCAAGCTTATCGTTCCCCAAAATACATCCGATTACAATTTTAAGAGAGCTATTTTGTTCAGCAATCTTGAAAGGTCCAGTAATTATATCTGTTGGAACGTAAACCTCCCCACATTCCTCGGGACAAGGGCTGTAAGTTATGCACTTGGTTCATTGCGTACATATAGCATGTACTATTTGTTATTGAGAAAGGTATGCATGTTTGAACTTTACTTTCCAAGAAGACGAAGGACATTCAGGTGAGCCTTCAGAGAATTTTGAGGGGAATGTTGAACAAAGTCAAAAAACGTTATGTGTAAACAGATTTTATAAAGGGTGTAGCTCAGGAATGACTGATTATATTAATTTAGAACTTTCAGGAAATGTTAAGGAAGATGATCAAAAAGCCAATATTTGCATGCTACCAATACTACTACAACTACCACCACTACTATTACCCCACTACTCCATTTACAATAATGAAGGCATAATACAATGTATCTTTATCTAGGCCAGAAAATAATTTGCACTTTACTCAAAACAAAATACGTTTTAAATGTTTTTGCTTTGTTTTCTTATATAGATAAAAAAAATCATTAAAACTTTAAGGAATAAATATCACTATATGTAAATTAAACTGACAATCCATGGTAATTTTTTTTTCAGTAAAGTGCGAATTATTTTCTGGTCCTGAGAAGGCATGGAGGTTATTAGCCCCACTCTTGTTAATTTTTGCTCGTTTCGAGTTTGACTCACCTATTTATTGTAATTTCTGTTCGTTTTGATTTATTGATAGGGATTTGTGGTAGTTTTTACCCTTGGAAGATTACTTGACTTTATTTCGGCTGATTTTTGGCTTAATGGATCTCTTTACTTTTCTATGAAAAACGTGTTTTGTTGAAAAGGTTTTTTTTTTAAATTAATACCTTTGACTGGATCATTATTTTATTATTATTTTCGTTTCCTATGGGCTGTGTTTCGCTATTTAATACCGGCCATTTATTTTTGTTTTCATTTTTTATTTTGTTTTCATATTTCTACTATAAAAATTTTATTTTTTTTTCATTTTTTATTTTGTTTTCATATTTCTACTATAAAAAATACAGAAAACAAAAAAGGTCCCCGATAGGTTTTGAACGATTCTTACCTTCACAAGAAAACAGAAAAAAACTTTGCCACCCCCCCTAAATTCTCAAGAATTGGTACCGATGACGGAAAGGAGTGATAACAAAGGATTTAAAGGAAGTTCGAACCTCACAGGAGGGAGTAAATAATGAAGCTTTGAGCAGCTTGGGGTTTAAAAGGAGCATGCCCAGGTATGTTTTGACACGATTTATTCTTTTTCTTTATGTACAGATTACAAGCAAAAAATCGGAAGTTTAAAACTGCCGAAAACTAAGGATTTAATACATTTTGCTGTGCTTCATTGAAAAGTCTTATGCACTAATTTCAACAGGATCTCGAGGAGAACGTTTACCACGGTTTTTCACGTTTTTTTTTACGGTTTTTCACGGATTTTTTTCTTCGAGTCTACTGAAAATCTATCGATTTTGAACGAACGTTTGTCCAATTTTTCAAAAAAGACGTGGATATTCCTTGCTTCTCTTTCTCGTTTTTCTTTTTGGAAAGCAAACTTAGAATCCTTCAAAATACTCATGGTGGGAGTTACTTAAAATGTTTGATTTAGAGTTGGATTTTTGCAACCATTCTCATCGACATTGAACTTAGACTAAAACGCTCTACGTCCCCAATTTCCTAAATATATCTAGTGCATAAATACCTTGGGATAGGTTGCCAACAAAAGACTTATGCGGTAGCTATGCTTTTATTATGCTTTTTTTAGCTTTACACACAGTCATGAGTGATATCGATCCAACCCGACCGAAATAAATATTTTATATAAAAATCTGCAACCGGTAAATGGTTTCTTTTAGTTTACTGTGAACCAAGGCCGTATCCAGGGGGGTAGGGTTGACTCCCCCCGAAATGTTTGTCCGACTCGTAAAAACGAAACAAAAATGAATATGAAAAAAATTTGGATGCGTTTTTTTAAAGTTTATTTACCAATCAAACATCTAATAATTCCTCTTCCTCCCCAAAATTAAAGCCAAGTTAACCTTACAAAATAATAACAATAATAATAAAACAGAGATAATAATAATACTAATTAAATAAATAAAAGCAAAATCTCTTAATGATTAATTAACTATATTTATTGAAAGACAGTCAGAAAATTTTTAAATTATTTTTAAAAGACCCAAGGGAGCTCCTACATCTCAGCTCCTGTGAAATCATGTTCTGCACTTTCACGTGCGCCTCTTAATATTCTCACAGCACCTTATCTTGTTAATCTGCAGTCATGGTTGCAGTAGCAGCTACGGCCCAGTAAAAAAGTGAAAAAAAAAAAAACCGTAAACTCCGTAAACTAAGAAACGCAATAAAAATACTGTTAATTCTGAAAAAAAAAAATGCCATTTTTCATGACTTGTGGTAACTATTAAGCAGGCCATGTTTACATACCCTGTAATTTTCAAGCTGATCAGAGACAAAACTTCGAATTAATTGCACAATGGATAGTTCAACCCACATTTTTTTCTGTTGATCTCATTGAGAACCCCTTGGCTTAACCTACTTTCCCTGAAAGTTTCAAGTTGATCAGATAAAAAACAATGGTTGACCCAGTTTTGGGTGCAACGAATCGATACAGCCTAATATTTTATAGGGTCAAGAAATTTTTCGAAATATTTTCTCCTTTTCTGTTCGTTTTGCTCCGTAAACTGCAAGCCAATCAAAGACGACAAAAACTAGGCATATTTTAGGCGTCACAAACAAATACAACCAAATCTTTTCAATGTCTTTGTTGAGGTCCCCTTGTCCCTGTCTTTATATCCTGCAGGTTTTAAGTCAGCCAGGGAATGAATAATTCTGTTTTGAATATCCTTGCCTCACGAACTGATGCAAGAGCAAGTTTGGGCTGATTTTGGACCTTGCGAATCGATGAAGTCAAAATTTGTTTCAAATTAGTTTTCTGGATTATACTAAATTCTGAATCCGTATTCTGAAGCACTAAATTCTCTGCATCTATTTGACTAGATAATATAGCAGATCCCTCACTGGCTTGTTGAGAATAAAACGAGAGTTGTGTTTTTCGTTAGCCGTGGATATTGGTGAGCAGGGGCGGATCCAGTATTTTTGTAGGGGGGGGGGCTAAATAGGTTGATCCGATAAAGAAAATTTTAGGGGGGGGGGAAATAGGCTAATCCGATAAACTTGCTTTAGGAGCAAGTTTAATTAACGCAAACTTGAGTTAATTAAGCAAATTACACTACTTTAGACTACGCTAGGGAGGCATACCCCTCGCCCCCCTGAATCTGCCACTGTTGGTGAGTGGCTCACATTCAGTTAAAAACTTAAAAAGAGATAGTTTTTTTTTTAGTTTTTTAAATTTTTGATTCTGTTGATTTGACTTCATATGGTGGTATTTTTTTCTGCGTTGTTAGGTTTTGTTTATTCTATCAACTTGGGTGTTTATTTCATTTTTCTTTCTGCGTTGTTCTTTTGTCTTTTTATTTTTATTCGGTTTGTGTCGTTCGCATTTTGCTCAGCAAATGTGAACATTTTTCTTTGAAACTTTCTCTTATAGCGCTGAAGAAAAAAAAACGGCTGTCCTTTCGAAAACATTTGTCTTGTGTCTTCTAGTATTTTCGTTGGCCTTATTAAACCCCATTGCGGAACTTCACTTTATTTTATTTTTTTTTTTATTCTTTGCTTTTTCGAAAGTAATTTAGGACTTTATTTTGGCAGTCCAGTCTTCACTGGACCTTTTTAAGGCGCAAAATAGGTAAATTAGATGCATTAGAAGTGATTTTCTTAGGGAAGTACATTTCAGCGACCAAAAAGCAGCCTTCAATAAAACGACAATTGGCTTACTTTGCCTGAAAAAAGCTATAATGAAGACATGGCTCCGCAGAATAAACTATCTCAAGAACCTCTCTACCGTCCTTGAAGATTTCTTGAGAGGTAACTGAAGTGGGTTTGGGTAGAGAAGGAGTGTTTGCCAGTTTGTAAGCCTTGGGTGGCTTAGAGCTACGACGAGCTTGTAGTAGCAGTAAAAGATGCCTGGGGGGGAGCTCTTTAAATTAAACCAAAGAAGTGATTTTCTAAAGAAATTTGCTGGGTATATGTCTGTTTTACGCGTATCTGCAAAAGCTAAATTCTGTCACCGGATAGGAGCAAAACATCTTTAACACCAATTAATTAAGTAAATATTCACTTGGTCAAAAGAGACTTACCTAAATTGTTTTCGGCTAAGATGTTGAACAGTAGAACTGTAGAAGAGGTCAGTGTACGGTCTGCAACCCAAGTTGGAAATGGAAATCCAACCTAATTAAAAATAAAAATTATTAATTATGCAAGTTGAATTGGGGTCTCTAAAGTAGCCTTTACAGCCTGACCTCTCAAATTCAAGCCTTCATTAACATGACTGAAGTCAACAATTTACGGAGTATATATATAATATTTTTGCATAAGCTGTTTTTTTTTCCCCTGCTGTGTATTTAGGGATATGACCTGAAAATCCACAAGGATTTAAGGTTATTTAACTTGGAGATTACGCGGGTCTCAAGGAGTCTTCAACTCTCTGCCATCTAGTTTACATTTTGTAGCGCTACGAGTGGCACACTTCTGCCACGCTACATCTCTTTATTCCCGTTTAGCACAGTTCCACTACGTGTGGCGCGTGCCAACAGGTATACATGATTTGAGAGAGTATGTGACCCCTGGCGGGCCTGTATGGCTCTGTTTTCTGGACTTTGTTCAGTAGACTGCATTAGTGTTATTTACATTAACAAAGAAAATAGTATTTAAAACACGATCGATCACGTAGTACTACACGAAAAACTGACAATATGCTTTAATTTTTGCAATTTTACAATTGCATGTTAAACCTTAGCAAACATTTTATTTGCTGGGCATTTCGTGTTTGTCAATCGCCATGATATGGGGAAAAGTTTTACTTATTCCTACAACTCGTTTTATCACAATTAATATTAATCCATATGGAAACATGTTATTGATATACAATCATAGCATAGTCAACACTTATTTTAAGATCTCACCTAATCCGCTTAATATGGCCCAAAAAAGATAAATTTATTACCTAGCAGTCATAGAAAATTTACATTTGCCTTGCAAATAAAGTTGAGAAACGAAAGTTATTTAATTCCCGGCCGATGATTATGCGACAATAAAAGAAAAATATCGAGTGGTAGGATCAGGCATGTACGCAGGATTTTTTTCGGGGGGACAAATCCTTCAAACCCCTGATTCTGTGAGAAATATCAGAAAATTATGGGAAAATAAAAAAATCGTGAGGAGGGATCACGTCAAAAATTTCTACCGTGATGTCAGAGGAACATACATTGACTAGCAAAAAGCTGCACAAGAAGAGCAAATACTAAATTTTATTTTATCTTTTATTCTTTCATACAGAAAAGGGTTGTTGACTTTTCTGATGTCGGTCATATCATGGTTGCCCCAGTAGGGGCCACCCAGCAAAGAGCGAATCGTAGTCCATAGTAACCGAAAATCTAAAAGCGCGTGAAAAAAAATGAGCCAAAGGTTGTACCCAGACATGTAAGCACCCGTTCGTTCTTCCTGTAGCTTGCACATATTTTGGATTCATAGATTTTGTTTTTTATTTCTTATAAAACTTTTATCAACGAAATAACTGATTGCCGTGCTAGTTTTCGCAAATTGAAGGGATTTAAATCTGTTAAATTGGCTAGAAGTGGCAGATTATGTGCCACATGTAGCGCATGTACTGCACCCTTTATATCTTTAGCACTGAATTTTTTTTACAGAAGTGTCGTCTTGTTAGGGCTAGAACAGACGAAAGCAAGGACGTAAGTAAGATATGGTTTTCAATACCTCTCAGCAGAGGCATAGCTAGGGTTCTCAGCACCCGGGGACAATGATTGTTTTGCCCCCTCCCCAACAAAAATCATTACTGCTACAATACAGATAAACAAAATATACTTTATTTTTAGGCTGGAGAGTAAGCAAGGTAATCCAATTAAGACAACAATATCAAGATACATATATAATTTTAAAAAAGAGGGTAGAACAACTACATATATTCATAAATATATTAATACTATGGAATATCTTTGCCCTAAAATATTATTAAATTAAACCTTATGAATATTTAAAACAAATGATGAATCGGTAAGGTAACTAGAGTTTAAAATATACATAAAAACTTATGCTACTTTACAAGAAACTTTCTTTCCGTCACTGCTGAAAACTTATCAATTATTCAGCAAAATTGACGAGTCAAGTGTCTCCTACGCAACATATAATAATACAGAGGCTGAAAATCTGTCCTGCCTATAGATGATTGTAAAAAGTTCATGATAAGGTTTAACCAGTGGCGGTACTAGATCTTTTGGAGCCCTGTGCAACATCAATTTTCAAAGCCCCGGTAGCTATTACTACAAAAACGGGGAATCGCATTTATGTCATTCATTTATTTAAATCTTATTGTCTAGGTGTTTTCGTTTTCTCAAATGTGATTTCAGGGTAAGCCATCGCCATGCAGCATGAGGGACCGTTCTCTGCGGCATTTCCATGCTGCATTGAGATGGCAGAGTATCGGGGCAGTGTTGCATTTTTAGGATATGCCTACACTGAAATGTGAGGCCCGTGGCGATACGGGACTTGTGCGTCCGCACAAGTTGAACATGCTTAGCGCCACCATTGGTTTCAATTTACTAAATGGCCTTTCACAACTGGCAATGGATTTTAAAACAGTTAGTAAGATCTGAAGACCAGCTCTACCATTTGGGAAAATTTCATCCGTTCTGTACAATGAACCACAACAGATCTTCGGACGTCGAATGCTTAATATCCTCCCTAGTCTTGAGTAGCGTTTGGCAGTCCTGAATTACTTCATTGAAAAACTCCTTCTATCTAAATATGTTTCAAAAATGAATGCACTTGTATTTAAAATACTCCCGAATTTGGTCCATGGGTTCTTTTATATCTGAAAGAAGGCCAAACCGGTAGTCCATATCCTTTAAATTGATGAATATTCTCTTCATTTTCTGTGTATAATTTGTCAGCCATACTTTTTGTCACTCGCAGCATTTCATTTTCTGCTCTGAGCCCTATATCCTCCGTTTCTTCTCCTGGCATTTTTTCATCTTCTTTTTCTTCCTTCTCTCAATTTCGGCATTATACATTGCACACAACTTCTTTACTTTTTCAAGAGAACTTGTTCAATGACATTCCAAAAATAACAGATTTTTTTCCACATCCCTGTATACAAAAAATCTTGCAAATCTTGCTTAATATCTTGGAAAGCATCATGGAAATTTATGGCGAGGTCCTGAAGCCTTTTCTGAACTCGATCAATTTGGCGTGTACCTCATTTTGAAAATGAAGAAGCGTTAAAAACTAAAATACTAATATCCGATTTAACAACTGAATTGCAGCAGTGCTAATTCCAGAATTTTCATCCTGATAGCTTTGAATGTTTTCTAATAGTTCAATAGCTTTTAGTATACTATCGTGAATGGGCTGATCAGATTCAACTCTAGTACCTCGCCGAGTTTCTAACTCTGACTTAGTTGATACTCCAGCCGTTGTCTTAGGCCTCTGTCATAAGTGTTGACCGAGAAAATTATAAATAAATTGCCCTCTAAGTGCTAAATCCTGTTTGGCTAAATACTTTATACTGCACATGGGCGCCCATGAGGGGGAGGCACCAGCCCCCCTTGGTGAATGATGCTGCCTTACATTTTCAAATTTTTGTTTTCAAACTTCTATTATACAGCATTGGAATTGTCGATTAGACCAGGTAAGCCCCCCCCCCTGACATTCAGCTTATGGGCACCCATGATACTGCATAGCACCCTATTAAGTATTTGTCACCAATTTTCCTTCTTCTTAGAAATATGGTTTTGAAGTTCACCATTTGTTAAACCTTCAGTTTTTTATCATTGTTCTTTGTTCTCTGTTGTCCTCGTTGTGAAATATTCCCGATGTCTTTCGGAATTCTCAAGAACAGGAATTTCTTCTGTTTTTTTTTTTTTTTTTCAAACTGTTAAAACCGTTTTTGAATTAAAGAGAAGAACGTATGTTAATTTCATTTTATAATGGGAAAAGCTCATATGAAGAGCAATAAGATACACCCTTAAAATATTAATAAACTAACCATGAGTGCCTCACAAAAGTCTTAAAAAACCTTAGTTTGGCTCCCCCTGAGAGGCTGCGCCCAGGGACAACCGTCAACCTTGCGTTCCTTAACTGCACTAGTGCCTCTCAGGGAGGGAGAGGGAATAAATTTGAAAAAAGAAGACGAAAAAATAGGTGAACTGTGTGGAACTATGAGTCAATGGTCTAAAGACTTAGTAATACGTACAAATCGGCCCCCCGGGTCCGCCAGTGGTGGAGATCAACACAGTAAATTCATTGCATGTTTAATTATTTATGAATAAATTTTATCTTAGGATGATATTAAATTCTCTGATTTACATATAATAACTATACGGTTATATAGTTAAGATAGTTATCTATAATAGCTATCCATCTTAAATAACTATATATATTTGTCCTTTGTACCAACGTAAGCATTCCTTTTTAGTACGTATCCTATTCCTAAGGCGATCTGGTGCATCGTTTAGCATATGTACGTTGCTAAATATACCTATAACCATAAATATTCTGAATAAATAAGCCATCATTTTTATCACTTTCCACAGAACTCGAAGATGATTAATAAATTAATATTACCATTCAGTTTCAATAGTATTTCAATCTCTATACTTCTTTTTTTTTATGGAATGGATACTTGTTTCTTCTTTATTCAAAAAAAAAAGTATTTTTCCTCTCATAAAAAGTTTATTAAGAAAAATATTTCAATCTGGAGAGGAAGGTCACAAGGGGTCTCGGTTCAAGCCAAGAGGCTCCTAAACTAGGCTCAAGTAACGAATGACAGAAGAAAAAGTCTAAATCAAAAAGCTTTTAAATCTACTTTTAACAATCGATCTCACTGTGGTTCAACCCCATTATCAATAGCTATAATGAAAGAAAGATTAAGATGGTTAGACCAAGTCTTACAGATGAACCCTTATAGGCTGCCAACAATCATGTTTTTTGCCATTCATCTGGGGCCAAACAAAGAACAGGACCTCCCTAAATAGGGTAGAAAGAGGTTATAAGAGATAACTTAAGGAAACTGAACTTCATAGGAGGGAGTAAAGAATAAAGCTTTGAACAGATTATAGTGGAGAAGGAGCTAAAGCAGCTATGTTGGCCTCGACAAGGCTGATGCTGAACTGAGATGTTAGTACTAGAACTGGTAGTTTGCCTGTGACATTTTTAGCAAAATGCCATGTGTGGAAAAATTAACAGTATCAATTAATCGGTCTCGAAGAGGCACAAGGCTGTATTAAAAAATATGCACTATAACTTTTAGAGATTGAGTACATCCCCAGATAGAGTTTCATTATGATGTTTACAGACTATGACTCAACTTTTCGGATCCCTGTTCAAAAGAAAGGCTTATTATCCAAGCATAGGTTTTCGTGTGGTTAGGTCGATGTTGTGGGGTTTTCAGCCATGGCAATTCTAATGGTATTTCAGGTTCGTCTTTAAAATTCCTATAACATTATTTTTCGAATAGATTTTACTATTAAGGTTAATCCTAGCCGAGTGGTTAGTGCTCCAGACTTAAAATCCTGAGGTCAGGGGTTCGAGTCCTGGTGTCAATCGTTATTTGGTTTGAAACGGGGGTCAATGGTGTGACCCTGTAAGCTCAGCCAGAGTCGACCCAGCTTTAAATGGGTATCTGGAGAAATCCGGGGGGGGACACGAGGGAAGCGTCGGATGATTTGCCCCAACCACGAATTGCACTCCCAATCGAAGGCATTGAATCAGGCAATCGGTACCTGCGCAACGCAGGCCATTGGTCAGCACGCGAAGATTTTTTTTTTGTTTCAATTGATCGAAATAATGGTTACCATTCCTGAATCAGCCGCAAATGGAAATTTTTCTCACAATGCAGTTTTTTTAAAGTGTTTTTAAACATTTTGTTACTATGAGCTATGGTTCGCTCTTTACTAGGTTGCAGCTATCACTGCAACTATGATCTCAAAACTTGTATGAATAACTAGTATATGCACAGTTCAAACGTAAGACTAATGGCTAAAAGTGAACTTTTCTTTAGAAAGACATCTTGCCCAAAACGAGTTCGTATTGAGGCAATGAAACAGATTTCATCACAATAAACCCAGACGTTGTGCAAACCGAAAAATTCGGCCCCAAGTATTCAAATTGGCATCAAACAAAAATTTCAGCGATAGCTAGTCTATTTAACAGAAATTAAAAATCGGTTTGTTATCTAAAAAAACCCTCTTATTAAAGATGAGATTTGGGCAAGAAATTGGCTCTAGAAGTTAGTTCTATTACTAGGCAAAGACCTGTAGAAGTTAACTCTTTGGCTAGTACATACAATTCTGCTACTATTGACATGTATTTTTACTTATTTACGGCAAACAGAAAAAAATTCTAACAGAAAACCCAATGCAAAAAAAAGCTTTTTATGTTGCCAACAACTAATCTAAAAGGTAAAGGTAAAGAATACGGCATTGGACGTTACAATCCCTACCGTCGGTGCTGATCTTCGTTTCTTGGCACTTCAGATAGGAAGTGCAATGGGGGGTTGGGGGCCAATCCTCCTGTACTTTCACACGCCCTTCCTGTTTACCTTCCCCAGATTTTCTCCATGGTACCCATTTAGAGCTGTGTCGATTCTAGCTGAGCTTACAGAGTTACGCCACTGACCCCAGTCCCAAACCAAATAACTGGGTACACTAGGATTCGAACCCCGTCCTCTCGGTCAAAGGATCCTAAATCCAGCGCACCAATCCACTCGGTTAGGACAGCTTACTAATCTAACTAATCTAAAAACAACTAATCTACACAACAACTAACCTAAAGAAAAAATAAAAATTGTACTTTTCAAGTTTTAAAGGAATATGGCATCTCTGTCGGAAAAAAACGACTAAATGTGTCCCTAACCTTTGGATTTCAGAACATGGTGAATCATATCCTTGTATGCCAATGCTTAGGCAGGGGGGTTTGGTGCCGTCGACCCCCTCCTGAAATTCTAATTTTTTCATAGTACCCCACAATTTCTTACATTTTTCACGTAGTTCACTTCTTGTTTTGTTTTTTAATTTCTCATCTTCTCCCTCCCTCTTGTACTTTTCTTAATAAATGCCTGTTATTGAGCGTAACCAGGGGTTGAGAGACGTGGAAGACCTATCTTATGTTAATTAAAACTATTGATACCGCCTCTTTTGGATCAGAAAACTGATTAGCTAGATCAATGTACTGTATGTTAATTATTTTGGAGCAGAGCAAAGGCAATGGGAGAATACGAAATCAAATGGGAAGAAAAAAATTTCCTGGACTTAGATTATGCTGATGATTTAAGCATCCTAGATGAAAGTGTGAGCAAAATTAATGTGCTTTTAGATGTTTTGCGAGTTCCTGGTGCAAGAATAGGTTTGAAAATTAATGTTAAGAAGAGTAAGTCGCTAAGGCTAGGAATAAGTGAGGATGAAAAGGCGATGTTGGGTAACGAGAAGATCGATCAAGTGGATAACTTCACTTACCTAGGTGTTATTATTAGTAAATAATAATACGACCTATCAGTAAAAAATAGTCAAGACCCAGGGGGTTTTTTTAACAGTTGAAAAAAAGTTTGGATGAATAGGGAAGTAAGTCTGGGAACCAAAATTAGAATATTGGAAGCTATAGTGATGACAGTGGTCAAGTATGGTTGAGATGTGTTGACGGTCAGAAAAACGGAGAAAGATTTACTAGATGTTTTCTAGATAAAGGGCCTACGGATTGTTTTTGGGTATCTGACTGACTGATCATATCTCAAGCAGTAGGCTATACGAAAAGTATGGTTCAATCCCTCTTTCTAGGGCTATAATGAAAGAAAGACTGAGATGGGTAAAGGATGACAGATTGCCAAAGATTGTCCTTGTCGGCCAACTGTCTAGGGCGAAAAGAAAAGCATGTCGTCCCCAGTTAGGGCGGAAGGATGTCGCAAGGAAAGATTTAAGGGAAATGGGAACTTGCTGGAAGGGTGTAAAAAGGAAGGTTTTGAATAGATTGGGATGGAGATGGAGCGTGCGTAGCTGTTGGCCTCATTTGGATTGGTTAGACGAAGATCAGCACTATCGGTTTGGACCTTAAGGGTCTAGTGCCGTCGCATCTACTAAATGTTCCCTCTGAAACAAGTGAATTTGTGACAAGCCTGCAGCTGTGACTTGCAATAAAATGACAAGGTACTTATACCATTGGATTTAGTAGTTTCAGATTTGTCCATTCACTGAGCCCAAGGTCATATCCAGGGGAGACCAGGGTTTAACCCCCCCCCCCCAACAAAAAAATTTCTGGACTAGTAAAAACGGAACAAAAATGCATTTCAACAGTTTTTTGTTGCGTTTTTAAGCCCCCCTCCCCAACCTTGAAAAAATACTCCCTCCTACTGAACAAAATCCTGGATACGCCCTTGATCGAGCCAGAATGATTGTAATACTTAGAATTTTTCTTAGAGAAGGGTCCTAATTTGCTACCAAAAAAAAAAATAAACGAAGTATTTGTTATTTTCAGCAATTTTACGCTAATTTTCAAAGTGAATTTAATCTAAGAAACCTGCACACCAAATTTCAAAAATTTAACTCGGTAGACGGATAGAACTAACCCTCAGCGATGGAGTGATAGTAAAATTCTTGTTGTTCGTTGATATATCGAGGCCATAGGAGAGACGGAAAATAGCATACCAAAACTTGCTCAGGGAACATAAACCTCATACCATAAGTCCTGTTTTGTTCGGTAGGCAGAGCCGTTCAAGGGGGGGGGGGGGGGCAACCAGGTTAGATTCACCATGCGCCGTGGTGGGGAAGAGGGGCACTATGGCTAGGGGTATGCCCACTTAGATCAAATTTTCACTTGGATTCTGCTTTTTTTGCTTATATTTGAGTCGGAAGGGGCGCTGTAGCTAATTTTTCTCTGGGCGCCACCAACCCCAAGGAACGGTTCTGTCGGTAAGGACAAGAAAATTTCAATTGGAGACTCGAGTAATTTTTCTTCTATAAGAGAACATGGCAACGGTAGTATTTCTTCTATTCTTCTTCTAAAATTGTGCACCTTTAGCGAGGGGGAGTTGACTCCCCCCCTTTTTTGGTGTACATCATGGAACGCCACGTTTGCTTAACAGTTCTGTCACGATTGGCACAGTCCCCAAAACACTTGGCACTGTTCCGCCACGCTCAGCAGGCACCCCCTGGTATATATGATTTCTGAGAGTGACCCCTCATACAAATCATACAAATCATTTTAACGCTAAATTTTTCACAAGATTTCAGGCGATATTATAAATCATATAGCAATTGCTCTCCCGAGTCTTTGCACGTGTAGATCTAAAATTTTTGCGGGTATCTCTTTAGAGGGTCCATTCCGCATAAGAAAACATAATAAAAAAAAAACAAGTCTTACGTCATGATATGCCTAAAAGTATATTCAACGGATTATTTATGTGTAAACCACTTTCACCACCCCTATCCCCCCTCTC
The DNA here is from genome assembly GCA_027921565.1 of Artemia sinica. Lineage (NCBI taxonomy): Eukaryota > Metazoa > Arthropoda > Branchiopoda > Anostraca > Artemiidae > Artemia > Artemia sinica. The sequence goes on from CM051258.1 coordinate 70,092,957, forward strand.
AGTGCGCAAAAATATAGCCAAAATTATACGCTCCATGCATTTTGCAAGCATATAGTAACGTTATAACGTTGTATTATAACGTTATATATATATATGGAAACGTTGTAACGGTGGTGGTAAAAGTGGTTTACGTGTTGAGCATCTGTTGACTACACTTTTTAGGGATCTTATGAAGTAGGAATTGTTTCGTTTTTTTTATTTATCATGTTTCCTTACGTGGAATGAACCTGCTAAACTGATATTTTTTTGCGAATCGGAGCAGCCAGTCTCATCTCTATACGAGAGAACTCTTAATCTTTATTGCTCATCTGAGTAATTTCATTGAACCTCTTAGCCTCTAGTACAAAGTATATAGTAACGTTATATTGTTGTTTACAAGCCTTATCGGACATGGCCTATTAGTAACCGCTATCTTTTGTATAGTAATTGGTTTTCCAATTCATTGGAATTTTAATTGTTATTCCGCTATATTAGCATGTTAGTCTTGTAGAACATATCCAAAGTAGAGGAGTCAGTCCCCTAGACTGAGGTCTTCCTCCAACTCATTATAACCCCTTTGTTTCCCGTCAAGGCTTCTTATCGTCAACTATAAAGATGCCATTTTTCATTCCTTCGTGAACCTAAACTGGTGAAGAGGGTACATTCATGTGGGCCTATATATAGGTAAAAAATCAACTACTTATTGAACGTAGGGAAGATGTATCTAAAAAAAACGTTACACCAAGTAATTGAGACAGGCAGATACACAATGAAGGCCCCCCTCCGAAATCCTGTTCTTTTTAATTTCTTGGCACTTCTTGCTCCAATTATAAAATAAAATCTGTTTTAGGTATTTCTTCGAAAATCACACTGCCTTTCTATTACGAACAAATAAAAGTTCAAATACAGATTAGTCCTTTTATTAGACAGTAAATAAATTCTGGATATTTCGACCACATACATCAGTGATCGTCATCAGCAGTAAAACTAAAGTATTACAATTAAACGAACATTATGAATACGGGATAAAATAATCACTTCCGGGTTCCGTGAACATATCTGTGACCTGGAAGTAACTATTTTATTTTGTATAGATATAGTTTGTTTTAGTTGTAATACTTTAGTTTTTATGCTGATGACGATTACTGATGTATGTGGTCGAAAAAACTTTTTGTATCTGTTTTTCACTGTCTATTAAAAGGACTTATCCCTATTTGAACTTTTATTTGTTCGAACTTTTTTTTTTATTAATATAGGTCACCCCTCCCCTTTCCCCGCGGGTTTTTACTAAAAAAAAATTTTTTTTGGGGGGGAGGGGTTACGCAAAAACATACAAAATTTGTTTATATCTATTTTTGTTACGTTTTTACGAGTCAAAAAAACATTTCGGGGGGAGGGGTCAAACCGGATAACCCCCTGGATACGGCCCTGCGTAAAACATTAAAAAAAAAATCTGCTTTCTCTACATTTGGTAAAATCTGAGTTATCTTATTTTAGAAAAATTTATATTCATAAAGTCAGATATTCGAATTCATTGAAAGATATTTGGGTTTACCTTTGAAGTTGCCGTTTTAAAGATCCTTATTGGAGCTACACTTTCCGGAGACTGAGAAAATTACTCCTGAGAACCTTAGAAAAATACTCATTAACCCAGAAGAACCGTTTCTACATCTTGAAAACCTGAAAATTATATCAAGAGCAACTCCTGTGTTGTAACTCTTGGCTTAATGAATACCAATTCCGACATGCATATCCTGGGAGTACGTGTATGGCCTAAAATAAGCATAGGCTTGGTAATTATAAAAAAAAACTTTTCGTTGGAAGCCTTCATGATCTTCTGTAATGATAAAAAGGTGGGATATTATTTTTATAAATTGGAAACAAACACTGGAAAAAATTAGAAATGATTCAATTGAAAGATTGCAATTGTAGCCTTAAGTGTCCTTTAAATTAATTGTTATACTGAATTTTTTTATATATGATTAATATGTATAATTAGTAATTTATAATTTGGTAATTTGGCCATAAAAATGAGTATGTGCATGTTTTCTTTTTATATTATTAAACGGTTACCTCCCCCCCCCCCCCGCCAGTAAAACCACAACGGTGGTATTTATATGATTAGAATGTTACTTTTTATTATTTTACTCTTTTTATTAAGAATGTTTAAATACTTGGAAATAGCACTTTACTTCGAAACAATATCGTTATCTTATCAACAACTATTATATTAATTACTTATGTGGGAAAAGACAGGATAATCCCTACAAATTACTTATTTTGTTAAATAATTCGTAGTAACAAAATCAAACAGGCTATGGTTATGAACTGAAGGAAAAAGCGACTTTTGGGAATAGTAACCGAAACTTTTAAACGAAAGATTTTTGGTAACAATATAATATGTGTATCAAAAGAATTGGTTTCATGGTGATTTGAAATATTTAACACTGGTACTTGTATGACATACCCACTACCTAATATTCTTCTAATATGTTTATCGTACGATGAATTCTAGTGAAATATACCAAAGTAAGATAAAAATATAGTGCTTTGGAAACAAATTTGGGCTATATATTTCAACATTGGGGGGGGAGGTTAAAGTACAGCAGGTATGCATGCCTGATGTGTTAGGTACAATTATTCTGCGTATTATGCAGTAAGAATTGCTTTTTAACTTCACACTGTCCAAATACTTTCCCCCACCCCCGCCCTCCAATGTGCAAATCTATAGCCCCAATTATATATCTTCCATCTATTCCGTCACTTCTCTTTGTCTTGTCACGTGCCAAGCTGAAAGAAACTTACGAAAAAAAAAAAAACAGTTCTATAATGCGTCAATGATTGAACAACTTGAGCTGTAGTGGGTTTTTCATACAAGTACCGTAACATGAGCACCGACAAGGGGGAGGGCAGGGAGGCCATGCCCCCCTGGAAATTTGGGACTATAAAGTAATTATAAGGAAACCAAAGGGGAGAGAGCAGAATAGGGGAATAACCATGGAAATGATGTGAGTTGCCCCATTGTTGGCTGCCTGCCAATAGGTTTTGACCCTTAATAAGGAAATATAAGTTCTAATTTGTGACTGAGTGACCCCTTTCCAGTTTCCACAAACATTTTACTTTATGATTTGTTGTAATAACAAACCAAGTTCTTCATAGTAATAGATGGTAAGTAAACAACGATCCTTGTCAATAACGAAAGTATAAGAGCCTAACTATTGAATAATATCAAACAGTTCGTGGTAATGAACTGTAAGTAAGGAGCGACCCGGCTCAATGGTAACCGAAGCTCTAGAAAACGATATTTTGATACAAATAGATACATAAAAAGAATCAGGTTTTAATGCTGATTTCAAATATATAAGTTTCATCAAGTTTAGTTCTACCCATCAAAAGTTACGTACCTGATAAAATTTGGCTGATTTTCGAAAAAAATGGGGAAAGACCCCCTAAAAGCTATAGAACCTTAATGAAAATCACACCATCATATTCAGCGTATCAGAGAACCCTACTGCAGAGGTTTCAAGCTCCTATCTACAAAATATGGAATTTCGCATTTTTTGCCAGAAGAAAGATCACGGGTGCGTGTTTATTTATTATTTTTTTTTTCCAGGGGTGATCGTATTGACCCAGTGATCCTAGAATATCGTGGGAGGGTTCATTGGAATGGAAATTAAAAGTTCTAGGGCCCTTTTTAAGTGACCCAAAAAATGGAGGGCAGCTAGGCCCCCTCCCACGCTCATTTTTTCCCAAAGTCACCCGATCAAAATTTTGAGATAGCCATTTTGTTCAACATGTTCGAAAACATTATAAGTATGTCTTTTAGGATGACTTAATCCCCCGAAGTTCCAGGGGGGAGGGCTGAAAGTTATGAACTTTACCCAATGTTAATATATAGTATTGGTTTTTGGAAAGTATACATACATTTTCAGGGGAGATTTTTTCTGGTAGTGGGGGTGGGGGGGGGTATGTGGGCGGATCTTTTCATGAAGGAAGTTTTCATGGGGGAAGGATATTGCTATGAAGGGGACGCCGGACTTCCCAGCATTATTTAAAAAAAGATCAGAAATTATATATAAAAAACAAGGCTTTCAACTGCAACAGCAGCAACATTAAAAATTTAAACGAACAGAAAATATAACATATATGATTGGATTCACCCCCTAGTCAATACCTCGCTCTTTAAGCCAAAGATTTTTTAGTACTTTCATAAGAGCTATTTATTCCAATTAACGGCCTTTGTGATTAAGCGGTCATTTTTAAGGAATTGGAACAAAATTTGAACCTTAGCTTAAAGAACAAGGTATTGATTAGGGGGCGAACCCCCTAATATACGTATTAAAAATATATGAATATAGAAGTTCGTTACGTAAGCTAATTCGTAAGTTATGTATATTTATTACTAATAAAAACGTTCGTAAATAAAATAAACAAGTTTCGAGAAAGCCATTTAACCAAATAAAAGTAAATTAATATGCAAATTTTGTTTTAATTATTCATGTACGGTGAGCCAAGATCAAAACCTGCATTTATTCAAAAACGTTCAAAATTAAATAAAAAAAACAAGTTTTTTTTTTAACTGAAAGTAAGGAACGACGTTAAAACTTAAAACAAACAGAAATTATTCCTTATATGAAAGGGGCTGTTCCCTCCTCAACGCCTCGCTGTTTACACTAAAGTTTGACTTTCTCACAACTCTATTTTTTTTAACAATAAAAATCTTTAGCGCAAAGAGCGAGGTGTTAAGGAGGGGACAGCCCCTTTCATATAAGGGATAATTTCTGTTCGTTTTAAGTTTTAACGCCGTTCCTTACTTTCAATTAAAAAAACGTGTTTTTTTTATTTAATTCAATCAAACAATCAATTTTTATGGTGATCCTAAATATGTAATTTGTGTCTTGTATACATAAGAAAGTTCGTATAATTACAGAAAACACGAGGAAAGCAACTTAATAAGGGGCAATTTCGGTATATATATATATAAAAAAAAAAAAAAAAAAAAAAATGCCGTCATTTTCGTTGGTTTCTATTTCTTTTCTTCCTTTTTTTTTGTTAAGCACTGAGGACGACTCGGCGGAGGTCCTTGTCGGAGTACTTGCTTATTTCTTCTTCTTCATGTTTCGTCACTGGCTGACAAAATCCTCGTTTTTTTCACCTTTTTTTTTTTTATTTTTCTTTTATTATTTTCCTTCCTCTCTTAGTTTCAATATGCTGTCAACTTTTACTTGCATTGCAAGAGTACGAGTGAGCTGAAATATGAAGTCACAATAATCAGAAATGTTTCCCCTGAACGGAATGCTGGGAATTTCTGTATTTTCCCCCTGAACAGATACTTTTTTGTGCTTATTAGTTGTCGCATTGAAAAAGATTTGATTTTTAACAGTTATAAAGTATAAAGGTGTCAAATATGTTGTGTTTGTGGTATTCAAAATTAAATCAAAAATATTGAATTAAAAATTTTTATTCGATTTTCGTAATCTTAGTTTTAATGTTTTACTTTGAACAAACTACTTTGGTAATGTGCTACTTTTTATAAACACTGAGTCTAAAGACATCAAATATTTTGGTATTTGATAACCAAGTTCTATTCTAAACTGTCGATATTGTTAAAAAATATCCATCCAACGTTTCGGCATTGCTCAACAGAACTGAATGCAGAGAGTTTATATATTAGTTTTTGTAAGCAGGCTATTGTTTTATGCATTTTTTGTAATTATTTACTTTTTTTCATTTTTATATACTTTTACTTTAATCATAGGTGGTCTTTAATCAGAGGTCTCAGAGGGGGGAGGGGGGCAAATGTAGACTTTGCTGCTCCCTGCTGCACAATCAATACTTAAAAATTGTAATTTTTTCTAAAAGATATTCTAATTTAAGCTTGTTTTGCCACCCATGACCCATACCACCCAAACCACCCATGGCCATACCACTCAGGATGCATGCCCCTTCTAGCCCGCCTAGATCTGGCCCTGGAGCAACTTGAGTGCTTTTCTACCAGAAATAATTCCAATGATGAAGAAAAAAAAAAACTGTTTCTAACCAATAAGAGAACGCGAGGGGTTTGGAAAATGTGTATTCAATGTCGTACATGACTGTAACATGCACTCAGTTATCCACATAGAACTTTATGAAGTGTATAAGTTTCCTTTGATAATTTCCTTAACACAAGTCAACTGTGACTTTTCAGTTGTTAACGCAAGGCAGCTGTAAATAATAAAAGAACGCGAGGGGTACGTAAAATGTGTATTCGATGTCATAGACGACCATAACATGCACTCAGATATGTACATAGAACTTTATAAAGTGTATAAGTTTCCTTTGATGATTTCCTTAACACAAGTCAGTTGTGACTTTTCAGTTGCTAACGCAAGTCAGCTGTTAATAATAAAATAACGCGAGGGGTGTGTAAAATGTGTATTCAATGTCGTACATGACTACAACAAGCACTCAGTTATGTCCATAGAACTTTGTAAAGTGTATAAGTTTCCTTCGACGATTTCCTTAGCACAAGTCAGTTGTGACTTTTCAGTTTTTAACGCAAGTCAGTTGTAAAATTGAGGGGTATCTAAAATGTGTATTGAATGTCGTATATGACTACAACATTTACCCAGTAATGTACATAGAACTTTATAAAGTGTATGAGTTTCCTTTGACGATTTCCTTAGCACAAGTCAGTTGTAAATTTTCAGTTGTTAACGCAAGTTAGTTGTAAATAATAAAAGAACGTGAAAGGTGTGTAAAATGGGTATTTAATGTTATTCATGACTAAAACGCGTTCTCAGTTATGTCCATACAGCTTTATAAAGTGTACAAGCTTTAACGATCCCCTTATCACAAGTCAGTTGTGAAAGAGCTTTTCCATCCTAAAGTTAGTTAAATCTAGGCTTAGATATTCGCTAAGCCAACAGCATCTTGAATCTCTTCCACTCAACAAATTAAAAAGGAAAAAGTCAATAAACAATAATTTAATCATCAGTAAGCTTTATGAGTGCAAAGTGCTGAGTTCAAAAGAATTTAGAGGTCCAAAGTCTCAGTCACACAAAACTTAGCCTAGTAATTATCTACTGTGCTTCTGGTATTGTGCTTTTTGCAGATTCAGCCCGATGGCGTTTATGAAGCACAACCTCTGTCTAAGTTTACTTGTATATTATAACTAAGTTATTTAATAAAATGTTTTATTGTGCGTTGTATTATAATATTAATAAAAAAGCTTTTTCCATAAAATAACTTTTTCAAAGAAAAGTGAAGAACTCCATTAAACAAAAAATGAGCAAAAATAAAATCATCTACCAAGCGTGAAACTACCACAAATCAGCATCAATAAATAAAAGAACCCCTTTGCCTTCCCAAGGCCAGAACATAATTTGCACTTTACTGAAAAAATGTAAATGTTTTTACTTTTATAACTTTAATAAATCAAATAATATTAACATTTTGATTACTAAATATCAATATATGTATATTAAACTGATAATACACATTCATTTGTATTTTTTCAGTAAAGTACAAATTTTGTTCTGGCCTTGGGAAGGCATAGGGGGTTTTGAGCCCAACTTATGTTAATTTCTGCTCGTTTTGAGTTTGACGCGATTATTTATTGTAATTTCTATTCGTTTTGGGTCTCATTTATTTATCGATGCTGATTTGTGGTATTTTCACGCTTGGTAGATTATTTGATTTTATTTTTGCTCATTTTTTGTTTAATGGAGTTCTTTACTTTTCTTTGAAAAACTTATTTTGCGAAAAAAGTTTTTTTAATTAATTTCTGTTCGTTTTATATTGGCATAGTCTTTACAGGGAAAAAGAAAATAATACTTTAAATCTTTTCGTTTTTATAAGAATTTATAGTCTGGCCTGCTATTTGTATGCTGGAGAAAAATTTTTAGCAATTTTTAACAACATACACCCTTTTAAAAATCTGGACACAAATAGTAGTGTCTAATTTAGTTTCATACCTCCTCTAGTTGACCTGAAATGGAAAACTTGATACCATTCGCAAAAAAATCTGTTTATTTTCTTTGATAGCTTGGATACACTTATGCTATTTTGATTTGGTTAAATTTTATGAGCAGAATTTTGAACATAACACCCTTAGTCGTTCTTGGGATACGGCTCAGATGCCTTATTGGGAATTAGCATTAACACAGTGAATTTTGATTTAATCTTAGGGCAACATTTAGTTTTTAAACATAAAGGCAAATGGGAGAGTGGGCGTGGGAGGGGGATTAGTTTCCCTCCAATCACTTTCGACTATTAAAAAGGGCATCAGCCCTTTCTATTTTCAATCGAATGAATCCTTTTCGAAGTCCCTACGATAACTCCCTCGATACGAAGTGCACTGGTCTAAACAACAACAACATCAAAAAAATAATACTTTATACCCACATCGATCTTTACTATGAAAATGTCAAGCCTTCCAATCACTTTCGACTCACTTTCTTTTATTAAAAAAGCACTAGGCCTTTCGATTTCCGATCGAATGAGCCCTTTTTTGAGTTTTTACGACAACGCTATCTATAAACACCTTATATGCCCCCACGGCATGAAATAAAACCCTTACCCTAAGGGCTGTGAGAGTGGTTGTCATCCTACCTAGTTTCCAGAACTTTCAACTACGTTAAACAAAATGGCTATCTCCAAATTTTGATTGGATGTGTCTGGAAAAATGGTGGGCGTGAAAGGGGCGTTAGTCGCTCTCCAATCACTTTCAACTATTAAAAAAGGCACTAGCCTTTTCAATTTCCAATCAAATGAGCCCTTTTGAAGTTTCTACGACAACGCTTTCAATAAAAACCTTATATGCCCCCAGGACATAACTTGCAACCCTTGTCCTGAGGGCTGGGGGGAGGGGTTTTCATCCCCAAAGACCTAATTTCCAGAACTTTCTGCAACGTTGAACAAAATGGCTATCTGAAAATTTTGATTGGATGTGTTTGGGAGAATGGTGGGCGTGAGAGGGGGGTTAGTTATCCTCCAATCACTTTCAACTTTTAAAAAGTGCACTAGCCCTCTCAATTTTCAATTGAATGAGCCCTTTTGAAGTTTTTATGCCAACTTTATCTATAAAACCTTATATGCCCCCAGGCCATAACTTACAACCTTTGCCCTGGGGGCTTTGGGGGGTATGTCATCTTTAAATACATAATTTCCAGAACTTTCAACTACGTTGGACAAAATGGCTATCTTTAAACTTTGATTGAATGTGTTTGGTGAAATGGTGGGCGTGAGAGGGGGGTCAATTACTCTCCACTCAATTTCGACTATTAAAAAGGGCAATTTCAATTTCCAATCAAATGAGCCCTTTTTGAAATTTCTACCACAACTTTCAATGTAAACCTTATATGCCCCCAGGGCATAGCTTACAACCCTTGCACTGAGGGCTCTAATAGGGTTATCATCCTAAAAGACCTAATTTCCAGAACTTTCGACTACGTTGAACAAAATGGATATCTCAGAATTTTGATTGGATAGATTTGGGGAAATGGTGGGTGTGAGAGGGCGGTTAGTTGTCCTTCAATCCTTTTCAGTTTCGAATTGAATGAGCCCTTATTGAAGTTACTATAAAATCGCTTTCTATAAAAACCTTATATGCCCCCAGGGCCTAACTTACAACCCTTGCCCTGAGGACTGTGGGGGAGTGTCCTCCTCAAAAACATAATTCCTTTCTGGAAATTAACTACGCTGAACAAAATGGCTATTTAATAATTTTTATTGGATGTGTTTGGGGAAAAGATGGGCGTGAGAGGGGGGTTAGTTGCCCTCAAATCACTTTCGACTATTAAAAAGGGCACTAGACCTTTAAATTTCCGATCAAATGAGTCCTTCTTCAAGTTTCCACGAAAAAGATTTCAATAAAAACTTATATGCCCCCAGGGCATAACTTATAACCCTTGACCCGAAGACTGTGGGGGAGTGTTTTGCTCAAAGGTATAATTTCCTGAACTTTAAACTGCGTGTAAGAAAAAGGCTATCTCAAAATTTTGATTGGGTGAGTTTGGGGAAAAGGTGGGCGTGAGAGGGGGGTTAGTTGCCCTCCAATCACTTTCGACTATTAAAAAGGGCACTAAACTTTTGAATTTCCAATCGAATGAGCCTTTTTTTTTAAGTTTCCACGACAGCACTTTCTATAAAAACCTTATATGCCCCCAGGGCATAACTTATAACCCTTGCCCTGAGGGCTGGGGGGGAGTGTCCTCCTCAAAAACATATTTTCTATCTGGAAATGAATTACGCTGAACAAAATGGCTATCTCAAAATTTGATTGGATGTGTTTCGGGAAAAGGTGGGCGTGGAAGGGGTGTTAGTTGCCCTCCAATCACTTTCAACTATTAAAAATAGCACTAGCCACTGCAATTTCCAATCGAATGAGCCCTTTTTGAAGTTTCTTCGACAACTCCTTCAATACGAAGTGCCCTGGTCTAAAACCAAGAAAAAAAAAATAATAATACATTGTGCCAACATCGTTCTTTACTTAGGCAGCGCTATTGCGCTGCCTATGATTGTACCTTGTTATTACACAGGATGTCCCAAAATTGCCCCTCCCCTTTAGCGCTTCATTTTGGGAGCTGTTAAGTTTACAAAAATTACTTAAAAACTTAAAACTTTTTGTATGCTGACCAATAGTCTGCATTGTGCATGTACCGATCTCCTGATTCATTTTATTGCTGCTGTAGGCTTACTATTACAAAATGAGAAAACATTATTTTTGTTCCAAAAAACACCTGTCAGAGTCAATGGCGGATCCGGGAGGGGCGAGGGGGTGCTCCTAGCGTAGTCTAAAGTATTGTTATTTACTTAATTAACTCAAGTTTGTGTTAATTGAACTTGCTCCTAACGTAAGTTTATCGGATCAGCCTATTTTGTGCCCCCCTCCCCTACAAAAATCCTGGATCCGCCCCTGAAGAGTTGGACCTAGACACAAAGGAGAATATCGTAGTCTGTAGTCTAGAACAGTGGTTCTCAAACTATGGTACGCGTACCCCTTGGGGGTACGTAAAAATTTTAGGGGGTCAACTTTTGAGCAGGCCAACAAAAAAAAAAAAAAACAACCCTTTAACTCTAGGACTGGCAATTTTATTTATATTTTAGCTATAGTTTACTTGGCTCCGGCACATAAGACGTTTTGTGGGTAAAAAGGGGTACAGTGTCTAAATAAGTTTTAGAACCACTGGTCTAGGACATGTAAGCAAACAAAAATCATTTATTTATTGTTTAAGTTGAACAAAACTCAAATTTTCTGATTTTTAAGCTACAGTAATCAACTTTTTACTTTTTTGAACGTTAAAATGTGATTTTCAAAGGGTACTGCATCAAGTTCTCTGCATTTGCCGGAATTTAATGCTGTGTTATACGAATTAGGTTGGATATTAGTCCTGATTTTCACATTTTTTTTTGTCATTAAACTCATAGTAAATAATAATAATAATAATAATAATAATAATAATAATAATTGTTTTATATTTAAAGGCTGCGAATGCGGGGGGTTTGGGGGGCGGCAGCCCCCCAACTGTGCCCCCTAATCCCTGTACGTTTTAAGGTTCGACCTTGTAACTCAGCCTCTTTAACTCTTTAGAAAACGTAGTTTTTTTTCAAATAATAATAAAATAATGATCACCCTTAAAGCAAGAAAAGGGAAAAAAATTAAACACATCAATAAACACAAACACTTAAGTTATTATTGGTAGAAAAATGACGTCTATTCAATATTGCTTTTACCACAGACTTCTCACGGATTCTCGACCACTCTTTTACTGGATTCATAACTCCAAAATCTTCTAGGCGGAATTTTGGTGTCCCTTAGGAATGAACAATAGAAACTTTGTGCATCTAAAATAGCACTTATTCATTTTATTGGCGTCACTCTCGGTATGTAGGATAGACGCACGGGTGAGTTAAAAGACTATCACCCCCGATTTTGAACAATATTCCCGTAAGCACGTTTAATTGCGCCAGTTGGTTCTATGGAGCGTTCCTGAAATCATCAAGCCGGTGTATTTCAAGTCTGAAACAGCAGTAACTAAATGATTTCTAAGGGTCACTTTTTACTGCCACTTTTAGCCGTGTTGAGAGTTAGAAATTCGTGCTTTCCAATATTAACAAAAAGTCCGATAGATTTAAAATCTCTTTGCAGTCTATTCAGGTTATCTTGAAAGTCTGATTTCGATCTGCTGAGAATAAGAACATCTTCGGCGTAAGCTATATAAGATAAGCCGGTACCGTGAATTATAAGAGATGAAGAGATGTGGTTCAGAATCTTAGAGATTGCATGTTTGAAAATGACAGGGCTAAGAACACTACCTTACCTCACGCCTCTTTTGACTTTAACGAGTTCTGAAACTGTACCTCTCCATTTAGCAGATACTGTCGAATTTGCATACACAAAAATTTTATAGTTTTGATGATACTCACACTTACACTGCTGTGTCACACTTACACTGCTGTGCAATTGAGCGTCAAAAGGTTGCATATGATTTATTTCATCTTACGCTTCCGGTAAATCAACGGTGCACATATAAAGAGGTGACTATTTTCTTTCTAGATCCATTGGCACATTTGCTAATAATCAATATTCCTCTTGGCGACCTTTCTGGAATCCAAGCTGGTTACCTCCAAAAAGCCCCGTGTCTGGCTTGGGCAAAATAGCATATTCAAAAACTTTACTCAGAAAACAAGATTCACTGATAGGTCTGTAAAATTCACAATCATTCTCTTTCTTTGCAATCGATATTTTGATTTATTTTAGGAAACGGTCAGGAACTATGCCCCTGGTGATGAACAACACCTGGAAAAGAAGTTCAAGATGAAAATAGAAATAATCAGATAAGTTTTAAAGGTGAATCGTTGAGAGTCTTTTCCTACGGCAGTTTCTTTTCTAAATTTTTTTAAAGGTATGTATCAAATTTGCAGTGGTGTGAATTAACGAATAAAAATTCTGAGTTCTCGATGAGAATAGAAAAAGGCAATTAAAATGCCCCAAAAAAGGTATTTTACAAAATTTTGGGGTGAACAAAAAGTCTAGGGGGCATATGCCTTCCCCCGAATCGGTCCACTGCTTATACGAATTACAAAACGTGTTAATCGAAAATGGAATTTCACAAAAATGAAATAGATCCCTTTTACTGAATTATTCCAGGAAATTTGGAGTAAATAAAAACTTCTTTTTTTGCTTTGTAATTCAAGAGGGCTTTTAAAAAAGAAATGTTTTAAAACGCCTGTTTGAGCTAAAATACATAGCTTCATTATTTTTGAGTGAACCCCCCCCCACCATCTAGAAATAATCGTATTTCTCCAACTAAGGGTATATTTCTCGACTTCAATTGATTAGTAGAAGTAGCTAATTTGTACAACATATTTACTGCATTCAACGAATCAGATCTAAATTTGCAAGTCTTTGTTTTAAACATTTTCGAAGTATCGGAAAAATTTGCTACGATTTTTAGAAAAATTGACGCTGTGGGAGCAACAACTTAAACCTTTTGAAACACGATGTAAACTTATTGAAAACAAACACAAAAAATTAGAAAGAATATTTACATCTAGAAATACTATCAGTTTCAGTTCGGAGTGAATAAATAGCTGTAAGACTACTTTTCAGATATTCCTTTAAACACCATATGGACTAAAGACTCTTTTTCTGTCAAAATTAAAAAGGAATAATTTGTTTTCTATAAGGTGGGTTGTCAAAAATTCTATTCCTCGAGCCGAGCCGCCATAAAGAAAATTTACACAACACTGTTCTGTTTTATTGTGTTGAAGAGCAATGCTACTGTTTTTGTGATTGATAAAGTGAGGTATGGGAAATCCAAAAAAAATTTCAAATTTGGGGATCCTTAAACAGAGAATAAAGATTCCTGTGCAGTTTGCCAAGTTTTGGTTAATCTTCTCATTTAAAAAAATATTTTTTCTAGCCTACTGCACAGTATAGCAGGAATCAAACAAAACTGTTTTCAGAGCTGGATCAAAGCAAGCTTGCCAGGGGTAGGGGGTGAAATTCCCATGTTTAACCGACTTATAAATCATATTATACGACTGTTTCATATTATTAACTATAGATGCATAGACAATAATCTTTTCGCTTTTGAACTTATCTACGGAAAGAATGAAGAAACAAAACGCCCGAATACGTAACTACGAACAGTTTTAACATTCAATAGCATTTTAAAATGGCATTGATATAAGACTACAAGGTGTCAATATTAAATAAGTTATATAGTTCTTATAAGTTATCTACACACTTTGTTTCAATATACTCTACACCTTGAAATGTGTGTTGCTTCCGTATCGCCAAATTATACCCAAGAATTTTTGGAAATTTTTGAAACTGTATTTTCTTTTATTACTTCAGTCTGGTCATGTGGTACAGCTCCTAGGTTATGTTAACCTGGTTATTTCTCAGCCTGGAATTTATCTTCAATAAAATTCATTGGACAGAATGACTTTTTCTTTCCCGAGTTCTATTCAAAAAGTGTCTGAATTCTGTTTATCAAAAACACTTATAAAAAAAAGCTGGGAACCAATTATCAATCCCTTTTTCTGGGGTAGATCCGTTGTAAAAATATCAGACATCATCCAATATGGGTGGACCTATCTCCAAGTCCATACACTCTTTTCTTTATACACTTTTCGCATGAGTCGGCTAGAATCTCAATTTTGTTTTCAAGTTTTGTCCTCATTGTAACGACCAGAGATGGAGTGGACTTCATATCTTTATGTTTTTCGGCTATTTGAAGGGAAAATGTCGGTGACATTTTTGCCAAAATGGTTTGAATGAAAGTTAAAACTATCATTTTTGGTTCCAGTCGACTCACACGAATTTTTACTTACTTTGTATTATGATGAATCACTGTAAAATGATGACTGAGAAAGGAATTCACAACATTCTATAATGCTGTTTATAGAACAGGTGCATTGAGATGTCTGCATTATTTATCCAGAGGCTTGACTTTAAGGACAGCTATCAAAACGAGATGGTCCAAATTTCTGACGATTATTTCTGTTGAAATCACCCTCTGGATATGCTCTAAACCTTTTGACAAACTGTATTACAATGACAATTAAGCCGTTCATTTCGACCTAAGATGTTTTTTTTTTCAAAAGTTTAAGCGTAGCTCCCAGCATCTCAATTGCGTCGATGATGTTTTTCTGCTCTTCTTCAAGTTTTTCTATTGTAATGTTAACCTTCTACATGATATTTTTCACGAAAAGGTAGGAGATAGAGTCAAAGTTGAGAATTTCTCTTCAGAAGGTTGCTGGCTCGTGCTTTCCTCTTCGTATTTGCATTTTTCCTCTATTTTTTTTCCACTAAAGCTAAGTCTTCTGCTTGTATATTTTCAGCCTTTGCAGTCCATCACGATGGCGATAAGTTTAGTAGCGGATCCCCCTAACGTAGTGGTGGATTTGCGGATGGATTATATTAGCAAGACAACCGGCAAATGACTTGATACAATTTTGCGCTGAAGAAACTTTAAGCACTTTAAAAACAAGAATCAAAGAAGCTGAATTTTACAGTATGATATTTGACAAAAAACACGGATGCGTCACATACCTCATAGCTTAGTCTTTCTCTGCACTATGATTATGACAGCAGTATTGTAGAAGACTTCGTAGAATTTACGGAACTTCCCGAACTTGACTTGACTTTATTAACCAAAAACGCTATACACAAAATCAATAAAGCTAAGTAAATAAAGCTAATTTTTTTCGCAAAAGCTAAGTCTACTGCTTGTACATTTTCAGCCTTTGCAGTCCATCAGGAGGATGATAATTTCAGTGGCGGATGATACTATCTTTAAATAGAGATTTGAATCTTAAACAGATCTTAAATAGAGCCTTAGAGATCTTAAATAGAGAAAAATATCTTTAAATAGAGATTTGGGAAAATTCGACTCAGGGACTGCTTAAATTTTTCAATTTTAGTTTTATTGCTTGTATATTTTCAGCCTTTGCAGTGCGTCAGGGTGTTGCTAAGTTTTGGAGATTGAGGCGGTTTCCAATGGAAGAGGTTTTCTTTAATGGTGACGAAGCGATTTGTAGATGAAGAGAGGAACACATACATGGTTTCGTGGATACTGAATAATTTTGCTATCAAAACAGATGAATCACAACTATATTCTTTAATGGAATCTTGTATGTGGCCCTGCCAACATTAGAAAAGCCCTTCTCCCCCTTTTTCTATTATAAAATATAAAACGACCCTTTCCCGAAAGGTTGTAGGGACTGTGCCATCCCTAAAGGAATATTCATTGTACCATTCAACTATTTTGAACAAAGGGGCACATCAAAATTTCGATCAGATGTCTTGAGGGGTGTGTTTCAAAGAGACTGGGTAGTAAAAAGTGGGACGGCACATTTTTGGAACTTTTGACAGCTGGACTTCCAGAATTATAAATTTCAAGGTATGAAAGCTCATCAAATTCGATGAAACCTGTCTCAAGCTAGACGGTATTAAGATTAACCATCTTTATGTTTACTGAGAACTTTGTCGTAATGATATTGTATCTGGAGGCACATTTTTGGAACTTTTGACAGCTGCACTTCCAGAATTTTAAATTTCGAGGCGTGAAAGCTCATCAAACTCGATGAAACCTATTTCAAGCTAGACAGTGCGAAAATTAGCCATTTTTATGTTTACTGAGAACTTAGAAAATGTGAAAGCCGTTTCAGTAGGAGGATAAATAACTCAGACTTTATTGGACTGGTCAGGCACAAAATACTACTCATACGACTTAGCAAAAGGTAAAGGGTGCACCACCGCTCTTTAGGCAATCCTTGATTGTCTCAGCTTTGAAAGTAAACTATCAGACTCACATAGAACATGTTGTCGTCTCTTTCTGACCTGAAATAAAATTTTGTGTTTGTACCTGCCTCTTAGGAAACAATTCTGGAAAGGTAATTTCTGGAAATCCCAGACTTCGATTTATTTTATTTTGGTAGTGAAATTCTTTATGTTGACTTATTTTTCAGAAATGTCGTTTGCATAAAACGCTTGGGTTTAGAGGTAGACTGAAACAAGTCCACCTTTGATCATAAAGAGAGGGAAGGGGGCTTATAGAATCTTACCATTTTCAAAATTAGATCAAGGGGCAAGCAGGTGATGTCTGTTTTGGGAACGTGAATCCAATGCCGCTTTTTTAGGATAGGTAAAGGAGTGGAATTTTCAAATTATTGTCATAAGGTCATCTGACAGAAAGGATATTTAAATCTCAACCCAATTTGCTGTATAAAGCGTCTTTGTTCTGGATTTCGGGTGGTCTATACCCATTCTCACCATTGTGAACAGAGGGTCTTTAACTGCTCTCATCATCAGATCTACCAGGAAAGGATTACATATAAGAAAAATAAAGGCAAGTGATCTGGTCATCTGTTTATGAGTACATTTACTAGAAGAGGATATCAGATTCTAATAAAAATTACTGGGAACTAAGAGTTAGACTTGTAGTTGTTCCTTTCATGGTCTGTACTTGATCCGACTTGTGCGCAAGGGGCAGGCATCAAAATCTTGCCCCATCAACCTAAATACTAAGCGGAATGGTGGAATTAATGAAAAATAATTTGATAAATATATTTCAATAATGAATTTGAGAGAAAAATATTTCTTGTTGTGTCATTTATTGATTTACTTCCCACTCGTTCCCAAACGCTAAATGAAAACACAGCTTCAGGCAATTCCTTTGAAAATATGTATATCACCGTATTCATATCTTCCTTAACCTTTCAGAGGGTAAAATTTAAATTCAGGGGATTTCTCTTTCAAAATGCTAGTTTGAGATGTTACAGGCTATGAGCTTTTTATTTGATTTTTTAATGCACTATCAGTCAAGATTGAGAATCACATTAAGCCATCTTACCACTAGAAGTGACAGAGAAGATATACTGTGGTCATTTCAAAAAGTTGATATAGATGACGTTAAGCGCAGAATAAATTGAAAATTCCCCTCACCCTGGAAAAGTCTGAAATACCTGCTGCTGCTAAATTTCGTCCTGAGGTCACGAGGCAAGATAGGCTGGATAGTCAATCATTATATTAGAGTTGAATATCATGACATTTCACAAAAAATCGCTTGTTTCCTCTGGGAACTCTTATTCTGTGATTAAAGGAAAGCTTAGCCATGGATCTTGGAAGATAAGATCTGGTGTACCTTCACTTGATAGTTTCTTGGGTATTAAGTGTATTTCTTTCTCTAGTCTGGTTAAGGTTACTTATATCCTAGGATGTAAATCAGGTTGGAAAAATGGGTGTAAGTCTAGAAGACCAGCACTACTACTACTAACAACTCACCACAGCACCAAGCCGCCTGAGGCCAACACATCTACGCATGCTCCTCCTCCACCCCAATCTATTCAAAGCCTCCCTTTTTACACCTGCCCACAAAGTTCCCATTTCCTTTAAATCTTTCTTTATGAAATCCTCCCACCCCATATGGGGACAACCTGCTTTCTGTTTAGCCCTAGACAATTGGCTGAAAAGAACAATCTTTGGCAATCTGTCATCCTTCATCCACACAATGTGCCCTAGCCACCTCAACCTTTCTTTCATTATAGCCCTAGTGAGCAGTATTGGGTAAAGTTCTACCAAATCATATTATTGAGTTAGGATAAAGTGAATACACCATTCAATGCCTTTTTTATGCTGATTACAAATATTATAATCATTTCTATCAGAAATGAATTTCATCCCCCCCCTATATATTCCAATTCAGGGGATATATTTCTACATTAGGGGGGGGGCAAATTTAGTTTCTGATGTAAATGGGAGGTAAGTTTAAACTTTACCCCCACCCTCCTAATGTAGAAATATATACCCTGAATTGGCATATATAGGGGGGGGGGCTGAAATTCATTTCTGATAGAAATGATTATTATATTTGTAATCAGCATAAAAAAAGGCATTGAGTGGTATATTCACTTTATGCATAAGTCAATAATATGATTTGGTAGAACTTTACCCAGTATTGAACCATATTTTTCATATAGCCTATTGTTTGAAATACAGTCAGTCAGCTGGGTACCCAGAACAAATATTCTAATCTTGGAATATGGCTATTCTACTTTTAACATCTTCACTGCTCTCACCATCTTTACTGGTAATACTACCAAGGTAAGTGAAGCTGCCCACCTGATCAATCTTTTCATTACCCAACATCACATTTCCATCTTCACTTATTCCTAGCCTTAGTGACTTAGTCTTACTAACATTAATTTTCAAACCAATCTAGCACCCTGAACTTGCAAAATCTCTAAAAGTTCATTCATTTTGCTCACACTTTCATCTAGGATGCTTAAATCATCAGCATAATCTAAGTCTAGGAGACTTTTTCCTCCCCATTTGATTCTGTGGTCTCCCATTGCCTTTTCTGTGCTCCTTAGAACAAAGTCCATCAAAATAATCCATACAAAGGGAGATAGAACACAACCCTACTTAACTCCTGATTTAATACAAAACCAGCTGCTAACCTCAGTAATACATAAGCAAACAATTCTTATCAGGTTTCAATCAGGTTGGAAAATTCAAATCAGGTTGGAAATTCAAATCAGGTTAAAAATGGGTGTAAGCCTAGAAGACCAGCACTACATAAGGAAACAATTCTTACTTCATAATATTTGCAAAATAATCCTAGTTAACATATTTTGCAGGGGAAGAACCTCCATCTTCACTTCTTTCATTGTATCTTCAGTTTTTCTATCACATTTTTCAATATATATGTCTATTCTTTTAGTCTTGAGGATTGTGTATAAACAAACACCCAAGTGCCTTCTAAGTAGCCTAATTGAACCTAATTTATCAGTAAATAATTTCCTAGACCACCCTGCTTTTCCATTTACAAAAAAATAAGCAAGAAACAATGGGTTTTAATTTCAACAAAGCAGTGAAACAAAAAATAAATAAAAACAAAATAACACTTTAATTAAAAATATTACAAAAATATTTTGGCCCCATGTCCAGGAGCCTTTCTCAACAGCAAAAAAAAACAGTAAAATTCTACTTTATCTGCTTTTGGCTATCATGGAAAGGGGTTAGGTTATGAAAATGAAACTTTCAGGGATGGGTCTACAGGCTAAAGTAGCCTATGTCCTGGGAAGGTATTTTGAAGTACCTACCTCCATTCCTTCTCCCTCTAGAGTGTCCTGAAATTTTCCTACATGACAGGTCAAAACCTATTGGAATTTTGACAAAACAACATTTTATCTTAACTTTTAGTTACCAGTTTCTTTCTCTCTGGCTTTAGTTCTGAAAATGCAATTCCTGTTATTTGAATAGAATTTTAAGCCATATCAATGCTTTGTTTTCGAAATTTAGGAAATGTTTTTGCATATCTTTAAAACCTTATAAATTAGGATTGAGCAAAGTTGTGAAGCAGAAAACAATTTTGTTGTACTTCATTTAAGCAGAAGATTTATTTGAAAAGTATCACTTTTATAACACACATATTTTAAAGGTCATCAAAGGTCAAGACCTTCTAGAGGGAGAAGGAGTGGATGTAGGTACTTTGAAAGGCATTCCCAGGGCATACTTTAGTCTGTAGACCTATCCCTGGAAGTTTCATTTTCCTAACCAAACCTCTTTCCAAGATTTCCAAAAGTAGCTAAAGTAGAATTTTACAAAAAAAAATTGTTGAAAAAAATAACACACATAAAAAAAGGTAACTAAACACACAAAGAAGAAAAGAAAAATAAATAAGAACCACTCACATTATAAACAAACTTCCAGCACTGACATTATAACACAATAACAAAATCAAAGCTATATATTATGAAGTAAGAATTGTTTTCTTAACAAGTTTCCTTATGTAGTGCAGATCTCCTAGGCTTATATCAAAAAATGGGCTACAAGTGTTTATGTTTTTTGGTCAATTCTATTTTGCCTTCCTCAGAAGGAAACACAATAAAATTCTCAAAACTTCTTTAAAAACATCAAAGTATTTGCTTATATCATTCCTAAAAAAAAGTATTTCATATTATGAATAAGAATTTCATTGTTTTAGTTTTCTTTTGTTTTATATGCTATTAGGACTATGGGGTGCATTGTCAGGAAAGTGTCCATGGCATGTGAAAACAGTAGCCTATAAAGTAAAGAATCTGTTATATTACTTTTGTACGTTTTGTGATGTTTCCTTCACAAGAGGCTATCCACTAAATATTTACTGCTATCTAAGTTTCAACAATACACATTTTATCAGTAGCCTTTTCTTCATTTTGAGGTGTAAAATCTAGCTGAGAGTCTTTTTGGTATCTTGAAAAAATTAGGTGAACAAAACTTTTAGGAATGAATCCAGGGCCTAAAATATACCATAGGAAAGTGTTATCAATGTATTGGCACAAAAATGTGTTACAAAAATGTTTTATGTTAATTTTGAGTTTTCAATCCCTTCTTCATTGGCTCTAATTTTTGAAAATCCAATTCCTGTTATTTCAGTAGATTATTAAGCCACACAAAAGTTTTTTTTTTCTTAAATTTAAGTAATAGGTTACCAAAGGTTCAAAATCTTGTAAGTTCAGATTGAATAGAAGATGAGACTCAAAACACTTTTCTTGTACCCAGAGGTACAAATAGCCAAAGTGTTTTTTTTTCTTGGGGGGGGGGGCAATGGGTTAATACCAGCTAGCTGGTCATTTTGGCCTACTAATGCAGGTGATATTGCTATTAAAATTACTTCCTACACCTGGTGGCAGACTAGAAACTAGGCACATGCATAGGGCCCTTTAATTTTTTGGGGCAAAAAACTAGGTTTTTAATTTTTATAATTTATTTTTATTTAGCAGAAAAAACATGACATTCATAATTTTTTGCATTTGAAACACTGATGTGTTCTTTTTACAAAGACTACACATATAAAGTTTTTCTGCATTAAAATGAGTGCTGTCATCCCCATGAATATATATCCAACAGTCCTTTACAACTTTGTTTAGATTAAAATGATTTAACCCAGGGATATGTGTATCATAATTTTGTCAAACACAGCTATTTAAGATCAGTGTCTCCTGAATGTATTACATCTTATGTTAGTTGTCACTAAAAATTGTGCAATTACAACTTAAGTATCTAGACTTGATTACAGATAGATTGTTTTGAGTTCATTGTTAATATTTTCTGAAATTTCTTAAATAAAATGTTTTATAAAAGTATTAAATTGTTAGTCAATACATTATATAATGTGAAGTATCACAAATGGCAATTATGTCTCAGAATTTTTTCTTTTCTTTTGAGTTCCTATAAATATTTAAATGGAAGTAAAGAACAAAAATAAAATTAGACTGAGATAAAGTGGCACAACAGATGAAAAGGTTGTTGTATAAATTTTAACTGTAGATGGAGAACAATTGTCATTGTTTTTGCAAATTTCACCTGCTCAAACTCCAGGAACATAATTTGTTTCCAAAACTATTCTACCAAAAAAATTAAAAAATAGAATAAAAGCAGCACAAAAAACCAAGCAATTTCATTTTAGTTCAAAATCATCTCAAAGTAATGATGAAACTAAGAGATGTGTTAACAATTTTCCATAATACTTTACAAACACCATGCAAGAGTACAATATTACATAAAAAATCTGCCAAAATCATTAAATGAATCTTTGGAATCATCTTCTGTTCAATGCAATAAAGGCTAAAAACAAATCACAAAAACATTAACTATTGCCTCCATATCCTGAACAATTAATAGTGGGGTGAAAGTTAAGAGATTGATTGGCTTATACTTAAACCAACAATTTATTGTACTTTTATATCTGCAAATTATTTTTCAAGGAAACAACACTAGTGACAAAAAGGACAATAATTGGAAAAATGCACTTAAAAAGATGTCAGAGCATGAAAACTCCATTGACCACATTAACTTTATTTTAATTTTTTATAAAAAGATCATTGACACTGAACTGGAAAAATAAATTGTGAGTAAAAAAAAAATATTGGAAGGAAATGCTTAAATGTTTGGCAGCAATAAATTAAAATATTCCTTAATACTCTTGAGCATTTCATGGTAAAAATTAAGTATTTTTTAGTGAAATAATGGTAATTATATAGATACTTTGGAATATTTATCTGAGTTCAATCCAATTTTGTGAGAACACATTAAGAAACATACAAACTACAGTACTGGTATAAACTATTTGTCATCTACAATATTCAAAGACTTTATTTCCATTATATCATATGATTTACAGCTCACAATAGTGAACAAAATACAGGAAGCCAAATTTTACTCTATAATTGTTTATTTAGCAACTGATATATGTCTTGTTGATCAGCTGACTGTCATTATTTTCTATGTTTTTCCAAGTGGTATAAAAGAAACATTTTTTGGGTTTCTACTGATATTTTCTCATACTGGTGAAAACTTGGGGAAAGTTATTTTATAATTTTTACTATAATTGATCTCCTAATTTAAAGGTGATTCTGAGAATTTATTTAACTAATAAATTTTGGTAACTAAATTAAATAAATTTTATTTAGCCAAAAAATTGCTCCAATAAGCAATGCAAGTGGCCAAAGATCAGTATCAGTAATTGCCACAATAAAAAAAAAAAAAATAAGATCCACATTAGACCAATAAAAATTATATGGTTTACCAATACTGTACTTTATATAGAAAATGAGCTATTAAATAACTATAAATTATGAAAAACTGATTGACAAGTTTGCATAATTAAGAGCAAGAAAAAAACTAATATAACTAAACAATCTGGGTGTACTTGATTAAGTATTATTTTTTGTTTTAATAAATTATGTTGGTTTGTTTTAATAGATTATTTTATTTTTTCCCCTGTTTTCTTGTAATCCAACTATTAAATTGAAGTACATACTGTTTGCTTTAAAACCAAATGCAAAGTATGTGTCAGGGCTGAAAAAAAGTTATGGAATTACATTGTTGCCTAGAGCTCACTGTAGCCATAGTCTGCCACTGCTTACGCCAGTGTGAAGATAAGGATTATTGTGAAGGCTTTGAATTAGGAATCAAGTGGTACGTTTCATTTTTTGTATCCTATAAGCAGGCCTGGTTTTACCAATAGGCCCAGGCCTAGGGGCGCACAATACCAAGGGGTACAATAAACTATCACTGAGCAGTTTTTTTCTTAATAAAAACTAGACTGATATGATTTATTGTCAAAATACCAGGTTCATTCTGCTTCTTTGCTATGTATTCACAGAAAAGTGACTTTAGAACAACACAGGAATTCTGTAGCCACTTATAAAACTGTCAGATGCCTCCCAAGAATGGTAGCTGAGAGTTTGATATCTCCTCTCTCTTTCAGTACTTTTGGCTTATCAGTTGTAATCTCTTCAGTGCTTCCACTTCCTCTGAATTTTTGGGGATTTCCCCAAAAATCTTGCAAAAACAGAGCAGCAAAAACGCTTGGGCCTAGGATCACCAAAGCTGTAAATCTAGCCCTGCCTATGAGTAACCTTAACCCACATAGTGAAAGTAGCAATTATTATGTCTGGAAAGAGCATTGAATAGATAATCTGATAGTATATATCTTTTTGTGTATAGTTCCATAAAAAAAACAGACATTTGAATTAGATTTGGAGAACAGTAAGAACTGTACTTATTTGACCTTAGTAAGGGCCAAACTTAGATATAAGACTGTCTTAAGATTTATATTATTCTATTCTCCATTTATAGCCTTCACATTAATAACCTCCTTTCCACTAGTGCCCCAGCACATCCCCTTATTGGGTCACTTAATAGCATATACAGCCTAGGGCTATTTCTGACCTGATTAGGGGGACTGGACTGGGACACAATTATGACAGTGATGATTATTTTATGTGGGAAGAGGGTAACATTCTAGTCGATGGGCCTTTCTGAAGGAAACACTTGTCATAAAAAAAAGTACCGTATCTATAAAAAATAATAAAAGAGTAACTTCACCTCTTCCACCTCCAAAGTGCATTGACGCGTGGTACACTTGAACTCCTCTTTTTAATGACATTGAAACTTCCAGAAACAGATCAAAAGCAGAAATGAGGCCCAGATTAAGTGTTTTATGCCTCATGCCTTTGCTATACCTGATTTACAGAGTTTTAAAGAAATGATTAAAATGTGTCTTAATTTCAAGGAAAATCATAATATGGCTTAATATCCTACTCAAATAATTAGGATTGTGTTTTTAAAACCTAGAATAAAAGAAAAGTTGACTCAAGCAAAAGTTCAGAGAATGTTTTTGCAACATTAAGAAGGACCCACACAGGGACTTTGCCCCCCCCCCAGAAGCCCAGAAGCCAAAACAATACAATATTTTTGTTTACACAAAATACCAGATTCTTCTTTAGATGCAAACAAATATTTTTCTAATAGTATTATTGCTCTCTGCTTTAGAAAAACCTTTATGGGGTCCTAATCTAGATCTCTAATGACAAGTTATTCCTTCATGAAGAAGTTCAGACTCAACTTCGTAAATGCAGGTAAAATCCAACCCATTTCTGGGAAAATTTTCATAGTTCTTGAGGTTTTGTCTTTTTCAGATGATGGCATTCCTGTTGGAGGTCTAGTAATATTGATTGAAGATGCATCAGCATATTTGGCCAGGAATTTTGCTCAGTGTTTTCTAGTAGAAGGACAGAGAAATGGTTATGAAAATTTATTCTGTTCCTTGAATCATGAGATGCTAGAAGAGGTAGGTATTAGTTTCAACTTGATATTGGCTAAACTAGATCAAAGTTCATGATCATTATTGTAATGAGTCTGTAGATACTGATTGTATTTCATTGTGAATTTCCTTGCTCATATCTCCCTTTGCAATAACAAAGGAACTGTTGTATTATAGCACCCACAGTCTTAATCCAAAAATGTTCCTCAGAATCAAGTGTGACTGGGAGAAACCTCCTTATTTCTATTATTATCTTAAAGTTTGCTGAAATAAGATTTGGGCCTAAAATAAAAGTTTGAAAAATGTATTTTTATAATAGCTTATTCAAACTTTGGTCAAATAGGATTTAGTATAGGATAGCCAGAACCTTCTGTGGGGTTATTATTGAGAAAAGTTGACTTTTTGATGCTTAAATCTCATAAATTCTAAATGGTTTACTTAATTAATTTAGTATCAGTACAGCTCAGATATGTTTTAATGACCTTTATTTCTTGTTAGGTAAAAAAGATAGTCATTTATTTATTTATTAATTCCAAAAGGCGATAAGCTTTACCAAGCTTGTCGCACTAAACGTTATAACAATTCATGACAGCGCTGAAACACACTCTATGACAGCTAATACAAACATAAAACTCAATGAAAACAACACACTCTCTATCAAAACATACAGGTCAGAAAAATAACTAATACAAAAAAAGTGTTTTCAAAACAAATCATGATAAGACCTAGTATGGAAATCCGTAGAGGCTAAACCACTTTTGAAAGACTGGACCGTGATAGTCGCAACTGTTTCCGATGGAAGTGCGTATTGAGTCTTTTGAAAGACTGGACTGTGATAGTCGCAACTGTTTTTGATGGAAGTGCGTTTTAAGTCTTCCACATTCAGCTAGATAAAGAGTTTTGGCATTATCTTTTCTCTGGACATGGTGGTATATTTTTTGTCGATGTTGACGGGTACTACTGTATTCTGTGAAAGTGAAGAAGTGAGTTAGAGTGGTATTATCAATTTTCCTAACAATGCGGAATGTATGTATTAGGTCAGCTCTATCACGTCGGAACTGAAGACTAGGCAACTGTAGTCTCTGTGTTCTCTGGTGGTGTAGATGTTTCAGGTAAGGTATGAGTTTGGTGGCCCTACGTTGTACTTTCTCAACTCTTTCTCTGTCTTTCTTATTAAGGGGATACCATACTTATGAGCAGTGCTCAAGTATTTGTCATGCAGTGGATACATAAAGTGAAATCAATGAACAAAGATTAAACTTGGAAAATGTACGATTTAGACTTAATAATTAGTAATTGCAAATTACTAATTATTAATTAGTAATTCGGATATCACCTATTGCCCTGTAGGTGATATCCGATGCATGTTTGTAAAATTTAGGACTCGAATCGAAGCAAACCCCAAGGTCTTGAACATATTCCATTGCATATATTTGCAATCAAAACAAGGGTTTATTGTCTCTAAATGCTCTAATTTTTTTTTCTAATGCTTTGTAATATTGGTCCAAAGAAAGTCCTATGAAATTTCCCCCTCCCCCAAAGAAAATCGTCTTATACACCCTTACAGTTTGAACCCTAATTTATTGAAAATTCCGTATTAACTTTTATGATTCTGGTTTTGATTATTCCGTTGACTGTAGGAATGACTTGTTGTTGTAACAGTTTGTTCTAACAAAGTGTAAGTAAGGAGTGAATCGGCTCAATAGTAACCAGAGCTAAAAAAAATAAAATTTTGGTAACAATTGATGCATCACAAGAATTGCTTTTTATGCTGATTCCAAATATTTCGAACGGAAATCAAAAGTTCTAGTGTCCTTTTTAAGTGATTAATAAGATCAGAGAGCAACTAGTACCAGTGACAGTCCCCATTTTTCTCCAAATACATCCAATCAAAATTTTGAGACAGCCATTTGATTTGGCATAGTTGAAAGGTACAGTTATTACCATTTGGATATGACAAGAGCTTCATAGCCCCTTGGGAAAGGACCGTAAGTTATTCTTTTGGGTGAATTTTCCAGGGAAAATTTTACTCACGGGGGAGGGGAGGGAAGGGGATTTCTTGGCATGATTTGGAAAAGAGTCAAAATTAAATTAAAAGCAGCAACTTTTCCAACTGAAAGAAAGGAACAAGAATAAAACTTTAAACTAACAGACATTACTCCGTATCTAAAGGGGCTACCCCTTCTTCAACCCTCGCTCCTTACGCTAAAGTTTGAATTTTTGTCACAATTCCTGAAGAAAGACTGCTCAAACACAAGGGCTGTTGAATTTGAAGGAGAGGTATTGTAAACAAGTTTAAAACTTTAGCGTAAAAAGTGAGCGTTGAGGAAAGGGTAGCCGTCCTCATATATGGAATAATTTCCGTTCGTTTTAAGTTTTAATGCTGCTCCTTGCTTTCAGTTGAAAAAAAAAAAAAAATGTTTTTATTCAATCAATCTGTAAAATCTACGATTGTACTGTATTAAAAACAGTCGCTCTAAATGAGTTTTTATGCCTTGTTTTCAATAGTTTAATATACCTCCTTGAAGTTCAATGAAATTTGAATTTATTATTGTATAATACTAGTTTAGACCAAAACTAAATCCTGCTGTCAAGAGTAGGGTGTATGAAAAATCTTGATGCATATTTTTTTTTTAATTTGTTTCTTTTACTTTACATTTCAGACACATGTTTTTTTTTGTCTTCACAATGTATGTTGTTTATCTTTTTTTTATTCTCTGTATTAGCTATTTCCTCTGCCGCAAATAGAATAGAATATGATTTATTGGCTAAAATAGCACAAAAGCTAGCATAAGCACGTCAGAACAATTACAATAATAAAACAGATGTTAGGGGATAAACATAAAACAAAAAATTAAATCAATTATTAAAATGGGAATCAAAATGTGCTAAAATAGCGCAAAAGCTACCATAAGCATGTCAGAACAAAAACAATAATAAAACAGATGTTAGGGATAAGCATAAAACAAAAAGTTAAATCAATTATTAAAATGGGAAACAAATTGGGGACAAAAGAGTTTTTGTACCTCATGGTCAACCTTTGGGGACACAGGTCCAGTTGGGTATTTGGAGCTTTAAGTAAGTAAGTATGAAGGCACTAGATCCTTAAGGTCCAAACCGGCAATGCTGATCTCCGGTTCGTGGCCCTTCAGCCAGGAAGTGCAATTAGGGGGCTTTGGAGCTCTACAGGCATTCTTTGGCTTAGCACATTTTGTCTAATTGATTGTATAATTAATGCTTTGTAGAATAATAAAGTAAAAAAGAAACATCTAGGTCTTTGTGTTGTTTGACCCTTTGTCACTCTATGAGATACAGGAATTTAAATCCTTAAAAAGAGGAAAAGTCTAATTCTTTTACAGTCTCACATTGTTGAGAACCTATTTTATGTTCCATACCCATCATAGGCAGCGCGCCAGCGCTGCCTAAGTAAAGAACGATGTGAGAACAATGTGTTTTTTTTCTTCTTCAGCCGGGCACTTCGTATCGGAGTTGTTGTAGAAACTTCGAAAACGGCTCATTCGATTGGAAATTGGAGTGGCTAGTGCCCTTTTTAATAGTTGAAAGTGATTGGAGGGCAACTATCCCCCCCCCTCACGCCCATCATTCCCCCAAACACATCCAATCAAAATTTTGAGATAGCCATTTTGTTCAGTGTAGTTGATTTCCAGATAGAAAAATATATTTTTGAGGAGGACACTCCCCCACAACCCTCGGGGCAAGGGTTTTAAGTTATGCCCTGAGGGCATATAAGAACGATGTTGGCCCTATGTACTATGTATTATTTTTTTCCTTTAGAGCAGGGCATTTCATATGGAAGGGGTCGTCGTAGAAACTTCAAAAGGGGCTCATTCGATGGGAAATTGAGAGTTCGAGTGCCCTTTTTAATAGTCGAAAGTGATTGGAGGGCAACTAGCCCCCCCCCCCCCTCCCCACGCCCATCATTCCCCCAAACACATCCAATCAAAATTTTGAGATAGCCGTTTTGTTCAGCGTAGTTGATTTCCAGATAGAAAATATGTTTTTGAGGAGGACACTCCCCCACAACCTTCAGGGCAAGGGTTTTAAATTATGCCCTGGGTCCATATAAAGTTTTTATAGAAGGCGTTGTCGTAGAAAATTCAAAACAGGCTCATTCGGTTGGAAATTCGAAGGGCTAGTACCCTTTTTAATAGTCAAAAGTGATTGGAGGGCAACTAGCCCCCCCCCCCCACGCCCATCATTTCTCCAAACACATCCAATCAAAACTTTGAGATAGCCATTTTGTTCAGCGTAGTTGATTTCCAGATTGAAAATATGTTTTGAGGAGGACACTCCCCCACAACCCTCGGGGCAAGGGTTTTAAGTTATGCCCTGAGGGCATATAAGAGCGATATTGGCACAATGTACCATTTATTATTTTTTCCTTTAGAGCTGGGCACTTCATATGGAAGGGGCCGTCGTAGAAACTTCAAAGGGGGCTCATTCGATTGGAAATTGAGAGTTCTAGTGCCCTTTTTAATAGTCGAAAGTGATTGGGGGCAACTAGCCCCCGCCCCCACGCCTATCATTCCCCCAGACACATCCAATCAAAATTTTGAGATAGCCATTTTGTTCAGCATACTTGATTTCCGATAGATAATATGTTCTTGAGGAGGACACTCCCCCACAACCCTCAGGGCAAGGATTTTAAGTCCCTGGGGGCATATGAGGTTTTTATAGAAGGCGTTGTCGTAGAAACTTCAAAACAGGCTCATTCGACTGGAAATTCGAAGGGCTAGTACTCTTTTTAATAGTCGAAAGTGATTGGAGGGCAACTACCCCCCCCCCCACACTCAAAATTCCCCCAAATACATCCAATCAAAATTTTGAGATAGCCATTTTGTTCAGCGTAGTTGATTTCCCGATAGAAAATATGTTTTTGAGGAGGACACTCCCCCACAACCCTCAGGGCAAGTGTTTTAAGTTATGCCCTGGGGGCATATAAGATTTTTATAGAAAGCGTTGTCGTAAAAACTGCAAAAAAAGCTCATTCGATTGAAAATTCAAAGGGCTAGTGCCCTTTTTAATAGTCGAAAGTGATTGGAGGGCAACTAGCCCCCCCCCCCCTCCCACGCCCATCATTCCCCCCAAACGCATCCAATAAAAGTTTTGAGATAGCCATTTTATTCAGCGTATTTGATTTCCAGATAGAAAATATATTTTTGAGGAGAACACACTCCCCCACAACCCTCAGGGCAACGGTTTTAAGTTATGCCCTAGGGGCATATATAAGATTTTTATTGAAATCTTTGTCGTAGAAAACTTGAAAAAAGGCTCTTTCGATTTGAAATTCAAAGGGATAGTACTCTTTTTAATAGTCGAAAGTAATTTGAGGGCAATTAGCCCCCCCTCTCACGCCCATCTTTTCCCCAAACACATCCAATCAAAATTTTTAGATAGCCATTTTATTCAACGTAGTTGAAAGTTTTGGAAATTAGGTCTTTAAGGATGACAACCCCTCCCCCCACAGCCCTCAGGGCAAGGGTTGTAAGTTATGCCCTGGGGAATATAAAGTTTTTATTGAAAGCGTTGTCGTAGAAACTTCAAAAGGGCTCATTCATTTGGAAATTGAAAGGGCGTGCCTTTTTTAATAGTTGAAAGTGATTGGATAGGGACTAACGCCCCTCTCACGCCCACCATTTTCCAAAGCACATCCAATCAAAATTTTGAGATATCCATTTTGTTCAACGTAGTTGAACGTTCTGGAAATTAGGTCTTGTAGGATGATAACCCCCTCAGAGCCCTCAGTGCAAGGGTTGTAGGTTATGCCCTGGGGGCATATAAGGCTTATATAGAAAGTTGCTGTATATGATTTATAGAATAGATTTTAGTCTTCCTCAAATCCAATTTTTATTTACAAGATATTCTACCTATTTATCAGGTAAAAGCTTTGCGAGTCGCTGACTGGACGCTGGTCTTCTTCATTATTCAGAAGTAGAAATCAAGTAAAAATTAAATTGCTGTGGAATTTCAGAATCCTTGCAGAATAATTGAAATATCCAAGAGCTATGTTTTTCTAACAGAATTAATAATCAAAATTAGTATTATTTTTATTCTCGAAAATTACTGTATACAAAACTTCGAATACCATATCACAAAATTCATCATTTATCTTTGAATATTAGTGCGTCGAAAAAAAAAAACTCCTTGAGGCAAACTTCAGAAGCATATTAGAACTTTGGGATGTGTCTATAGTTATCGTGAATGAAAATCAACTTATCCACTCTGTGTGGACTGGGGCCATTTCTTTTCTAAGTCACTATCATAGTCACTATTAGGCCTACCACCAAAAATAGTCTTTCTGCGGTCACACTAGTCGCAGGAATAGACAATAACTTGCTGGCAAGTGCGGCGACGTAGGAAATTTCATCGCGATTGTGTCGTCGGAACAGAAGAACGTTGCCGTAACCGTCGTCTTCGGTTTCTTCCTATCATAGGCAGCGCGCTAGTGCTGCCTAAGTAAAGAACGATGTGGGCACAATGTGTTTTTTTTCCTCCATACCCGGGCACTTCGTATCGAAGGAGTTGTCGTAGAAATTCGAAAAGGGCTCATTCGATTAGAAATTGGAGTGGCTAGTGCCCTTTTTAATAGTCGAAAGTGATTGGAGGGCAACTAGCCCTCCCCCACGCCCATCATTCCCCCAAACACATCCAATAGAAATTTTGAGATTTCCATTTTGTTCAGCGTAGTTGATTTCCAGATAGAAAATATGTTTTTGAGGAGGACACTCCCCCACAACCCTCAGGGCAAGGGTTTTAGTTATGCCCTGGGGGCATATAAGGTTTTTATAGAAGGCGTTGTCGTAGAAACTTCAAAACAGGCTCATTCGATTGGAAATTCAAAGGGCTAGTGCCCTTTTTAATAGTCGAAAGTCATTGGAGGGCAACTAGCCCCCCCCCCCACAAGCCCATCATTTCGCTAAACACATCCAATCAAAAGTTTGAGATAGCCATTTTGTTCAGCGTAGTTGATATACAGATAGAAAATATGTTTTTGAGGAGGACACTCCCCCAGCGCGCTCAGGGCAAGGGTTTTAAGTTATGCCCTGGGGGCATATAAGGTTTTTATCGAAGGCGTTGTCGTAGAAACTTCAAAACAGGCTCATTCTATTGGAAATTCAAAGGGCTAGTGCCCTTTTTAATAGTCGAAAGTGATTAGATGGCAAATAGCCCCCCCCCACGCCATTATTCCCCCAAACACATCCAATAAACATTTTGAGATAGCCACTTTGTTCAGCGTAGTGGATTTCCAGATAGAAAATATATTTTTGAGGAGGACACTCCCCCAAAACCCTCAGGGCAAGGGTTTTAAGTTATGCCCTTGGGGCATATAAGATTTTTATAGAGAAGGCGTTGTCGTAGAAACTTCAAAAGGGGCTCATTCGATTGGAAATTCAAAGGGCTAGTGCCCTTTTTAATAATCAAAAATGATTG
Organism: Artemia sinica; assembly: GCA_027921565.1. NCBI lineage: Eukaryota > Metazoa > Arthropoda > Branchiopoda > Anostraca > Artemiidae > Artemia > Artemia sinica. The sequence continues at coordinate 70,125,974 of CM051258.1, forward strand.
GAGGGCAACTAGGCCCCCCCACGCGTATCATTCCCCCAAACACATCCAATCAAAATTTTAGATAGCCATTTTATTCAACGTAGTTGAAAGTTTTGGAAATTAGGTCTTTAAGGATGACAACCCATCCCCCCACAGCCCTCAGGGCAAGGGTTGTAAGTTATGCACTGGGGGCATATAAAGTTTTTATTGAAGCGTTGTCATAGAAACTTCAAAAGAGCTCATTTAATTGGAAATTGAAAGGGCTAGTGCCTTTTTTAATAGTTGAAAGTGATTGGATAGCGACTAACGCCCCTTTCATGCCCACCATTTTCCCAAACACATCAAACTAAAATTTTGAGATATCCATTTTGTTCAACGTAGTTGAAAGTTCTGGAAATTTTGTCTTTTAGGATGATAACCTCCTCAGAGCCCCCAGTGCAAGGGTTGTAAGTTATGCCCTGGGGCATATAATGTTTTTATTGAAAGCGTTGTCGTAGAAACTTCAAAAGGGCTCATTCAATTGGAAATTGAAAGGGCTATTGCCTTTTTTAATAGTTGAAAGTGATTGGATTGTGACTAACGCCTCTCTCACGCCCACCATTTTCCAAAACTTATCCAATCAAAATTTTTAGATATCCATTTTGTTCAACGTAGTTGAACGTTCTGGAAATTAAGTCTTTTAGGAAGATAACCCCCTCAGATCCCTCATTACAAGGGTTTGTAAGTTATGCCCTGTGGGCATATAAGGTTTATATTGAAATTTGTTGTATAAATCATAGGCAGCGCGATCGCGCTGCCTAATAAAGAACGGGGACACTCGAAAACAAGACAAGAAACGGGGACTAAGTAAAGAGGAGGACACTCCCCCACAACCCTCAGGGTAAGGGTTTTAATTTATGCCCTGGGGGCATATAAGAACAATGTTGGCACAATGTATTATTTATTAATTTTTTCCTTTAGAGCAGGGCACTTCGTATCGAAGAAATTGTCGTAGAAACTTCGAAAAGCGCTCATTCAATTGGAAATTGGAGTGGCTTGTGCCCTTTTTAATATTCGAAAGTGATTTGGAAGGCGACTAACACCCCTTCCACGCCCGCCATTTCCAGAAACACATCCAATCAAAATTTTGAGATAGCCATTTTGTTCAGCGTAGTTTATTTCCAGATAAAAATTATGTTCTTGAGGACAGTCCCCCTCCGACCCTTAGGGCAAGGGTTGTAAGTTATGCCCTGGGGGTATATAAGGTTTTTTATAGAAGAAGTTGTCGTAGAAACTTTAAAAAGGCTCATTCGATTAGAAATTCAAAGGGTTAGTGCCCTTTTTAATAGTCGAAAGTGATTAGAGGGCAACTAACCTGCCTCTCACGCCCACCTTTTCCCCAAACACATCTAATCAAAACTTTGAGATAGCCATTTTATTCAACGTAGTTTTAAGTTCTGGAAATTAGGTCTTTGAGGATGACAACCCCCCACAGCCCTCAGGGCAAGGGTTTGTAAATTATGCCCTGGGGGCGTATAAGGTTTTTATTGAAAGCGTAGAAACTTCAAAAGGGCTCATTCAATTGGAAAGTTAAAGGGCTAGTGCCCCTTTATAGTTGAAAGTGATTGGAGAGTGACTAACGCCCCTCTCACGCCCACCATTCTCCCAAACACATCCAATAAAGATTTTGAGATAGCCATTTTGTTCCACGCAGTTCAAAGTTCAGGAAATTATACCTTTGAGCAGGACACTCCCCCAACAGTCTTCAGGGCAGGGGTTTTAAGTTATGCCCTGGGGGCATATAAGGTTTTTATTGAAATCTTTGTCGTAGAAACTTGAAAAAGGGCTCATTTGATGGGAAATTCAAAGGGCTAGCGCTTTGTCGAAATAGTCGAAAGTGATTTGAAGGCAACTAACCCCCCTCTCACGCCCATCTTTTCTTCAAACACATCCAATCAATATTTTAGATAGCCATTTTATTCAACGTAGTTGAAAGTTTTGGAAATTACGTTTTTGAGGATGACAACCCCTCCCCCCACAGCCCTCAGGGCAAGGGTTGTAAGTTTTGCCCTGGGGGCGTATAAGGTTTTTATTGAAAGCGTAGAAACTTCAAAAGGGCTCATTCAATTGGAAACTGAAAGTGATTGGAGAGCGACTAACGCCCCTCTCACGCCCACCATTTTCTCAAACACATCCAGTCAAAATTTTGAGATTCCATTTTGTTCAACGTAGTTGAAAGTTCTTGATATAAGGTCTTTTATGATGATAACCCCCTCAGAGTCCTTAGTGCAAGGGTTGTAAGTTATGGCCTGGGGGCATATAAAGTTTATATAGAAAGTTGTTATAGAAATTTCAAAAAGGGCTCAGAAATTAACATAAGTTGGGCGCAAAACCCCTATGTATTCCCAAGGCCAGAACAAAATTTGTACTTTACTGAAAACATATAAATGGTTTTACTTTTATAACTTAATAAATCAAATAATATTAACATTTTGATTACTAAATATCAGTATATGTATATTAAACTGACAATGCACATTCATTTTTATTTTTTCAGTAAAGTGCAAAGTTTGTTCTGGCCTTGGGAAGGCATATGGGTTTTGCGCCCAACTTATGTTAATTTCTGCTCGTTTTGAGTTTGACTCGGTTATTTATTGTAATTTCTGTTCGTTTTGGGTTTCATTTGTTTATCGATGCTGATTTGTGGTAGTTTCACGCTTGGTAGATTATTTGATTTTATTTTTGCTCATTTTTGGTTTAATGGAGTTCTTTACTTTTCTTTGGAAAACTTATTTTGTGGAAAAAGTTTTTTTTAATTAATTAAATGAAATTAAATCAGGGAGTGATATAAATTTGTGATTCAGTGTGCAATCACGTGTCAACATAAAGTTGTATCAATGTATTTGGTGACTTGGTAAAAAAAAAAATGATACTGTAAACCTGTTGCTTTGGACTCTAAAATCAAGCCTTAAGGGCTAAGACACAATTGGGGAAATAGCTGAGCAAGCGATCAAACAAAGAGAGAGAGAGAAAGATTTGTTATTAAAATTAAAATCCCCAGTTGCTTGTTACGAAGGTCGTTATGAGAAATATTGCATGAGAAATGATTGTCTTCCAAATTTGTGCGAATTAATGCTATTTGTAGGCTACGTCTTTATTTTTTGATAAGTGTGCCACTAAATGCGTACCTGCGTCTATAGAACTAAGTTTTTCTCAAACTACATTTTTGATATAAATTTTTAGACCCACTCTTTGACTACCAAGGCAGTACCCAGTGGTGTGCCTCGACAAATGGTAGAGGAAAAAGAAGATGAACTTAAAATAGCTTGGAGGTATAAAAATCTGCCAAAAGTCTCAGAGGGACATGTGCATATGGAAGAAACAAAAGAACTCTCTAGTTTTTCCCCCATCCAAATTTGGGAAACGAAAGAAGATGATGGCGGTGATAAATGTAAGTTACCTCTTTGAAAGAGTTAATGGTGTAAGTCGCAAAAATGACTATATCAAGGGTAAATGAACTTTTATTTTTGAAATGGCTCTCCCAACCAACATTGCCAAACTTATATTTCTCTGTAAAAAGAAAAAAAAATAATAATGCTAAAAAACTTTATTATATAAAAATACCGAGATCAGTTGTACAACTGAATAATTAGTTGGTAGAAAGACTGGTTTGAAGCAAAATCTTCTCTGTGGGAGGGGGGGGGGGTTATGTGACCAGGGTGCCAATAATTTACCAAATTGACAATTTTTAAAAAAAAGAGTGAAAAAAAAAAAAAAAACACGGAATTTGGGCACCAGAAAAAATCTTGGCGGAGGGGGTCGTATTCTCCCCGGCCCCCCCCGTATCCGCTGGTAACGATAAATTTAGTGCTTGTGCTCTTCTGTCTTCTTTTCTTCCAAAAATACTTTCATGATCGTTGCTGGTTAAAAACAAGCTTATTTAGCAAACTCGATCTTTACAAAAGAGAATCAAGAGAATTGAAAGTAGTTTCTGAAATAATCATAGATTTGTTTGTGATAACTTATCAGTTTGAATGAATTGATCGTTTAATATAGGTATCAGAACGGTCTGCCACCAGACTGTGCCATCTAATGGCCGTGCTAATGGCCTGAAAGCACGCAGAATACCCGTGTACGTTATTTAGCATTATAGTATAGTCCATCTATGGCATCTGTGCTATATACCTTATCCCTGTGATCAAGAAACATTAATAAAGGTCGATCAGGAGATTATATCGATAAAAAAAAATAATGAAATATACAAGAAGCTTAACAACCGTATTAGATCCGTTAATAAAATTTAAATGCCAAAAAATTGCTAAACATATTTGATTAAAAATAATCAATTACTTATAATAAAACAATTCGGAGGCCAAACATATTAGAAGACTTTGACTTGAGTTTATTTAACATAATAAATAAAAATATAAACTATTACAAATATAAATCACTACAACTATATACAACTATATATATACACAAATATAAATCGCTAGCGAAAAAAGGACAACGTAATAAACTGGTAAAAATTGAAATATAAATCCCTTATCACAGATTCAAAAGACTCAAAATGAGAGACCATGTAAAGTTGAAAGGCGTATACATTTTTTTGAGAGTATAATACAATTAATTATGTGTTGTCAATTTGAAAGTTTTCGGAAGAACGAACAAATAAATGTTGTGAACTTTTCTCAAAAATAGTTCGGTATACAGAGAACGATATATGCAATACTGTCTAAAATGTAATCCCTTTTGACGTAAATTTGTTTCGGAAAAGAAAAATAATGACACAAATCTCGCATCTGTAGCCTAATAATAACCTAGTTAATTATGAAAGATAATAAATAATCATAATATTAGATAAAAATAAGATTAAAAATAATTTAATTAGTTTAAATTAATAAGTTAAAGAAATAAATAAATTTTATTGATCAATAGATATGAAAATTAATAAATTAATATTGAAAATGAGGTCACTACAAATGATAACCTAATAATTTGGAGAATAGCCTAATGGCATGGGTGCCTTTGATTTGAGAGGGAAACTATTTGAAAGCATTGGAAAAATGATAAGATTTGGTGAAAGTAGGAAAGAGGGGTCTGGCCTGCATCGTCAAAAGGTATTTTTCTGCTTCCAGATCAACATTTTATTTATTTCACTATGGTTCTATATTATGAAATACTTTGATATTTGCAATATTAGATACTATGTTATTAAATATGATTATTACATTTGTACATGTGCAAATCACACACACAAACATATATATATATATATATATATATATATATATATATATATATATATATATATATATATATATATATATATATATATATATATATATATATATATATATATATATATATATATATATATATATATATATATATATATATATATATATATATATATATATATATATATATATTTATTTATTTATTTATTTTATTTATATATACCGTCCTAGATTCCGGACGCTGAATTTCGAGATTCCTTTTTCTCTGCTTTGATTTAATTAGCTTTGCGAGTCAGCTTTTACAGTCTTATGCAACTTATGGTGGTAAAAGTTAAAGCTAGGTTAGGGTAGATTATGGTAAGTTAGGTTAGGTTACGTTAGATTGGATTAGGTCACCGAACACCAGAGAATCGTTTTTTGGGTGCATTAAAAGATCAGGTCTACAATTTCAAGCCGAATTTCTTTTTTCCTTAGAATTAGTTTGATTTCCTTTTTATTCATCATTCTGGAGGCAAATAATCATTATATTGTTGTTATAAATACATTATATAAATCTATTAACCCGTGGAATAGATTCTTGTTGAATGCTATATAATTATAATTTATTTGGATCCTCTGTACATACAAAAAATGCACTTAGAGGGGTATGGAAAAAGAAATTTATAAACACTAATAAGCACTATATAAACAAAATAAAAACACTTATCATCACAAACACTAGAAAAAAGAATACACTAACAATGACTCACAAAACGATTAATACATCCCAACGAAAAATCCTCGACTGACTCATATAACTGTTACGAGACCAAATAGGAACACGAAGAAAATGCTTACAAAATTTGAAAAAGACAGGCCGAATTTGTTGACGTTCGGACGTGGTAAAAAATTCCATAATGGCACCAGAAAAAATACATGGGGAGCAAGAAGCGAGTTATAAAGCTAACCAAGCGTTTTTTTTGTCAAATTGACCTTTAACTCTAGAAAAACGTCCATATGACTTTCTCAACTTCTCTCTCAACACATTTATTGTTAATGACCTTGTTGTTGGAATTGAGGTCCCGAATGCAAGTTCAAGGTACTTGAGTGAAGCAGTGGCAGAAACTGAATCAGGGCCAACTTGAATTTTTGAATCGGGAGGGTGATGACAACCAAAAACGAGAAATTCAGTTTTAGCAGAAGCGACTGACAGCCCGATGTCAGACAACCCGTTTATATATATATATATATATATATATATATATATATATATATATATATATATATATATATATATATATATATATATATATATATATATATATATATATATATATATATATATATATATCCGGACTTGGCCTAGTTAAAGATAGGAATGGGGTCGCAATTAGCGATAAGGAAAAAACTAAAGAGAGATGGCCGAACATTTTGAGAATTTGCTTAACCGAGATACAGTTGCAGGAAAAAATATAGAGGAAAATGAAAAAGTTTGTGATACCTTGGATGTGAAGGAAGATTTGTGTTGTGAGGAGGAAGATTTGTGTTGTGAGGAGGAATTAGCAACAGTACTAAAAAGTCTTAAAGAATAATAAGGCTCCAGGTGCTGTTAGGGTGGTAAATGAGTTTCTTAAACATGGTGAATCTGATGTTAGAAATAAGTTACTGAAGATTATGAATATGATTTTTGAAAAAGGGGAAGTACCTAACGATTTTAGGAAAACCTTAATTAAGCCACTTTATAAGAAAGGTGATAAAAGTGAGTGTGGTCATTATCGGGGCATTAGTCTGGTCTCTGTAGGTAGTAAATTACTTAGTAATATGATACTTTTTAGACTGAAAGATGCCGTAGACAAAGTTTTAAGAGAAGAACAGTGCGGTTTTAGAAAAGGTAGAGGATGTGTCGACCAAATTTTCACTCTTAGGCTAATAATTGAGAAGTGCCTGAGTTTTCAAACACCTTTGGTCCTCAGTTTTATAGATTATGAGCAAGCGTTCGATTCTGTTGATAGAAGAGCTTTATTAAAGGTTTTATCCTTGTATGGTATACCAGACAAATACATTAAAGTGATTAGTGCTATGTACGAGAATAACACTGCTGCGGTAAGGTAGGAAATGAGGTAAGCAGCTGGTTTTGTATGAAATCAGGAGTTAAGCAGGGTTATGTTTTATCCCCCTTTGTATGGATTATTTTGATGGACTTTGTTTTAAGGAGCACAGGAAAGGCAATGGGAGACCACGGAATCAAATGGGGAGGAAAAAGTCTCCTGGACTTGGATTATGCTGATGATTTAAGCATCCTAGATGAAAGTGTGAGCAAAATGAATGAAGTTTTAGAGGTTTTGCGAGTTCAGGGTGCTAGAATTGGTTTGGAAATTAATGTTAGAAAGACTAAGTCAATAAGGCTAGGAATAAGTGAAGATGAAAAGGTGACGTTGGGTAATGAAAAGATTGATCAGGTGGGCAGCTTCACTTACCTTGGTAGTATTATTAGTAAAGATGGAGGGAGCAGTGAAGATATTAAATATAGAATAGCCAAGGCTCAGGGTGTTTTTTTTCACAGTTAAAAAAAGTCTGGAAGAATAGGAAGATAAGTCTGCAAACCAAGATTAGAATATTAGAAGCTACAGTGATGACAGTGGTCAAATATGGCTCTGAAGCATGGACGCTCCGAAAAGCGGATGAAGATTTGCTAGATGTTTTCCAGAGAAATTGCTTAAGGATTGTTCTGGGCACCCGGCTGACTGACCGTATTTCAAACAATAGGCTATACGAAAAATGTGGTTCAATACCGCTCTCTAGGGCTATAATGAAAGAAAGGTTGAGGTGGCTAGGGCACGTTGTGCGGATGAAGGATGACAGATTGCCCAAGATTGTTCTTTTCGGCCAACCATCTAGGGCTAAACGGAAAGCAGGTCGTCCCCGTCTGGGGTGGGAGGACGTTATAAAGAAAGATTTAAAGGAAATGGGAACTTCGTGGGCGGGTGTAAAAAGGGAGGCTTTGAATAGATTGGGGTGGAGGAGGAGCGTGCGTAGCCATGTTGGCCTCAGGCGGCTTGGTGCTGCTGCGGTGAGTTAGTTAGTAGTAGTAGTAGTATATATATATATATATATATATATATATATATATATATATATATATATATATATATATATATATATATATATATATATATATATATATATATATATATATATAAAAACTTCGTGGGCGGGTGTAAAAGGGGAGGCTTTGAATAGATTGTTTGATTGTTTATTGGAAACAAACATATAAATAAACAAACAATAAAGCTTTTAATTCTGTTTCATTTACATTAAACGAAGTTTCTTATGCCGCGCCCTGTATATATATATTATAAAAAAAAAAAAAATAACTAGTCAGATTAAGAGAAAGAGAAAGCGTCCCAGAACAAAAAACTAAAATTAATATAGATCTATAAAGTTAGGTTGATACTTATATTTATTCTTTCAGATACGGAGTTATTAAAGGCTATGTGGTGTTCGGTGACTGTAGTGACCATTGGAGTGTTCTTCTTTGCCTCGTAACGTGGGTTTCGTCTTTGTCTAGCGTCCATCGTTCATAGTCTATCGAAATTTTCCATGAACCTTATTGCGTTGATTTCAAACTCTTAGATGTAAATAAACGAAAGTTTGAATTTTCCTAAAAAACCTAGTAACAGAAGGGAGTTTATTTGTTTGATTGTTTATTGGAAACAAACATATAAAGAAACAAACAATAAAGCTTTTAATTCTGTTTCTTACATTAAACGAAGTTTCTTATGCCACGCCCTGTATATATATATTATAAAAAAAGAAAAATAACTAGTCAGATTAAGAGAAGGAGAAAGCGTCCCAGAACAAAAAACTAGAATTAATATAGATCTATAAAGTTAGGTTGATACTTATATTTATTCTTTCAGATACGGAGTTATTAAAGGCTATTTACTCCAAGGCAAAATGTTTTCAGGTCAAACCAGGTGATGTTGGAGAAAAGAACGTGTTACGTGTTGCCATGGTTTCACTCGGAACGGCTTTATGGGGAAAAGAAAATCTTTTGAAATTTTTGGTTCTTCTCAAAAATGTTCTTCGAGTCTCTTGTGCTTCCTGTCTTGTCACCATACCTTCGTTTGTTGTAAAAGTAAGTTTATTTATTATTACGAATTATGATTTATATTATATAATTATAAAATATTATAAATTATAATTCTGTTATTTATTTATATATAAGTGTAAAGCGAAGTATTTATTGTTATATATAGTTTGTTATACTTTGGGCTTTACTTTATATTTTACTTGAACATTTTCGATGAGGGGGTGGGGGCATACTTTCAACACAAGAAAATGTGATGGATCATTTTGAAATTGTATAACTAGTTAAAACTTAAATCTTAAGAAAGAAGAGGATAGGTTTGAATGCTATTCAGGTGAATTTGGTGTTGCCAAAGAAGACAAGAACTACCACTATCTATCAAAAATGTACTGCTTAAGGAATATTGAATTGAATTCGTGTTTTCGGACAAAGATAATCAATTAAATGCTACACAAATACCCCAATGTGTTAGAATAAAAATAGGCGAATTTTAATACTGAGATGAAACTGAACAGAGACATGTTAAGGAAAAAAAGACTTGATAATGATAATAATTTAATGTTACCCTCTGTACACACCAAAAATGCACTAAAGAGGAGTATAAGAAAAACAAAAAGAACACAGACAAAAATTACGCATAATTACAAACATTTCACATCATTATTGACAACTTTAATTTTTAAAACATTCATTCAGCATGGGTCAAACACTATAAGATTTGTTCTTTTTTTTTTAAATTAATTCAGTCGGTTTTTTTATTTTCTTCCTCACATGTTTCTCTTCCTTTCCGGCGTGAACTCGGGTAGACCTCCATATATATGTAAGTTAAAAGAGTTTTGTCAAATAGTGAAGTAAACGGGAGTCATCCAAGGTCTTGTATAGATTTTGCTCGACTAGAAAATGAAAGTTTAGAACTCTCATCTATTTGACGGTGAGATAATTAGAGGTAATGATTTTCAGATTTTTCAAGTTGATGAATACCCCAAATCCCATAACTATTTTACAGATTCAGATATACCAGAATCCTTTATTTCGTTTCATTTTTCTATGGTTCAACCAAACTGTCAAGGGCTAAGATCTTCTATGAGTGATATTCAGCTTATAAGTGAGGTTGTCCAGCCCAAAATTTTTAGTCCGGTTGAGACGTTTCTAAACCAACAGACGTCTACTCTAGTTGATCTTCCAAATTATCATTCATAATTTCTTTATTGTAAGAAGAAGAAGAAGAGAGGGGGGACTAGCATTTTATATAAGTGATTCTCTACACTTGTTTCGAAATGATAACTTGACTAATGTAGAAGGAATGTAGAATCTCTTTTTTTATTGAAGTAAATGTAGCTAATAAATTGGTGAGATTTACTGCCCTCCCTCCGGATCAATCTCGGAATTTTTTGCTCATCTGGAAAGTATTTTTGAGAGGATAACCCAATCAGAATATATTGAGCTGTTCTTGATGGGTGATTTCAATATAGATCTCGGTCTTCCATTAAAAAAAATGCGGTTGATTTTTGTCGATGATGGCTGAGTTCGGATTATATTCATGTATTACTTTTCCGGTGGGTAATGCCAGACGCAAACGTATCGTATGAGACGCAAACGTCTCATACGATAGTTGACAGTATTTTAGTTAAAGTTTCCCGACTTCTGCTTCTGTTTTAGTTTCAGATATGTTGGACCATTACCCCATTTTGGGATCGTATTCAGTCCCAGAACATGACATTTTAAGTCACCAGATTAACCAAAATTTGAAATTTCTGAATTTATCGGATGATAATATTAAACTTTTTAAAGAGGAAATGGGTAAAATAGATTGGTCGTCATTGTATGTAGAAAATATGTGATTACCGCTTTCCAGTTGTTTCATTGTATTTTTATGGACAAAATGGAAGAATGCTGTGAAGAAAGTGTAGTCCGTAACTCAAGGAAGTTTTTCCCACGGCGTCCATGGGTTTCTAAAAGTCTTCTTGACTGTATAAACAAGAAGATGAGAATCTGGAAGAATTATTTAAGTGAACCAACAAAATTTTCATTAGATATCAAAAATATAATAACTTGCTTCGTAAGATTCTAAGAAATGAAATGGAAAAGTATTTTTTTTAATAGATTCCAGATTTATGAGAACAATGGTAAGAAAATATGGAGTGTTACAAAATCAGTTTTAAAATCTGGCTCTAAAACTTCTGGTATACCAAAAAAAAAATGGTCCAGAAGGGTGTAGCTATAGAGAATGAAAGTGAAATTCCAGGGATTTTAACACCTTTTTTAGTGAAGTTGAGAGGGAAACGATAGATGAAGCCCCGATATCTCTTCACAGCTATTTTCTTCCTCCTTCGTGTAGAAATTCAATGGGGTTCTTTTCAGTTTCTGATTATGATATTGTAAATATAATTAAGATCTGAGAAGCAGTTCTTCATCAGGATATGATGAAATTAATGCCAAAATTGTGAAGGAAAGTGCTCAAGTTCTGGTTGAGCCACTTACTTCTTGTTGAATCTTTCGTATGAAACAGGTACTTTTCCGGATGATCTAAAAAAAACGAGAGTAATTCCTCTTTTTAAAGGAGATCCATCAGATGTGTCTAATTATAGGCCGGTTTCACTTTTATCTACTTTTTTTCTAAAATTTTTGAAAAACCAGTGCATAAAAAAACTTGCAAATTCTTTGTAATTAAAGGTTTTTCTATAATTCGAGATAATTTGGCTTTCGTCCCGGCCACTCTTCAGAAGATGCTCTTGCTTCGCTTTCGTTTTTTATAAATAAAATGATGGTTCAGTGTAAAATTCCTATGGCAATACTTTTGAACATAAAGAAGGCGTTTGATCGTATGTCCCATGATATCCCGCTTGGTAAGTTAGACAATATTGGGGTGAGAGGCCATCTTTTTTCATGGTTTCAAAGTTATCTAGAAAATAAATTAATTATAATTGAGAATAATCATACATCTTCGAAGACAATTAATTGCGGAGTGCGCCAATGTTCGATTCTTGGCCCTCTCTTATTTATTATTCACATTAACAACTTGCAGTCTATTTTCGACCGCCCCCCTCCCCCAGTTTGTTGCTGCAATTTGTGTCCTTAGACTTCATTCTCCAGCTCAAGTTCGGATTCGACTTCAGACGAAATGCTACAAGGCTTTGCAGATGACCCAGTCATTGGATGTGTTAATGGTGATTTTGAGATACTGATTTATAGACAGCAACAGACGATGGAGCATGTTTACATTTGGATGGATGCTAACAAGATGACTATGAATGTGAAGAAATCCCACGTTTTGCTATTTTCACGAGTAGGAAAGCTCCAGCCCAGATTTCCAAGCGACTAGAGGCATGATTTAGAGACCATTAAATTGATTTGTAAACTATCTGGGTGTGGACGTGCTTGATGAAAATTTTCTTTCAAATAATATTCTACAGCAGTGGGCCTAAAAATTTCTAAAAATCTGGGAATATTAAAAAAACTTAAGCACTTTTTTCCTGTTAAGATCTTTCATCTTCTTTATTTTTCGCTGTACAGTCCCAAATCCGATACTGCTCCCTTGTCTGGACGGCGACATTTAAATCCCATACATTATGGTTAATAAAATAAATAAAAAAGCATTATACCTAATTAACGAAACAGGTTCTTATTTTCTTTAGATTGTTTGGTATTTTTTAATTGCTAATTTTTTTATCTTACAAATACTTTCATTCTCTACTACCAAAATGCTTTTCACGATTTTTTTCTGTGGCTAAAACACGCCAGGGAAGATCACTGGATAGAAGCATGTTGGTTGTTCTGTATACGCTATATGTTCGGTCTGATGTTTTACTTGACATTTTATGTTCACGAGTTTGGAATGGCCTACCAGAGGCAATTAGAAGCAAACCGAGTCTTACATCATTTAAACTAAATCTAAAAAAACATTGGAGTAAACATCATAAGCGTTAAGTAATAGTAAGTAATTTAAAATTATATCGAATAAAAGTAAAACAAAAATGGATAAATATTTATTATGTTAGTATTAATTTTGACAGCGATATCAGATCTTGTTTTCTCCTGTTAAAATTGAGGTTTAAGTTTTGTTTTAATGTTTTTAATTGAATTGTTTGGAGAGAATTTTAGTTCATGCTGGCTGGCAAATGAAGGACCGCCACTTATTGATGTAGTTAACACTGTAATTTAATGTTTCCTCAACAGGATTGTCCTAGAGGGTCAAATTAATATGGATTATGGGTCAGAATTTATTTTTAAAAAGTATTTGTAAGTGTATGTAATTTAAGCGTAATGTATTATTAAAATCGATCTGAATTGAATTTTCCTTGATAGTCTGATCACCTGCACATTATTGCATTTAACAGGGTTCTTACAGTCCCTTGCGAAATGCCCCAATCCTTGGCAATTTAGGCACTGCTTAGGCTTTTCAATTGGCAGAGTCACTCGGAACTGGCGCGATATTTTAATGCAGGGGGGGGGGAGACTGCTTCAGCGGCCGACTCTTCATCGATCAAATGAATGATTTTTTTTTCTAACTATGTGTTTTTCTTTACTTGCGTAGCCAATTTCCTGCACAAATTCACGCTGGTTCTTCGGGTTATGCGCGTTAATATTGAAGAAATGTTCGTACATGGATGGTGGGTGGCTGACTTGACGGGGCTGAAGACCAGACAGTTGAGACTGGAGCCTGTGAGCAAGTTTTTTGCTTTTCCACTAAAAAAAAAAAAAACTAGCATACGGACACGCTCGTTTAAGCGTGAGGCCACAATCGTAGGAGCATCATTTGGAAATGATGGCACATCCGAGGAGTCTACGATGACAAAAAGCGGGTGAAGCTCGTTGTTTGGCACTAAGCCACTAACTATTTCACAAGGATCTGACAGGAAAGACTGCGTTATAATGTAAAGTATGAATTTGTTGTAAATAAAAAGTTTTACTCTTCAATAGTCGTGGCCATGGTTATCGGCTATCGACAAATAGCCTTGGCCATGGTTATCGGCTATCGACAAATAGCCGTGGCCATTGGCCGTTCAAACCAGAGATAGGCGTGGTCTTGGTATAAAGTTTTTCAAGCAAGTTTTGTTACTATACGCAATAAAGTATGAATATTATTTATTAGAATGGATTATCGTAGGTTTATGATTCTATACTAAATAATTTACCAATTTATGCAATTTATCAGTTTATTCCAGTATCTTCGTCAGTGAAATGAAAATTGACGTAGAAAGCTATAACTGTGCCATAAAAAAATTTTGTGGTGAAATTTGGTCAGAAAAATTGGCACAATTTATCTCAAAGTATTGACAACGCTGTATTTGAAATAATTCTACCTGTAAGCTAAAATGTACGAAGTGGTTATGAAAAGTATATACAATGCTCGAAGAGGTTACGGAAAGTTGTTCAGAGCATAGGTACATGTGTGGAATAAGGGGTTAAATTTATGTGGGATGGGCAGGAGTTGTAAAAAAAGGCAAATAGAAAACGAAAAATTTTAAATATGTAGAAAAAGTAGATTGCTCAGACATTTTTGACTATATCCCTCCAATTCCCCTACTTATTCTCCAATGTATAACAGCAGTGGAAGATATCGAAACAGTATGGAATCGTATGTCACTGACTTTATCATTAGATGATCTTGCGCCCTTCTTTTTCCTAAGTTTAAGTCCTCTTTTATCAAATTACGATTTTCCCTTTTTTTAAAACTTGTTCCGTTTTTCACCCCTGTTTAGTTTAAGCGTTTGATGAACTTTCCTTTTTTACTTATATTTAATCTATTCACTGATTTTTCCTCTCCAGATTTTTTCCATTTCCGACCCTTATTTCGTATATTTCGCTGTTTTTATCCTATTGTTTTTTTTTATCGTTTGACTGCTTTTATTATTTTTAACTGTTTTTTTTGTGTGTGGGCGTACTATTTTATAGATGTTTTCCAGAGAAATTGCCTACGAATTGTTTTGGGTGTCCGACCGATTGACCATATCTTAAACAGTAAGCTGTACGAAAAGTGTAGTTCAATCCCGCGTTCTAAGGCTATAATGAGAGAAAGGTTGAGATGGTTAGGACACGTTGTGCGAATCGAGGATGACAGATTAGAGAAGATTGTCCTTTTCGGCCAACTGTCTAAGGCCAAACCAAAAGCAGGTCATCCCTGGTTAGATTGGGAGGATGTCACAAGGAAAGATTTAAGGGAAATGGGAACTTCCTGGGAGAATGTGAAGAGGGAGGCGTTGAATATATTGAGATGGAGGAAAACGTGCGTAGCTGTGTTACCTCAGGTGGCTTGTTGCTGCAATGAATTGTTAGTAGTAGTATTAGTATACCCCCGAATTTTGTTTTGAGTGATAATGTTTTGAGTGACATGCTTAGAAATGAGCGAATTTTCTTTTTTTGAAATAAGACATAATTTTGTGTTTTTTCTTGTTGTTTTTTTGTCTTAATTAATGAAGCTTGTTGCCATCCAGTTTTTTTTTCTGCACTCGTTTATTTGACAAAAAGCGCAAATCGGCATTTCTTCTAAGGCCATTTTCGAAACAGAAATTTCAGTTATCCTAAGAGGACGGACTGGATCCTAATTACTCACCCCACCCCCTCAGGTATGTACATGTTTGTGCTGCTTAGGGTATTTTCACAAGCTGTAGCAATGTCAAAAATCAATATTCTTTGAATTTTCTGCGCAGTTTTTATGGAACCCAATTGGCTGCTAAATACTTCAAATGTTAAATAGAGGATGTTGCATTATTTGCAACAAACTTATCGAAGTATTTTTTCTTCTCTGTTTTCTCTGTACTCGCAAATTTATTATAATCATAATATTCTTTATTAAATGTTACCGTAGAACGTCTGCCATTGTTCTACATTTGGATGCAGGGGCAACAATTCACGGAAATGCAAGGGGAGGGGGGGGGGGGGTCAATAACTATTTTGCCGTTTTTTTTTTATAAAGACACAAAACTTCAAAACGTTAGGGGGCAATTCTACTTTTGGATTAAAAAAAAAAAAAACATGAGAAGAGGTTCTTTAAATTTTAGGGCGGGGGGGGGGGGGGCAATTTGCGCCTCTGGTTGCATAGTTATTGTTAAGTCGACAGTAGGTTAGATATTATTTATTTCTCTTGGCTGAAATCATAACTTTCTATTCGCTCTTCAATATTCTTCTTCTTCTTCAATCCCTTTATCTTCTATCTCTGTTTTAAATTTCGTTTTCTTTTTCAAGTCGGATTCCAAGCTGTTGTCATCTATCCGCAACTTATCTGACATCTACATGGCGTTCCAGGATATTGATCCAGATGTCCATGAAGAGCTGAAAGTTTATAGTGCCGTGATGCAACTAGACTTTCCAAATACACTGAATGCATTTCATGTTAACTACCCCGATACCAAAGATTTGGCAGTTAGGATATCAAGAAATCAGTTAGTTGTGGAAAAGGTGCATTTAACCCCAGGTATTAGAGTGGACGAACGGAAGCCTGTATCCAGGGTTGATTTTTAATTAATTCTGCGTTACTTTTAATCAATACAGGAATTTTGAATTGGTTGATTAGTTAAAAAAAAACTTTGTGTCTTTGACTGCATTTAGCTTTTCTTCAGCCTTCTTTCTGAAAAAAAGATGTATTTTTGGTATATTAAAAGATTTTCAGTATTCTAAGTGCAGCTGTCTCCCAGTGAAAGTTGTCATTAGGCTAGTTTCTTAAAGTAATCTCAGTGAAGTTCCTTTAACTAGTTCTAGGGTAATTTAAGTAATCCTTAGAGTCTTAAACTAGGGTCTAAGGATGATTCTAGGTTCTAAAAAAACTTAGTCGCTCTATAAATTTTCTTGATTATCAAGCCAATATATTTCACTTGCTGTTCAAGCCAAGGGACAAAAAGTTACTTTTATAGAGGTTTCGGACAAGGCGGTTCTAATGGTGTACTTTTTATTTTGATTTGACTCTTTTTTTTTAGGAGTTATGGGTTTTCATATTTCTTAACATTGGACGTGATCGTTTCTTACTAGGTTGCTAGCTACAGCTGCAACCCGGATATCATCCCTGAAGGAAAAAAAGAGACATCACTGATTTCCATTCGAAAAAGTGATTTTTCCTGTTGTTTCTGTTGCTGAAGATCGAGGACTGTAATGCCCCTTGTGGTTTTCGACCTTGTTGAATTCAGTGGTACAGATTTCATATAAAGCCCACATCATTTTCGAGGGGTTTCAGGCTATTTTTCAGAATTCCCTTAAACTTGTTTTCGCAATAAATCGAATAGCTGAAATAATACTTACTGTTCCGGGATCAAATGGCGATTCTTTCTCACCTGACAGTTAAGTAAGTAATGGGATTAACGACGCTTCTTGACTACTAAGGTCCCTGCGTCAGCCGTGCTGCGTGTTGTTATAGCTGGGTAAGATCTCAGGGGCCCGTATTACCAAGCTAAGGTCAAACCACCTGAGCCACAACATAACTCACCTGACAGTTTTTTTTTTTTTTTTTTGGATACTATGTGTTGGAGTTCGTTCTTTACTAGGTTGCAAATATCGCTTCAGTCGTAATCTTTAAGTGAATTTGCATTCCGCTTGTTTTCGAGTGGGTGCCAAAAAAAAAGAAATCTCCACTCAGTGAAACTGATTTTTAAGTAGAGAAAATCTCTGTACAAATAACCTAAATAAAAAATTACCATTCCAAAAAAATTAAAAAAATCCTCTACTGCTAAAATGTGTCATTGGAATTCTTTTTTTAGACATCAAAGTTTTTTTTTCCCGGGGATTTTACCAAAAATTAGAGAAACTGCCTTTTAATAAGTTCTAAAAGTCGGGATTCACATCGCAAGATCGCTAGGTTGTTTTACCTTGATATAATCTACCGTCTTCTCTTTGAACTCAGCCTCAGAAGGTTATCCTTAATTTATTTTTAGTTGTTTTCCAGAAGAATGTTCTAAGTCTAGCTTTCCGTACTCGTTAAGGGTGCATTCAACAAGGTCGTTGGGGAAATTTAGTTCGGCCCAATTGGTAGGTTTAAACTGAAAGAAATATTTTCTTAGACCTATTAACACGGGTAAAAATTTTGATTAAGTCATTTAACTATGAAAAAAAGAAACATTTTATACAAATTTCAATAAAAATCTGAATATTGCGGCTTCACATTTGGAAGCATTTATAACTGTGTAGGAAAGGGGGTAAAATGGGGGGAAACACTTGAAGAAAAAACATTTGTCACCTTATCACTAGCTGACGTGGGAAGACCTAGGTCTAAGTTAACAAATTAATATATGCTGGAAAATAAGATAAGACGAATATTTCCACCTTATTTAATCTAAGAAAGAATGTTTGGCCAAGTTAGTCTTGGTTAAGGCAGTACAGGTTAGGATAATATTTTAATAGCGACAGTCACTAAAAACTTACGCGAACATCCTGTTAAAATATTGGCTGATATAAATATTGTGGGTATGAAATTGAAACGAACCCTATGTCAAATTCCTAGTAATTATTGGCTGGGACATGGTTGGTATTATAAGTTTTTGCTCCAAGCATCAACGCCTCAGGCAGAGACATCAAAAGAAGTATCAATTATGATGTAATAAAACTTGAGGATGTGTAATCAACATATAGAAATATGTAGAAATATGTATATGTAGAAATATGTTGATTAAGTCCCTGGAGAACGAACTTCAAAGAACCAACTCTACGAGACTATAACCAACTAACGAGAAATTTTTCAAAATTTAAATTCATATTAGAGCCAAAATTACCTCGTTTAACGCTAACAAAGCAACCTTCACCTGCAATCAAACTACTGTAACATGGGGTACTAGTAGTCCTACTAACAGACAGGGGCGTCGTTTGGGGGTGGCAAGGGGGGCAGTTGCCCCCCCCCCCCCCAACAATCTGGAGAAAAAAATATTATACATCCCATGCCCTTTGACTATCCAGATATGGACCGCTCTTGCCCCCCCCCCCCCCTCAATAAAAATACTGGAGATTCGCTCCTGCTAACAGATCACTGCAGCACCAGGCCTCCTGAGGCCAACATATCTGCGTGCGGCCCTTCTCTATCGCATTCTATTCGAAGCTTCACTCTTTACCCCCTACCGTGAAATTGATTTTTTTTTTCAATCCTTTCCTATAGCTTCTTCCCATCCCATTTGGAGAGGGCTTGATCTTCATTTGACCCCAAATCTATGGCAAAAAAAAAATCTTTGGCCTTCAATCTGTCGTCATTCATTCATAAATGTGGTCTAGCCATCTTCACCTTTCTTACATTAGAGCCAGAGAAAGATGGATGAAACCACATTTTTGGTACAGCTAATCGTTTGATACACAGGAGTACCTAAGACTGTCCATGGACAATTCTTCTGGAACTGTCCATGGAATCTGCGCCCACACTTTAAAGCTATACTTGACCATTCCCATGGCTTCCAGTATTCTAATCGTATCTCGCAGACCTATCTTCATATTCTTCCTAATCTTTTGTCAATTGCGAAAATACACCTTGGATTAATTCAGCTTCTCCTTCCCATTTGACATCATGTTCTCCCTTAGCCTTTGCTGTGTTCCTTAGGACGAAGTCTATCAAAATAATCCATATAAACGGAGATAGGACACAACCCTGTTTAGCTCCTGATTCAATACGAACCCAACTACTAACCTCATTTCCTACCTTATCGCAGCAATGCTATTCTTGTACATAACACTTGTCATTTTAAGTACTTATCTGGTATACCACCCAAAGATTGGACCTTAACTGCAGCTTTGTCATCAGCTGAATCAAACGCCCGTACGCAATCTACAAGACTGAAGACTAAAGGGATCCGATGATTCAGTAACTTCTTAATCATTAATTTAAAAATACAAATTTGGTTGACACATCCTCCCCCTTTCCTTAAACCATACTGCTCTTCTCTTAAAACTGCATTGGCAGCATCTTTTAATCTAATAAGTGTCTCTATGCTAAGTAATTTACTTCCTACAGAAATACAGCTAGTGCCTCTGTAATTGTCATACTAACGCTTTAATTTAACGCTTTAAACTATTTAAGATTGATATTAAGTTGCTCTCTCGTGTCTGGTTTTGTTCCAAGTTTTGAGTAAGCATGTCATGATATTGCTGCTGACTTTGGAGTACTGTTGCAGCTAAAGATGATACGCTATGACGTCTTTAGAACTGAAGACAGTCTCTCTTGTGTCAGAGTCGAGACTGTAAGATGGACTCATAATCGACACAAGAATGAACTGAAGAAGAAAATCTGCAGCTTTGATCCCCTCTTTTTTCTAATCGTGGTTCTCTTTTAACAGTATCAATAAGATATTTAAAGTGTTTTTGTTTTGGAGCTTAGATGCGGAAAAAGGTACCTAGGTTAGGTTACGTATTTAATATATGCAATGCTTTTTGGATGCACACAAGGATTTTTCAATCCTTTTAGCACTATCTCTAACTCCCCCTCGCCTAATAAATCTGCCTTGTCCAGACTGAATACCAATCCAGACAGAATACTTGTTTTCTTCTTCTTAATATTTTACTCTCTGGCTGTATTTTCCAGATCCTCGGCAATTTTTTCATTGATCCCCCTTTCACTCCTCCTTACTTCACACTTTAATGCCCTCCCTTACTTATTTCTACCCTAGGATGGATGGATGATCGACGAAATCTGACAACAAGTGAAAATTACATAATTTCTTATACAATCCTGAATAAGGCTTATGCCAGCTTTGCCGCCTCTCACTCAGACTACCTGTCTTGGCTTTGTCTCCAATTGGCCCATGGCTTGATGGCAAATTTATTTTAATTCAAAAATCAACCTCCTCTCTTATTCTCATCTGATCTATCACGCAAAAATTCTTGAACAAACCCCTCCTCTTTTCTGTCAACCTTACAACAGTTTCATTATATTCATGGTTGCGTTTCTAACTTTCCTATCTGAGACATCTTCCGATACTTTGCAAACTATATTGCTGAAGTTGTTACAAACATCTTCTACATTGGCAGACTCAAAACCCTTCGATTCCATATCCAACTATTCTTTGAAAGTTCCTCTCAAATGCACATCCTGGAGTCTGTCAACCTTATAACTACCCAGAAGGAAATTACTCTTCCTTAATTTGATTTGGGAATCGAGTTCAATGATGCCTAGCACTCTAAAAGTGACCTATAGAGGACACTATACAGTTCCCTGTATATTGTACTATGCTGTTAAAGGGCACTGCTGACAGTAATGTTTACTTTCAACACTAATAACAGCACCCCTGTAAACCCAAGTATTCTATATCAGTCCTGCCACTTTTCGATGTACAATAACAATCAAAAAAGCATCATAGTAGCCATGTTAATTCATTGGGCACAACCAAGGCCGTACCCAGGATTTTTTTTTTGGAGGGGGTTTTACTCAAAAAAAATTTCGGAGGGGGGGGAGTTACACAAAAAACCTCAAAAACGCATACAAAATTGTTTATATCCATTTTGTTACGTTTTTACAAGTCAGACAAACATTTCGGGGGAGGAGGGGGGGTTAAAACCCCCTACCCCCCCCCCCCCCCTGGGTACGGCCTTGGGCACAAACATTGGAATTTTCCTTCCTTACATCAAATTTATCTAGGCTAAGATACCATCTATCCTGATTCCCGCCAACCTGGGTGTTCAAATCCCAAAATTTAAAATATCCCATATCTGTCTGGGATCCTGTGAATTAGTTCCTGTTGCTGAAGGTAGAATTCACCCGAATCACTCCTGTCTTCATCAGGTGCTCTACAGGGGCTATTGCCACTATGACTGATACCTTGCTTTTTTGGGTCTTGAAGTGAACACCTGGCAATCTATTATTAATACATTCCCAACCTAAGATAGACTTTATTTTTTTTTTATTCATCTTTAGCCCTGGTCCCTGCCTATGGGTCCCATCATTCCTACCTCTATAAACAAAGTTCACCTGATTTCATGTTTTTCTAATCGTGGGCAATGACTTTCTGAATCTTAACAAATCTGGTTTAACTGGAAAAGCATATGTAGACTTTTGCGTTGCTCCTTTAATACCTTTGTTGGTGAAGTGGACAAAAAATTGCTTGGACCACAGTTCCTGTTGTCCAAGCAATCTAAATCTAGTTTATGTTCTTTTTAAGTTTGAATCCCACTCTTTAATTTTATTGAAAAAAAAAAAACATTCTGCATGCATTTAATGCAAGGACAACATTAAAATATAAAATGAGCAAAAAGTTGTTCTTATATTAAAATATAAAAATGAGCAAAACCTGAAAAAAAGGGGGCTGTCGCTCATTGGTACCTCCAGGAAGGGGTGAACCCCCCTCCCTCATCAAGAAACAAGAAGACGCTTAAAAATGTATCAAACAAAGGAAAAACAGAAATACTTCCATTTGAATTTTCGTAAAAAAATCCTAATAGTATTTGCCCCCTCCCCCACTGAAAACCCCCAGTGGCACTTTCGGTGCCATCCCTCTCCATTTAAAACACTGATGTTGTTGCTTGCACTTTACTGAAAAGAACAAATTTCCTATATTTCGTTGAGAACTAATCAAACATTTTTGGTATGGATTGAGTGTCTTTTGGATTATTAGTAAGCTTTAAGCAACCAGTTAACCGTTATTAGTTGCGGATTGTGGGGTGACGGTCCCTGTGCTTTTCAGGGGATTTTTCGCCCGTTTTAAGTTTCAATGGCATTTTTAACTTGTATTTGAACTTCTTTTTTTTTTAATTTAATTAATAACAGGGCCGATATCTATAATATTTTGAAACTGTAGTGCAAGAGGTTTAGGGGTAGTAGGTGCCCTTGTGTATAGGATGATATCTAGATTTAAATAAAGCACTGAAAGACAAAAAGGAAGTGGGAAGTTTCCAACGAGTAAAATAAAGTTTCTCAAGGAGGATTTACAGGATGAACTTAAGTTTCAACTCTAAAGACTGAAATTTCAAAAAAGTGAAGATATTTGTTAGGCTCTCAATTAGGTGGTTTAGCGCTGCGATAATTCTGTAGCAGCAGCAACATAATATCTAGTTTGAGGATTAAGGGCGCTTCTTGACTACAAAAGTTTTTGCGATGCCACAGTGGCAGCTAGGATTGAACTCCGGGTCCAATATTACCAAGCAAAGTTTAGTCCGTTGTGCCACACAGGACCAATGGTCGAAAACAGCAGCAACAGCATAAATTTTAATTTAAGTCTATAGTTTGAATTTTCAAACCATCGTAGACCGTCGCAACGGAAAGACGTCATTACGTTACGAAATTCTACGGAAAGACGGAACTTGTACAACTATCAGTAAACTCAACCTTCTAAAGACAGCAAGTTAATCCTGTGTATTAACTAAATAGAGGACGGCATGCATTTAGCTCAGACAGAACAGTCATACTAAGTGCGGTCTATGAATCTTTTGATAGTAACTCGTATATACATCTAAAAAGATTTTTGGGGATCCTATTTTATTTAGAAGCAATTGGTAATTACACGGTCCAGTGCTGTAAGCATCTCAAATTCGTTTTGTGTTTGACTAAAACATAATTTTCTTATCAACATAATTTATCATTCGAAAGCCGAAGGTTTGACAGAATAAAATATAAAAGTTTTCAGGAGAGTTTACCATGATGCATAAGATTTCATGTTCATAAGATGTTTATAAGATATCACCTCGGGGTCTTCGCTAAAGTTACTCCAGAACTGCTTATTTTTTTGAAAGCTCGAATGTAGGGATAAAATGACCACCAGATGGGATCTTGACCCATATCACTTGCCACTGCGGAGAAAATGAACAAAGTCTGAGGATGCTACGAAAAATCTTATCACAAGTTAAAAAAAATCCAAGATCGCATAAGTACAATATTGCAGATTGAATAAGCTCAAAATAAAATTATCTAAAATCACTAACCTTTTTTCCAGAAACAATACGTACATCTAGAACTTAATAACTCACAAACGGCTCACTTTCAAAGATTATTTTCAAATACTTTCATCAAAAAAGCTTTTAGACTTTACTTTTGCTTTTCCATACAAAAGAGAAAATTTCGTTTTGGACACAACTTCATATCGACTAGTTCTTGGTAGTAACACTTAATTAGGACTTCTTTGTTTGGATAGACTCCAATCTCCAAGATATAGTTCATAAAACATCTTAAATGAACTGGAACAAGTCACTGATATTAAAGCTAGTAATCACTCAAAGCCTAGGCTGGTTGCCCGGTAATTCAAGCTAGACTCTCAGCCGGGCATACCGTTTTTTTAGTTGTATTTAGTTTGTAAATAACGCTCCTTCTTGACAAAAAAAGGTCCTTGCTTCGGTCCTGGGACCGAATCATAGGTCCCGCATTACCAAGCAGAGACCGATCCACTATGCCACAAGAGTTGCACAGTACTTAGAGTGATTCCTACACCTAATTGCTAAAAGCTTGCTTCAAATTGCGTTAAACGAACTACCGAACTAAAACTAATCATTGAAACTGAATCGAGTAATCCTTCAAAGTATATCACATAGTTACTAAATCGAATTTTCCATCTCAAACCAAAGAGCAAAAGGAAAATTTTTTATTTTGAGTTTGACTTCTAAAACAGCATGGGGGGGGAAGGAGGAGGTAATGATTATAATGGAATGAAGGATGTTTCACACAATAGGGACGGACGGCGAAAATACACTTGTGCGTATATAACAGGTTGCTCTTTAGACTACACGTATGACAAAGCCTTGAATAACACAGGAAGAAGTTGAAAAACATTCATGAAAGTCGTAACAAATTCCTTCTCGCACGTTTCCAATGCTAGGAAACAAATTGAAAAAACACATAATAAAAAAAAAACTTGTAAAAATTAAGGACACATTTTCACTGGTTACATTTTTAACAAGTCTTTGTTATGCTTCAATAACACAAATTAATACAAATAACTTCGGGTATTACAAGCGTTCAGTAGGTAGGATGGATCTAAGACGGACCATAATACGGACCAATCCAAATGTTCGGGAAATAGTTACACGAGATTCATTCAAATAGGAAGATACCGGACCTTGGAAAGGTCTCCGAAAAAAGATTGTTAATGCTTAGGAGTGCTAGTAATATCAAACTCTCCAGTTTCATAGTGTTCCTATCGCAGGTGTAATTGACCTCCCCCTTAGATAAATGCTAAACACTCATATCGAGGAATTGAATGAAACAGTTCAACTCTTACGCGAGTAATTTTTTAACGTCAGAGTCCCTTGTAAACGGTTATCTACAAGTTTACCTAACTTGTTTTGACTATCTTCGTAGCCTCTTATTTTCATTCCTGGAGAAAATTTATCCCCCAACAAAGGCAGCAAATAACAGAAGCGGGGGCATGGGGACTTGAAGGGAACAGGGGAACTTTCAGGAAGGTGGTAGGCCTAATTTTAAAGTTGTTTTTTTTAGGGATACCGTAACAGCTTTTATCGGATTGAACTGTTCAGACTAATCCCAGATGAGGAAAAATACTACCCCCCCCCCTCCCCCTAACCAGGTATGCTACAAACCAATGTGCAAAGTGATGGTAATATTTTTTTGAAGCAAGATGAATTATCTTGTTAGCTTCTTGGGCGTAAAAAATTGAAATACCACGACTGTCGTCAATGTAATGTTTATCTAGCTTAGCACTGGGAACAATGTATATAATATATTTTTGTTTTAAACGACAAGTATTGTAGCAAAAAAAATTAGAATAGAAAACACACTTAATATTTATCAGTAGGAGACATGCAAATGAAACATATCCTTAAATTTGTTCATCAATTCTCACTAGGGCCAAAATTAAGTTTGGTCCTCACTAGCTATTCATCGCCTTTTTTTGTTTCTTAAAAAGACCATGTGACTAAAAAGATTTTCGTTCTTTTTACTGGCATTAATTTTCACACAGGAGAACAAATTAGCTGAAATTTAACTTCTCCTTATTTTTAATGGCTTGGAATTTCAGCTGTAAATGCTTTAAATCAGCCTAAAATACTTTTAAGCTTAAAATGCATTGATAATGCTTAAAATAAGTAAATTTATTATTTATGCGAAGAACGGCTACTATGATCATGATTTGTTTCCTCCTTATCCCCCTTACCTAATTTTATCTTTACAGCTAATTTTATATTAGAAAACACATAAACTCTTTCTTTCATCTGAAGCATCATAAGTAATATAAAGACTTTCTGAATTATACTTCCCCTGATCTCTTAGCGATAAACCTCCAAATCTTACTTGAACCAGGAATACCTTATAATGTTTCGGAATCGAACCTTGATCTTTAGTTATGTATAGTTCAACTACAGTCAACTTCGAACGTTTCATCCCTCCGTAATTCTAGCAACTCAGACCCTTTTACCCTTGAATCCTAGTTGAGTTTCCGGAAATCTTGTCAGTGAACAGAGCCATCATGTAGTCACTTAGGGATATTGGGAATTTCACTCATGGATTTTGGAATCTTCAATAAAAACAGTTTTATTGTATTTGAGAAGAACTCCATTTAAGTTCGTCTATTTTTTGCATTTAATCGTAAATAATGACGGTAAATCTCTAGAAGATAACCTTTTGTTTAATTCTGAAGCCTCAGTAGGCAATGAATGCAAACTATCCAAGTGGTCCTAGAGCTATGTACTAGGCTACGCATGTGCAAGCTGATTAGCCTATATCCAGATTTCTTAGACAAGGGCCATGTTTTAACTTTCAAACATTTTGCCGTACCGATAAAGAATCAAATTTTCAACGTTCAGACCTTGTCAGAACTACAGTCAACTGCAATCAAATACCGTAGTTCAGGGCCCAAACGCACAATTAAGAATTTGATTAAGCAGAAACGGTGCATCGGTTATCGTCTGGCACGGGCGGAGGATTTTGTTGTTTTCGTGGGAGGAGGTTAACTTTGTCAACAAAAGACCAACTGACTAAAGAGAAAAAGTAAGAACCTCTTCATATAATTCCGTGGTAAATTTTTCCCATAATCTCTTTAGAGCTTCACTCTTTATTCACTCAATCAAGTTTCTATTTCTCTTAGTTTTTTATCATTAAATAAATACAACTATATTGTTTCATAGGAAACTTAATAGAAACAGACAAAGAAAGTTTTCAGTAAAGAAAAAACAAATTGAGTCTTGCAGGTAGTCAGATTAGGTGGTTCCTATAATTTCGTTCTTTTTAGATTCATCTTTTCATTTTTCTTTTGCTTATTTTATTCTTAAATAATGACAAAGACCACACTGCCTTTCCAGCATACAAAATACAAGAAGATAATGAGGAATTCTCTGAAGACAGTGATTAAAATATAAGCAAAGTGAATTTTTTGACGCTATGACCAATAGCAGTCTTCGGCGGAATATAATATAAATACTAAAACAGAGATGCTGAATAAATCTAACCCAAAGTCTATAGTATAAAAGTCTATAGTATTTCTAAGATAAACTAAAAAAATACCGGATGAAATAACGTTGAAATAGGAAAAAAAACCTAAAATTCCGACAGAGTGAACTGTAGTTCATTCCCTTTCTTCAGAAAAATCCTCATTAATGCCCCCTTCTAGATTTTGAATTTTTTTTTGTATTTTCATTGAAAAATACCCGTTTTGGTATTTTCACTAAAAAAAAAAATGTGTCAATTAAAGAAATCGTTTGGCAATAGTTTGAGTCCATGGCCTATTTTGAAAGCCGATCGCATTATTCCTTAAGTAACTGTCAGGGGGGGGGGCAAATAACCCCGCCTTTGCAACATTTTAAGCCCTTAAAAAGAAACGAAAAGTGAAGCCTGTAAAAAGCTTAAATAATGAAAAAATTCGAGAGAATTTTTTTTATTATCTTAATAATAATAAAAAAATAGTTTATAATTTGGACAAGAATTGCCCAGAAATAAAAAAAAAGATTTTTTCGGGGAGGGGGGACTTATGCAGCTAAATTATTTCCACGGAATATTAGACCTGAATAATATTAACGTTTGGTCTTTTTATTTATTTGTCTGTGGCATACTTTTGACAGAGAATCGTATTATTCTTTAAGCATATGACAGAAGGGGAAGCCAAATAACCCCGCTTTTATACTTGACTGGTTATCCTCCGCCCTGTGCGACATTTTAAGCCAATAAAAAGAACGATAAGTTAAGTCTCATCCAATTGGTTTTCCTGTGTTAAATCCAAGCCAGTAAAAAAAAAAGTTTTTGCTTTACAAGATTTCACAAGCACTCCCTCTGTTTCTCTGCAGTCTAACAATTCTATTCCTTCTGGATCCAAAGCACGAAAGTTATTTTTTTTTAGAGAAGGACGGAAGGGGTGAGGATTCGATTGTTGTGAATGTTACTTGTATTTTTTTTTTTTTTATTTAACTGACACTAAAATTTATGCTTAACACAAAACCATACCCATTTCACGATTAGAGAGTTCTGTAATTAGTAGTAATTTACTGCTCGTAAACAAATTTTCTTTTTTAGCTCAGAGAAAGAAAAGGGAAGAAGAAAAATAAAAAAAAGACACAGCATAAGATAAAAGAAAAAGAGACATAGTGATATGACCTTGATTGTATAAGCAACCTAAGGAACACTTAGTTGCTCGCAATGCCATCTATTGTATGATTTTTTCTGTGGCATTAAGTTTATTCTTTGGTTTAAACTGCTGGCGTTTTCACGCCCTCTTAAACATGACGGCTCAAACGTTGCGCCAAATTCTTTAAAGTATCAAGAACATCAAAATAAAACATCTTTTGTCCCTCATGGACCCATCTTCGATCTATCCCCACCTGAAAACCGCTATTTTCTAAGATTTTTCTGTTTTTTTTTTTTTTACCATATTTCCGTCAGTGTTGGCACGTTGAGCCGCGAAAAACAACAGTTAAATTTCAGTTACACTAAGTAGTTAAATTTCACAATTCTTTTCGACCGCACAAGTTGAAATATTAACAATCTGTCGATTCCTAAAGACAACAAAACCTTCAAAGGAAAGCTAAACCTCCTTCTGTTTATACCCTATGTTTTTAGCTTTTTTTGTTGATTTTTCACCCAAGTTTTTTTTTTCTTTTTTATTTGGCGTCAACTATTTCCAAGAACTACATACCTACATAGAGGTCTTTTTCATTAGAAAATTTTATTCCCGATTTTCCCAATTTTTATGATATATCTGACTGTGATTTAAGCTTAACCAATTCTAACATTCAGATTTGATTTTCACTGTCCTTGGTATTTTATTGCATTTTTACATCTATAATTTGTTATAACACACAAATTAATTACAAAAGCTGGTAATTATGGAAAAGTGGCGATTAAAATGAACTGTTCCATGCGACGTGGAGTGTGGTCAATTATAAAATGAAAACAGAAGTTTGTATACATGATATTTTTTCCAATCACCTAAAAAAAGTCATTGGCTAATAATTATTTTTAAGTTTTCTCCAGAAGTAACTGACCATTTCAGTCAGAGCAATTTCGTGTTTGTGCTTCATGCTTTACGGATCAGACATTCTGCGCTAGAAATCCCAGTGAGAGCTCAGGACAAAAGAAAGAAAATTGTGTACCGCCGAAGAGATCCTTTAGCTTAAAATTCTTTTATTTTTTGCCAAAAAATAAAACATGAAACTTTAAAAAGCGCATCAAAAATTTGTTCTTATCATTTTTCTTACGTTTTTATGGGTTCGACAGAAATTTTCAGGAGGAAGGGACCAAACCCAGTCCCCTCCCCCTTGATACGGCCTTGACTGTGACCCATTTTACAACAAAGTGAAAATGAAGCTTAAAAAAGAGAATAAACAGTTTACCCTTTCAGTCAATGTTAATTAGTATACGAAATGGCCATGAATTAGCCAATGAAAATCGGTGGCATCCATAAGAACGTGCTTATTCTCGTTGGATGTGCATCAAATTTACTACGATGTATTCGAAAATAAAGTAATTGCAGCGATATTGTCGGAAACATTTCAATAATAAAACATGACGAACTTTTGATGAAGCAGGGGCATCACATCCGAACCAGCAACACGTTAAAAGTGGCTGGTAGCAATTCTTTGTCCCATTCTACGCAAATATAAAACCCCAGCTAAGTTCCGCCTATCCTACTGTTCAATTAAAATATTATGTTTTGAAATTAAGATTAACAAGTACCCCCTTGTGGTAGAAACGTAACCCCAGAACGATTTTTCTAAATACTTGTGTCAACCCTCCCTTTTGAAAACGTGAGGAATCCTCCTCCCAACACCACAATTCCCTTCAGTTTTATAGTTTTCAAACCTAGAGAACGTTCTTACCTCACATCAAAAATGTAAATTTTTCAGACATTTTAAAATTGTACAGTTCTATCAGGAAAATCTTGTTCTTACTTAAGATAATAGCGATATTACAGGAATGTTTTTCGAAGGGGATATTTCAGAAGTTTATTTTTCAAACTTCTATGGAGCCAAACGAAACTTATCTGCAAGAGATACACGGTAAAAATTTTTGAGATGGCATTGCGATCAACTAAAGGCCCATTCACACTAAGATTTTTCTAACATTGGAATTCAATAGACGCTAATACTGAGAATCAGTTGAAACCATACCCATTAGCATAGAGGCTGCATCGAGGAATGAAGCTAGCCAATTTTCCCAACCGATTTAAAATTAGTAAAGGAGGAGCCACTCAAAATATTCTTCAGGAAATTACACTTGACAGATCTGACATCGTTGTTGAACTTTCAAAACATACTTCAAGCGTAATATAAATTTCGATTCAAGCACAAGAGGGCTCAAAATTTTTATCCCCAACCCTCCCCTCTCTAACAGCCGGTGAATTTGTTTAGTTGAATAAACGTCTCCCTGGTATCGTGATTTATTGATGTCAAACCTATTAACCGCAACTTTATTTTATTACCAGTATTGGCTTGTTTGAACAACTAAATTATCAATTACAAAGAGTAATATTTGATTACTTTTGGAACAGACAATATGTTAGTTCTCATCACTAACGCCAAAATCTGATCGCAAATACCAGATTTCGGAAGGCTGAATTCAGTGTCAAAAAAATTTTGGTGTGAACGGGCCTCAATTTGAAAAACAGAGGCAACAATGATTTTGAACATTATGCTAATCAAATAAGAAATAGAAGTAGGGCAGTAAACAAAAAATACAAAACTGTACAATTCACTGTCCACATTGTGGGTCGCACTGTAAGAGTCTAACGATTGACGGATCACTTTTCGCGCCTTCTATAAACTCTTCTAGACTTAGTTTTCCATCCATGTTTTTGTCCATCTGGCGAAATATCTTGTCCGTTCGTTTCTCTGGTGTCGCTTCATCATCAGGCATTTTCATCACTGAACCCACCATCTTGTATATAGCCTATTAGTATATAAAATAATATAGCAAACACTAAATTAAATACTAAAATAATATGATAAATACGAAATTAAATTTGATATTAATAGGCTACATAAATATAATTTTTTTACAGTTAAATAAGAGCTTTCAACCATAGCCAAATTCGACGTAATACAACTGGTTTAACCACGAAATTTGTCAAAAAGTGGACTAAAAACGGACCAATTAAATTAATTATTCACACAAATTTCCTTAAAAGAGAATGGGAACTAATAAGAAACAGAACTTATCCCTGAGAAAAAAAAAACATAAAAGGGAACGTCAT
Organism: Artemia sinica; assembly: GCA_027921565.1. Classification (NCBI taxonomy): domain Eukaryota; kingdom Metazoa; phylum Arthropoda; class Branchiopoda; order Anostraca; family Artemiidae; genus Artemia; species Artemia sinica. The sequence continues at coordinate 70,157,755 of CM051258.1, forward strand.
ATAGCCTTCGTAAGACAGATCCTAATACTTAAAAAAAAAAGAAAAAAAGATACCGTTTAGGCAGAATGCTGTAGTAGCTGCCACTTTTCTTGGTTTTCAAGCCAGTATATTTCCCTTGCTGTTCAAGCAAAGGATTGAAAGTTTCCTATATAGGGGTTTCGAACAAGATGGTTCTAACGGTATACTTTTTGTTTTGATCTGACTCTATTTTTAGGAGTTATGGGTTATTATATTGCTTAATATTGGACGTGATCGTCCTTTACTAGGTTGCTAGCTACCGCTGCAACCCGGAGAGTGAAAAACCTAAACAAAATATTGTTTGTATTCATTTTATTTATTCTTTTTTTTTGCTTTACATTGGGTTGTATATAAACGACTCACTAACTCAACAAGGGAACACGACTCATTTTTATCTACCAGTAACACAACTTTTAATTTTTTAGCTTGAATTTTATCCTTTTTATTGCGTCTTTTGGACTATAATATTTTAATAAACAAAATTTCATCTAGTTTAGAAACGCTATAAGTTTTCCTGGTTCTACTAGGTACACTGTACAGGCAGCAGGGACGACAGATGACGCCGCGCTGGTAGTTTTTATTCTTCTTATGGCAAAGTTAAACCATAAAATATTTTATAAGCGGCAGACAAAATTACAGAGTGGTCTATTTTTTATCAACGCTAACATATATAAAAATATGTCATTTTGATCGGACATATGTCATTTTGATCGGACATATGTCAGTTTGAATATGTCATTTTGATCGGATTTCTTTCGTATGAAGTCTGAATGTGACTCCTCTGTATTAGCTTGGTGATAATCCATCATTTTTGAATTTTTAAGGCTTATTTTAACTTATGCATATTAGACAAGAAAGTTTTTCGGTGACTAAGCTATTTCAGCCATGAACTTCTGAAGGAGCACGAGCCTTCTAATCTTACAGACTGAAAATAATTGCATGACTTGGATTTCAACCATGTGTGACACCAGCTGCGAAACATCTACTTATTATGTCTTTATTTTGGAAATCTCAATTGGTGGGAAGAAATCATAAATAAGGATTTAAAGGAATTGGAGTTTCATGGGGGGGGGGGGGGGTAAAGAGTAAAGCTTTGAATAGATTGGTCTGAAGGAGAAGGTGTGTTGGCTCAGGTGGGTTGGCGCTGCAGTGAGTTGTTAGCAGTAGTAATTGAAATAGCTTTGCAGCATCAGTCTAAAATTTGTAATCAACAAGAGCAAAACATTCTTGAAATTCTTGAAACATTCTTGAAGATTTCCTTCTATCCAGTCTGTCATTTTGATTGATTAATTAAAAAAAAAACGTTTTCGACAAAATAAGTTTTTCAAAGAAAAGTAAGAACTCCATTAAACAAAAAAAGAGCAAAAATAAAATAATCTTCCAAGCGTGAAACTACCACAAACAGCATCGATAAATAAATGAAACCCAAAACGAACAGAAATTACAATAAATAACCGAGTCAAACTCAAAACGAGCAGAAATTAACATAAGTTGGGCGCAAAACCCCTATGCCTTCCCAAAGTCTGAACAGAATTTGCACTTTACTGAAAAAATACAAATGAACGTGTATTGTCAGTTTAATATACATATACTGATATTTAGTAATCAAAACGTAAACATTATTTGATTTATTAAAGTTATAAAAGTAAAAACATTTATATTTTTCAGTAAAGTGCAAATTTTGTTCTGGCCTTGGGAAGGCATAGGGGTTTTGCGCTCAACTTATGTTAATTTCTGCTCGTTTTGAGTTTGACTCGGTTATTTATTGTAATTTCTGTTCGTTTTGGGTTTCATTTATTTGTCGATGCTGATTTGTGGTAGTTTCACGCTTGGTAGATTATTTTATTTTTGCTCTTTTTTTTTTTAATGGAGTTCTTTACTTTTCTTTGAAAAACTTATTTTGTAGAATTTTTTTTTTAATTAATTTCTGTTCGTTTTATATTGACATAGTCTTTTCAGGGAAAAGAAAATAATACTTTAAATCTTTTCGTTTTTTAAGACTTTATAGTTTGGCCTGCTATTTGTGTGCTGGCAACTTCTATTTGTTCAGCAACTTCTAACAACATACACCCTTTTAAAAATCTGGACACAAATAGTATTGTAGTTTCATACCTCCTCTAGTTGACCTGAAATGGAAAACTTGATACCATTCGCAAAAAAATATGTTTACTTTCTTTGATAGCTTGAATACACTTACGCTATTTTGATTTGGTTAAATTTTAAGAGCAGAAGTAGCCCCGAAAGTTTGAACGTAATACCCTCAGTCATTCTTGGGATACTGCTGAGATGCCTTATTGGGAATTAGCATTATCAAAGTGCATTTAGATTTAATCTTAAGGCAACATTTAGTTTTTAAACATAATGGGCAAATGGGAGGGTGGGAGTGGAAGGGGGACTAGTTGCCCTCCAATTACTTTCGACTATTAAAAGGGCATCAGCCCTTTCTATTTTCAACCGAATGAGCCCTTTTCGAAGTTCCCACGACAACTCCTTCGATACGAAGTGCCCTGGTCTAAACAACAACAACAACAAAAAAAAATAATATATTATGCCCACATCGATCTTTACTACAAAAATGTCAAGCCTTCCAATCACTTTCGACTATTAAAAAGGGCACTAGGCCTTTCGATTTCCAATCGAATGAGCACTTTTGGAAGCGAAAACGCTTTCTGTAAGCACCTTATATGCCCCCAGGGCATAAATTACAACCTTTACCCTAAGGTCATTCTCAAAGACCTAATTTCCAGAACTTTCTACTACGTTGAACAAAATGACTATCTGAAAATTTTGATTGGATGTGTTTGGAGGAACGCTGGGCGTGAGAGGGAGGTTAGTTAGGCTTCAATCACTTTCGACTATTACAAAGGGCACTAGCCCTCTCAATTTCGAATTGAATGAGCCCCTTTTGAAGTTTTACGACAACTCTATCTATAAAATCTTATATGCCCCCAGGGCATAAACTACAACCTTTGCCCTTGGGGCTCTCGGGGGTTTGTCATCCTTAAATACATAATCTCCAGAACTTCCAACTATGTTGAACAAAATGGCTATCTCTAAACTTTGATTGAATATTTTTGGGGAAATGGTGGGCGTAAGAGGGGGTTAATTACTCTCCACTCCCTTTCGACTATTAAAAAGGGCAATTTCAATTTCCAATCAAATGAGCCCTTTTTGAAATTTCTATAACAACTTTCGATATAAACTTTAATGCCCCCAGGGCATAACTTACAACCCTTGCACTGAGGGCTCTGAGGGGGTTATCATCCTAAAAGACCTAATTTCCAGAACTTTCAACTACGTTGAACAACATGGATATCTCAAAATTTTGATTGTATGTGTTTGGGAAAGTGGTGGGCGGGAGAGGGGCGTTAGTCGCTGTCCAATCACTTTCAACTATTAAAAAAGGGCACTAGCCCTTTCAATTTCCAATTGAATGAGCCCTTTTGAAGTTTCTACGACAACGCTTTCGATAACAACTTTATATGCCCCCAGGGCATAACTTACGACCCTTGCCCTGAGGGCTGTGGGGGGAGGGGCTGTCATCCTTAAAGACCTAATTTCCAAAACTTTCAACTACGTTGAATAAAATGATTATCTAAAAATTTTGATTGGATGTGTTTGGGGAAAAGGTGGGCGTGAGAGGGGGGGGGGGTTGGGGGCCCTTTGAATTTCTAGTTGCCCTCCAAAGATCCCTTTATGCGACTATTAAAAATGGCACTAGCCAAAATGGCTATCTTGATGTGTTTGGGGATTGGGTATGGGGGGGGGGGGCTAGTTGCCCTCCAATCCCTTTCGACTATTAAAAATGGCACTAGCCCTTTGAATCAAAATGAGCTTTTTTTTAAGTTTCTAAGACAACACGCCTTTTTTAAAAACCTTATATGCCCCCAGGGCATAACTTAAAACCCTTGCCCTGAGGGTTGTGGGGGAGTGTCCTCCTCAAAAACATATTTTCTATCTGAAAATCAACTACGCTGAAAAAATGGCTTTCTCAAAATTTTGATTGGATGTGTTTGGGGAAATGATGGAAGTGGTGGGGGGGCTAGTTGCCCTCCAATCACTTTCGACTATTAAAAAGGGTACTAGCCCTTTGATTTTCCAATCGAATGAGCCTGTTTTGAAGTTTCTACGACAACGCCTTCTATAAAACCTTATATGCCCCCAGGGCATAACTTAAAACCCTTGCCCTGAGGGTTGTGGGGGAGTGTCCTCCTCAAAAACATATTTTCTATCTGGAAATCAACTACGCTGAACAAAATGGCTATCTCAAAATTTAGATTGGATGTATTTGGGGGAATGATGGGCGTGGGGGGGGGGCTAGTTGCCCTCCACTCACTTTCGACTATTAAAAAGGCACTAGCCACTCCAATTTCCAATGGAATGAGCCCTTTTCGAAGTTTCTACAACAACTCCTTCGATAAGAAGTGCCCGGGTATGGAGAAAAAACCAAAAAAAAAAAAAACAACAACACATTGTGCCCACATCGTTCTTTACTTAGGCAGCGCTAGCGCGCTGCCTATGATTTTCTGGTCTTTGAAATAAAACTACAGTTTCTCAGGAATTTTTGGAATCAATCTAAAATCAAATATTATATCACAACCTATGAAATCAATGCAACGCTAACTGAAGCATTTCACAAACAGCTTATATCACAAGCTCTATAGAATTTTGTAATAAAGTTTTATGATATAACATCATTTTCTAAACCAATTATAAAAGTTTAACTTTAAATATTGGAGAATTAGGCATTTCAATGATGCTAACTTTATTATAGAAGTATTAATTGGAGCATTCAAGAAATATTCCCGGGTTTCGAATCCCATGGGATTCGAGAAAAAATTATCGATAGATTTTTCGACTGAAATAGGATAACATGAAAATTTCCATAAATATATTTAGTAAACAATAAACTTATATAATAAAAATCGATAATTAAATGAATTTAATGAGGTAAAAAATTTAAAACGATGATAATTGTAATAAAATTAACTATATTTCAATCGATAAGAATTTTTTCAAGCCTTGATCAAGCTTCTTCGAACATCACTAACTGAGGAATATGTACAAATTATCATGGGTGGTTAAAATATCATTCATATTCTTCAAAGTGTCCCAAACGAACAAACAGTTATTTTAAAATCAAAACGACTTAATAGATATAATTCGATTCCTCATACAGACTGGCAGAATTCAAAAGTCCATCGAGGAACAGATAAACATGCAGGGATTTATTTCAGGGGTAGCTTGTGTGCCTGAATATCCAGTCATGCATATATGTAACCAGGGCTAAGAGAGGGGGGAGGAGGCAAGCTGGATCAAAAGATAGTTCAAAAGGTAGGAACCATTTTGGATTTTGAGAAGTTGAACGTCATTAAGTACGTTTTGTAGCTTAAAATGTTTAAAATAGTCAACAGATAGTGAAGCCCAACAAGAAAACGCGAGTTTTTAGAACGATTGACCGAGGGAGAGGTTCGAGCAACCAAATCTGGTCACACCCATTAAACAAACTTTCTTTTAAAATTCTAGAAAACCAGTTGTGTCGCAGATAAAATGTTACTTCAGTTAGGATTAAAAGGTATTCTAAGAAGAAATTACAAATAAAAGTAATGCTATTCTACTTGCATCATCCAGTTCAAATTTTATTTTGGCCTGTTTTGAATTTTGTCAACTTTAAATTAGCGTTCAAGTGTCAACAAGATTGTTACAAATGGAGAGTGACAAATTCAAGAATAAAACAAAAATAACTGAATTAAATTTTTTTTGGAAGAATAGCACAAAAAAAATCGTTAAGTTAATTATCCAGATACTCACGCTGTTTCTATTGAAGCAAAGGTAATGAAATGTGGGCGCTTGAAGAGGTTGAGGGTGATGGTTATTGTATCGGAAATATAATGAAGAAATATTGCAAAAGCGAACTAGAAGCATAATAGTTTCGATATCCGATGTTTTGTAGTCAATTTGGTCTAAATTATTTTCCAGTTTCCTTTGAAGATCAAGTTGACATTTTCTAATATGACAAGATCTATACCCCCCCCCCCTTCGAAATTTGGTCCGACACGTAGAAACGTATCAAAATGCATATAAAAAAATTTGATGCGTTTTTTTAAAGTTTTTTAGGGAAACCTTGCCAAAAAATATCCCCTCCCAGAACAACTGTAGCCAACAAATTCACTTACTTCATATTTTTACCACTCAATGAATATCTTCCGTTAACCCTTGTGCTCTTAAAGGTCAGACTTGTGTACATGACTGATGATGCTGCAGTTAAAATAAAATATACTGGCAACACTGACTTTAGGCATCTTAGTTTGAAATGAAAAAAAGTATTGTCGAAGGATAGATTTCTGTACTTATATGAAACAATAAGCAATACGAGAAATGCGATTCGATTCTACCTTCTAAGGCTAAAATAAAAATAAAGATTAAGATAGTTAGGTTAGATTCGACGCATGAATGAGGATAGGTGGCCGAAAATTATGCTTCGAAGTCATCCAGCTGGGACCCAAACGGAAAACAGAACGTTGTCGAATGGGATGGGCAAATTTCAAGCGAGATAATTCAAAAGAAGCAGAAACTATACGGGAGGGAGTTACGATTGAAGCCTTCAGCACGTTAGAGAGGAGGAGGAGTATAAGAGGCTGTTATGGCTTCAGGCAGTTTGGTGCTATGATGTGTTGTCAATAATAGTAGTCTGTAATTGAACAAAATCTGAAACAGCAAAATTTGTAAATCTCAAAGAATTTTTTTCAAAAGCCACAAAAAACGTTTTTAGGTGTTTATCAAAAGTTACCTTGTCGAGTTGTTGCTTTAAAGAAAACAAACACATTTCTGCCTAAATTGGCCATCAAGCCTATGGAGGGGTTAATATGGCATACTATTGTTTATTTATTGGGTCATGAATAAATCTTATGTTATCGGTCCTACTCCAACCAGAGGTTGATCATATAAACTCCAATTCAACACTTGCCTAAAGAACATTTCAATAAAGGACCAGTCACAAATTTTTAGGTACACAAAGGGCCAATAGGACTAGTCGGTGGATCGACTAAAAAAAATCGATTAAAAAAATTAAAAACAAATATTTGTATTAAAATAAAGCCAAAAATATCTACCTTTTATTCAAGAGCCCAAATTTGATGCTTTTGCAAATCTACGTTTTTTTCATATATTTTTATATACTTACATACATATATTTTTTGAGATTGTGCAAATTAGGAGTTGATTGCTCCTTTCAAGTTCATCCCTCGAATCCTTTGTTGTGAAAAAAAAAAAAAAAAAAAAAAAAAAAAAAAAAAAAAAAAAAAAAAAAAAAAAAAAAAAAATCGCCCCTTAATAACAAATATCATAGCTGAAATGACTGTGTGTCTGATTGAAAAGAGAAGAAAAACTTGAAAGGACGTTTCTGAAGCTGAAAAAAAGAGCGATCTCCATTTCAGCCAAGTCAGGTGTAAACATTCATTTTGAAAATAATGGAAAGCTTTGTTTACAATCAACTTTATACGTCTTCACCCTTTTGTTCTTTCACTAATAGGATTTCCTTCCGAAAGATATTTTTTGTTTTTTATCTAAACAAAAAACAATTGGGTTTACAAAAATTCGATCACGTTTCTAAGGGAGAGACTACCACTTATCATCTTTGTGTAAAATGGAATTTCATAGTAAATTCTAGTTCTGAAGAAGTCAACAAATAGGCATAAAGTAAACTTTGAAGTAACCAGACAAATAAGATCACACTTTGTCTTTGTAGTAAAAGGTAGGCCTATAAAGAGCCAATTTCTGGCAAATTGAATATTTTTCAAAGCCGGCGAACAGGGCCAAAGATTTAATAATCGGTGTTAATTCATTCCGTTTATGCGATACATTTGATACGTATTGTCTGTCATGTGAATCAACCGAGTTTCATATTCGAACTATAATAAATTATTACTAATAAAGAAACTTTGGAATATTTACTTTCAAAAGCTAATAGTAATTAAACAAGGAAATTAATACAAATAATAGGGTATACAAATATGATTCAATTCTCAGCAAATACTCAGCAAAGTATTTACTTTTGCGGAGCAACAATGCAATAACTAGAATGTATCCTAGTTCCATATATCCTAGTTTAGGAATTTTGAATGTTAAAACTCATTTTCATACTTCCTGAAATACGTTTGATTGAATCACTACACTCTATACGTCCCTTAATAGTCAATCATCACACAGTTTTCCAGCTTATTCATGTGTAACTCAATGAGGCAAAGGGAGGGGGGACCCTTTAAAGCCGTTAGAAATGGTACTATCTTTAGTATTCAAGCGAAATAAGTAAGAAATTAAAGTTATAAATTAACATAAACTGAAGCACATAATTCCGTTTTCTATTATATCCTCGGGGTCATTAGAAAGTGGCGATGGTGGTACCTGGGGTATATAGTGCGGACGGGTAATAAAAAGTAGCCATATAATATGTGATGTTGGACGCCTACTAGTCTCTGCAAGTTAAGAGAATCCCAAGTAACTCTTGGTAGATTAATATCGGGGGAGCCAGAGGAGCCAGGGGCACCAATTGGGGGAGGGGGAGAAATTACTTCTTTTAAATTTCTCCCCTCTAGAATAAAAAGATGCTTTTGGAATTACGAAATAACTTTTACTGGTATTTTCTTTGAGAAAAATAGAAAAACCAACAACAAAGTTGTCCCTCCCTAGGTTTTAGGAAAATACATTTTTCCCCCTAACCCCTTTTGTAAATTGATGCTTCTTGGTAGAGTTTTCGTCGAAAGCTCAGGAAAGGTCGCGTAGAGAACTTTGTGGTATCTCATGCACCACCAGGTGCAGAGACCTTAAGCACAAGCAAATTCTTTAATACACCGTGAACAGCAAACTAAATTGTGGCAGTATGTTATACTGTCACGCAGCATGCCATTGCTTCCACTATTGCGTAACTTTGTGTAACCCTGATGTAATTATGTAGAATTATTTAATACCACTGTCAGGAGCGTCAATTCGCAAAATAATTAGTGGGGGGGGGGGGGAGTATTTCTCAAAACCTAGGGGCGATTTTGTTGCTTTTCATTTTTTTCAACGAAAATGCTAAAAAGGGCATTTTTCAGTGAAAATACAAAATCAAGATATTTCTACTGTCACTATCACACAATATAAATGTGGCACATATTGCCATTATCGATAGGGCAGTATGCGCTACTTTGTAAGAAATCGTATGCCTCAGCCGACATATTCCAACACATTTCTAAAGGGGTTTTTCCATGCATTAAGAAAAAAGGATTAAAAAAAAGAAACACGATTAGCCTCAATAAATGGGCTTTAGAATTAAACCTTGTCATACAAATTAAGGCACATAGATGAATAATTAATAATTGCTTCTGCTTTCTATAAATTCATCGACATTGCCTGACCGTACTAGTGTTGCCACCTGGCCAAGAAAAAAGAATTGATGAGAAGATCGTACAGAAATCACGAGCCTTAAAACTTATAGCTGAAAACGCAAACCTACTGAAGTTGTGCCTTCATTTCGTTTTATTCTTTTTGTTAGAAAAGGTTAACAGGCTCGGCGAGCGGCTCTTCTAAAGGGAACACTATAACAACAAAAGAGTAGCACCATTCGGTTCCCAATTGACGCTTTTTCCAAATATAATATTAGCTACTGTGACAATACACCCCACACTTCCCTAGTGGCGGTTCTGGCCTCTCTCGCACCCGGGGCAAAATATTGATTAGCGCCCCCCTCCCTGTCTCCTTAAACATCAGGCAAAATTTTAACAAAATTTTCATTTGTCAACAAAATTTTGCAAACTGCACCCCCTTTACATCATTACAGAATGATCATAATTATTAGGTTGTTTATTTGTTTGAAATTTTGCACCCCTAAAATTGCTGTGCCCAGGGCAGGTGCCCCCTCTGTCTCCCCCTAAAACTACCTCTGCTGCTCTTCCCCCTAATGGTCCCAGATATAGCCCTATGCAAAATACAAAACTAAAAAACAACAACACTAAAACAATAAAATTCTTCCTTTATAATATGCAGCATGTTTCTATTCATCAGTTTTTCATGTTTTCTTCCAGTGTTATTCACATTTTTAAGTCATTTTAAAATATAATATTGATCCAATTGATCTCGATTCTTTTGGAATCATATAATACTTTTGGCGGGCCAGGAATACAAATATCCGTTAACAAACAAATACTTCACATCATGAGACGAAAAATAACGGTGAATTGTCAGGGGCTGCATTGTCAGAGTGACGAATATAATATTTGGAAAGAGCGTCCATTGGGAAATGAAATGGTATTACTCTTTTATTATTATAGTGTTTCCTATAGAAGGTCCAGTCTCCTATACTGCTATTTTTAACATCGTTTCGGGATTTCACAATTTTGGTTATTATTGAAAAAAAGAATGAAAAATAAAACTAAACCAAAAAAGAACAAACAGAAACACTTCAATCACAACTTCGTTTTTGATTATTGTGACTCTGAAAGAATCACAATTTCGTTTTGATTAAGATTTTTTGAATAAAACACAAAATCTGGCTTAATCACATTGGTTATCGAGATCTTTGGAAACATAAAGGTCCAAAGAAATGTTGAGGCAGCTTGTTCCATGGAACTGGCTACAAGTAGTAGTGCAGGAAAGGTCACTCTTTTTGCAAGTGCATCGAATGCTATCACAGTCACCTTTACAGATGCAGTGAATCAGTTTCAGAAGGCTGTGAGGAGCAGGCAGTATATCAGTCATAATGAGTATATATCCGTTTGATGAAAGTTTCCAGCCCTAGTCTTCAGGTTCTTGAGCTGCCGCTGGGCGCAACCATGTCATCATTTGAAAATTAACACAGAGCTTCAGGATGGACAAAACTAGCCGCACTGGCTGATATGACGTGAACGGATGGTGTCGGAATTCTGGTCAAGATTCGTCAGATCTGGCTCTGTACAAGCATAGAAGAGCCTTGTCGCCTGCCACAATCAGTTCTCCCTTGTATGCTGAAGAGCAGTAAAACATTTGACTGCTTTAAAAAACAGCTGTGGTGTTCAGTGCTGAAGCTTTGGCAGCATCGTGCAATTGCGAAGTATTGTCACATCCTGAAAAGGTGTGGCGAACGACAGTGACTTTGTAACCTCTGATGGTACCTTCATCTTCAAGCAGCAGATGTCAAAAAACTTTTGCAGAGTCAACAGGAATTCAAGTCTGGAAATAAAGAGATGCTTGCTTGGGTTTTGTCTAGTGTTAGCCTGATCAAAGAGTCGGTATCATTTCCAATCAAGCAGCAGGTCTCCCTCTTCTCGGCTGAAGCAGGTGCAATTTTTGCTATTAAAACGTCAGCATCGTTAGTGTCGAACGTCAGCATCAGAATTTTTTAATTTTGATGTTATCTTCGGTCTCTCCGGACTTGAAATAATAGGAAAGGACCTTTCAATTATATATTTTTTTCAGTTATGTTTAATATTATTATAATACTGTTACCGTGAATGTCGACATTCACCGGTGATTGTCCGAAATACCTTTTTTTCTCCTTGGATTTAGCCAGCATTACCAGTCAACTTTTCAGTTTAATGCAAGGTTTAATTATGACCAGTTAGGTTTGGTTAGGTTAATTTAGGTTGGGCTAGGTTGAGTTAGGTTTTAACCCATGTCTGATATTTATAACCAAATTTAACCTAATCTAACCTAAACTAAATTCACATAACCTAACTTTAACTTTTACCATCTTAACTTGCATAAGACTGAAAAAGATGACTCGCAAAGCTAATTGAATCCAAGCAGAAAAAAAAAAAGAGAAAAAAAAGGAATTTCGGACATTCACCGGTGAATTTCGATATTAACCAAATTTTGAAATTCACGGTAACAATGCCACAAATGGTATTTTTACCCCTCTGACCTCATCAGGGGTTCGAGTCCTGGTTATTTGGTTGGGAACGGGGGTCAATGGTGTCACCCTTGAAGCTCAGCCAGAGTCAACCCAGATCGCACCTGGAGAAATCTGGGGTAGGGGGAACACGGGAAACGTCGGATGGTTTGCCCGCAACCACGCACTGCATTCCTGGCCGAAGGCATTGAATCAGGAGATCAGTACCTGCGCAACGCAGACCATTGGTCAACATGCGAAAAAATTTAGTTTTAGTTTTAGGTAGACCTCGCCTAGGGTGGAAATGGGGTACTAACTGATGGAACTTTTCAATTCTGATGTTATTTTCGGTTCCCCCTAGACTTGAATTAATAGGAAACGACCTTTCAATTGACCAAACACTGTGCAAGTTAAGATTCTGATTGCCCCCCCCCCCCCCCCTCTGACTTCACTTAGGGTGGAAATGGGATATTAAATATTGGAGTTTTTCACATTTTCGGTATCTCGAACTTGAATTAATAGGAAACGACCTTTCAATCCAGAAAATATTGCAGGCATTTAAATTTGAGACCCCCCTTTTCCCCCTCTTTTCTCAGAAAATAGGGAAATTTATTCACGACCGATTTTGGATATGTTATTAAGCGAATATTTCTGAACATATTGCCGCTAAAAATATTTTTGTTGCTCAAATGCCGAGGTTTGGCCTTTTTTTTTCGTAGTTTCCTGGACCGCAAAAGCTATACACGCTCCAGGGCCCTTTTCATTAGTACGAATCATGAGTATCTAGTGTGACGATCGAAAACTGATGACAAGATATGCGAATAGTTGATTTCAAAAAGGAGCTTCGTATATTTAAAAATGATTCTTTAATTTGCAACGCAATAAAGACAAAAGAAAGAAAGGGAGAGGAAGAAGATAACGAAACTCAATAAAATAAACGAGAATAGATTAACCCTTTTGTTATATACGTTAAAATGTTGATAATATAAGACATATTACTAGGAATTGTCACAGGAATCAGTGGCGTCGATTAGGAACGACAAGGAGGGCTTTTGCCCCCAGATTTTTAAAGATATATTTTTTGGAGGTTTTTTTTTCATCTAAAGATATATTTTTTAGAATTTTCATTAAAAACCGAAATGACGAATTTGCCCCCCCCCCCTCTCCTAGATTGTGAAAAATAAGTTTTAAATTACCCTAACAGGGACTTCAACACCCAGGTAGAAATAGATTATATATGGGAATCATAGACACGCAACCAGGTAAATCAAAAGACGTTATGTGCACCTGATTTTTCAAATGATTTACAATAATGAGGATCTTCAAGAGACCGGAAAAGACAACTCCATGAATGATCCAGAAACACTATTAGAATATTACAAGAGGAACACGATTATAAGTATTACAAAAGACTAAAAACGGTAAAATAAAATACTAAAACAAAATCTAAAGAACACCTTTATCTCCAAGTGTACCAAAAACTGAAACTTTTTTAGAGTTTAAATTTTTTTTTTTTTTTTTTTTTTTAGGGAGAAGGGTAATAATAAAAACATATTTCATTGGATTAATTGAATAAAAAGTGCCAAGAAAGCCGTGAAAATTTATAATTTCGAAGGAGGCGCGCCCAGAGCCCATCCCCTTATGCGTACGTGCATGTCCGCACACTTGAATTTTTATTCGCAAAAAAATTAAATTTTTCCTAGTTGCAACAAAAAGTTTTCGAGTTATAAGAACATTTAGAAATACAAGTTAACTTTTATCTAAAATCTGTAACTTTTGCGATCCCGAAAAAACGCGTTTAACAACAGCTCTACGCTTTACAATTTTCTGGTACTTATGCATTATATGCTACACACGAAAGAAGTCAAGTTTGGTCAATGCTAATGAAATAAAAATAGGATGCAAATATAATAGTTTAGACACAAATTTGGGCTATATATTTGCACATTAGGGGTGTGGGGGGTATAGCATAGCATATATTAAATACGTAACCTAACCTAGGTACCTTCCCCCCCCTAAAACCCAAAAAAAACAATCGTTTAAATAGTGTAAACTCGATAAGAAACCTCGCTTTGCAATCAATTTAGATAGGAAATACCCGTTTGACGGGTCTCTAAGTCTGGTTTGCTTGTACAGTCTATAGCGCTGTGTAGCATATAATGCATAAGTACCAATTTTCTTAATAGTCCTATCACTTTCAAGATATCCCAAACAAACGCGATTAGTCAATCGTAGATCCCAATTTCGATGAAAATGAAATCATTTCGATGAAAATGAGGATTTACGGTAAAATTTTGCTGCACAATTTGAGCCTTAGAAGCAATGCTATCTTCATTATTCAGGTTGAATTCATAAGGGATTACCCTTCCATATCTCCATAAAGTGGAGACAATACTAATATATTGCTTCTAAATGCAATATCTTTTTGACATCTCCCCCACTCCAAAAGAAAAAAGTGATTAAAAGTACCCAAAGCAAGGGGCTAAGCAAAAAGCAGTAAATTATAAGCGCTTCCCAAGCGTTTAATTATCTACTTTTTTTCAGTGGTTATTATCTCTTTTTACCCTTTAATAAAAGAAGAAGCAGATTATACAGCTTCTAGAACCAAAATGAATTGGTGATAAATCACCAGAACCCATCAATACTGTCTACAATATCTACGTGCATTCAATAGGAAAGGAATTAATCAACTATGTAATGTATGTTTGTTTCTACACAAAAAAATAAGCTTCTGAAATCCCAAATGACGGATTTAGATTTGGTGACACAAAAAAAGAAACTGTTACTAGGCTGGTCTTCTTATATCTACGTCCTATAGATAGAATATTCTATCTACAGATACAATATTCTGGGAATCAGGTCAAATGATAAACGTCCTGCGGTGGTGCAGTGTGATTGATCTCTGCTTGGTAATACGGGACACGGAGCCTGATCACACCTGTAGTAGCCCACCATTAGGACCCGGATTTTGATTCCGGTGACGAAAATATGCAAAAGCGTCTCCATACTTATCCAAAGAAGAAGAAGAATATTATATACTCTAGCAGGAAAGCATTCTAACTGTCTTCTCAAAAAAGTAGCCCCCCCCCCCTAAAAAACTAATAAAGGTGCCTTCTTTAAATTGAAAGGAAGTACCATTAAGTATTGCACAATAATGAATTAAATTGTTGAGAAGAAAAATTGAAACCGTATTTTTGAATCCCGCTTCTTCCCAAATAGAAATCTTGGCGACAATGTTTACGACCAAAAACGGCATATCCGTCAAACTGTTCGTGGTAACAGACTTTACGTAAAGAACAAAATGTGTATACCTATTAACCAAACGACTAGAAAATTAATTTTTTATTATAATAAGTATATTAAAAGGATCTCCTTTTCTTGGTGTTTCCAAATCTATAAGTTTCAACTTGACTCCCAAAGCCACTCCAAGGATATTGCAGATTATCTTGTTTTGATTACCTGGCAATGCATAGTTTCTTTTGATTTACCTCCCAACTCGAAATCATGGCGACGATATTTATGACTAAAAACGGAAGACCTGGTAAGCATTCCGTGATAAGTAGCTGTAAGTAAAGAACAGCTTGTGTCTAGACTAAGCAAAACTCTAAAAAAAAAAAAAAAAAAATTGACGATAATAAACATGCCAAAAGAATCATCTACTTATGGTGCCAGCTATTCCAAATGTGCCAGCTTCAACTTGATCCCCAAAGCCGTTCCCAGGTTATTGTATGTACGCCATTTTAATCCCCTGACAACACATAGTGTCTTTTGATTTACCTCCCAAATAGAAGTCTTGGCCACAATACTCAGGAGACGTGGTAAAGTGGTAAAAGAGGCTTGAAAGTACCTTAATTTTTGAGATAAATTGATTATCTCTTTAAGAAATTTGCTGTGTAAAGCAGTAAACTCGAAAACCCTTTACTGAAAAAAAATATATATACCGTCCTAGGAAAGTTTGAACAAAGAGGAAAAGAGACATTACTATCCTATTGCTAAACACATTTCTGCAAACTCTTGCCAGGTGCTTGGTCTAAAGTTGCGCAGCCTGAAAGTGAATTTGCACCGAAGGTTTCATTTTTCTAGTGAAAATGCGCCATACGAGCGACTTTCCCCCTAAAAAAAATGAACCAATTCAAAAAATTCAATGCGCAACCGCCTTAAAAAAGCGCCAAAATGGCGCTTGACTCAGAAAATTACTCTGATTCCTCCCCGACTGGGGTGGGAAGTGACAATAAGAAAGGATTTAAAGAATTTGAACTCTAAGGGAGAGAGTAAAGAGTGAAGCTTTGGGGAGATTGGGTTACGGAGGAGCGTGCGCCATTGAGTCAGTCCCATTCGGATTGGTGGTGCAATGAGTGGTAGTAGTATTAGTTCAAGATTAATGGAACAATTGGAAATTCAAGGGAGGGAGTAGAGAGTGAAGCTTTGGGGAGATTGGGTGGCGGAGGAGCGCACGCCATTGAGTCGGTCCCATTTGGATTGGTGGTGTAATGAGTGGTAGCATTATTGGTCCAAGATTACTGGAACACCAATTTATACTTAACATTAGTCGAACAATTAGAGATAACGACTTCAAAAAGTTCCAAACCAAATATTTAATAATCCAACATCTACTTATTTGTCCACGTAATTGTGTTCATTGAAGTGTTCAGGCGTACAAGGGTAAGTATTTCCTTTAGCTGGAGATAAAAAAAAATCTTTTATTCGTTGCATTCAAAGAATTCTACTTAAGAGATTTCTTCTTTTATTGCCAGAGGCCTCTTAAACCATAAGATTCCAAAGACAGTACTTAAAGCAGTGATCAAACGAGGATTAAGGACATTCTTTGATTGGCACTCGAGGGAAATACAAGCCTCGAATAGCACCAGATAAAAATAATTACATTTGGGATAGGCTAAGGAAGAGAGAAACCAATTACGGTCACCCTTTGAAACTGACAGACGATATTGCTTGCAGTTAAGAGGAGAAGAACATCACATCCTAGCAGAGACACTAGGCATGAGAAGACTATCAGCATGATGGGTGCCATGTTGGCGACCTTTTGGTCAAAGACTACGCCATGCTTTAACAAGGTTCGTCTCTACAAGTTTCGTCCAAAAGTTTTTTCGCCTATATGCAAATAACCTTCCACAGTGAAATAGAAGAAGAACTAAACAGAGCCATAAAAATATCTCACAATCAAAAATACATTAATGAAAAACGAAAAAAAAAAACTAAGTAAAAGAACCCTAGTATTTACTTCATAGAAATTCATCTAAAATTCATTTTTCTTTTCCTTTTAATTTCTTTTCCTTAAATAAGGGGAGTACTGGTAAAAACAAGTTTCTAATTAAAATGTTATTTTTATTGAGGAGTTTTTGATTGTGAGTCATTTTTTTGGTTTTTGCTTTTTCATCGGCTTCAGTCTTCACAGCCTTAAACAAGTCTTCATTTACTGAAACTGTTTTATTTTTGCATAATAATAGGATCCTCAGTCATGAGCCCAATAAGAAACTGGAATAAGGGAAGGGAGAGACAACGGCAAGAATACGAAGCACTAGCGACAAATGCTGCGCTTAGGGAGAAAGAATCCAGCACTGGAAAACCAATACACAAACATCTTTCTTTTGTTTTTGTTGGGGTTCCACCCCTGTTTCTTTTCCTTTCAGATAAATGACCTGTTTTCGTTTTTTTAATTACATTTGCTTATAGTATAATTTCAAAAGACAGGTTAAATTCTCGTTGCTAAGTTAGAGGTGTCGCTATAAGTAAGCTTGAAGTAAGTTCTATTTTTGTACTTCCTGGTTCGGGGGTCATTGAAAGATAAAGCTAAGAGGTAGAATTGGGTTTGAATGGGGATGGAGCTGATTGGCTGGGCCAAGCGAAGGTCCACCCCTATGAACAGTTGTGTGCAAAATATTATTTTGTTTTAGTCTGCGTTAGACCCCGTTCGGGGATATATATTTATGTGGGATTATTGTGACCCTTTTGGAAGAATACAAGTAAGGTATTTTCTACAAATTGTGTACTAATTTCCGTAGCCCAGGCAGGGTAGGAATAGAGCTACGAGGTACCGTCATTATTATATTGACAGGGAGGTTTGTTACCTCCAAGGAGAGAGTTAAGAGATTTTCTAGCCGTAACCCAAGGCGGGTATATTTGGCTTTAGAAAGTGGCCATTTGACCACTCGACCGCGTTATCATACCCGGGACAGGGTATATTGTGAATCGGGTAGTACCAAACCTTATATTTGCAGAACCGTTGGGGTAAGAGCGGGAATCCCACTAAGATTTGGGCCGACAAGGGGTTCTCCCCTTCGAGTAAGTGGCATAGCAACCTTTTTGCACCATTTTTGCATCAATAAGTGGCGACACCCGTACTATACACCCAATAGGTGGTGGCAGCAGCGAGAAAAGGAGCTATCAACAGCACTGATAGTAAAAGAATTCCGCGTTTTCGAAGAGACTAGTAATTTAGCCTACAAGAGTAGCCTATTGTGGTTACATATATAAAAAAAAAATCGCAAAGAGAATTTTTTTTATCTGGGCTCTGCCTAGTCGGATAAAACAAAAATCGGGTTCAGACACACAATTGTATGCGACTCCCAATGGAAATACCCTAAGAAAAACACCATCAAATAGAACCATATATCACTCAACAGGAGAAATAGACATTTCTGGGACGTGTGAAGAGGAAATCTTCAAAACAAAATCAGTAATAGAGCGATTTCCGGTACGAACCAGGGAAGAAGAAAAAAGTCTAAGGCAAATTCAGAAAGAATTATTCTCAGATAGAGAAACCCGAACAAAAGAAACAGTGGTGATAATACATGAAGAAAAATCATTACATGAAAGAACGGGTAAAACAAAACAAACTCACCCTTCAGAGGAGGTACAAAAAGTAGGGGAGTTGCGGGCAAGAGAAAATATTATACAACAAGCAGACTCAGAAAGCGAATTAAGAGAATATAGAGACAGTGAGAATCATAGTAGGCCAAGTAGCAGGAGTAGTAGAAGCTCAATTTCCAGCAGGAGCTCACGAAAAAGCACTCAAATAGATATGACACAACAACTATACTAAATTTCATGAAGGAAGAAAGAATATCCAGAGACAAAAAGGAGAAGGCAGATAGAGAGGAAAGAAAATACATAATGGAAATGATTGCAAGGAGAAATTCCCAAGAGCCGCAGATGTCGTCTACAATAGAGGTAATGCAGGCAGTAAACCTTCAACCAATGAAAGAAAATGAAGATGTATATTTATACATATACAATTTTGAAAACACGGCGGAATTAAGCAGATTGCCGAGAGAAAATTGGGTGACAAGAATACAGCCCCTCCTTAACTACAAAGCACAAATTGCATATAAAGGATTACCAATGCACTACTCAAAAGATTTTGAAAGACTAAAACAAGCCATTTTTGGAAAGTTTCAACTCTCCCCCGAGCACTTTCAAAGGAGATTTAGAAGCGAAAGAAAACGAGACAACGAAACTTATAAAGAATTCAGGTACAAATTGAAAGATATGTGTTTAAAAATGGCTAGAGTTAGAAAACTATAGAATGTTAGAAGACCCGGAAGAAATAAAAGAAAAGATAAAGGAAATAATAGATAAAACAGTAATGGAACAATTTTTAGAAAATACCCACAGAGGATTGAAAATATATTTGAAAGAAAAGAACCCAAAAACAAGCGAAGAAATGGCGGAAATGGCAAATAGGTGGACCGAAATAAGAGAGGAAGTTGAGGAGACAGACATATTTCAATATAACAAAAATAGGCACTACAACACAGCGCAAGGAGAACTAACTTGCTATAACTGTGGTACCACGGGGCATTTTGCAAGAAACTGCCCCAGTAAACATGACCAGAAACCACATAAAACGACAGCCTGGGTCATGACCCTAATAAGGAAAAAATTACGCATTTGTAGAGTAGCATAAAATATACGGAAAGTTGAACGGGGAATTAGTCGAAATGGCAATTGATTCCTGCAGTGACCAAACCTATGTGCGAACTGGCCTAATTAATAGAACGGAGATAGACCATAAAAAAAAAGATTACAACATTTTGTTATTATGGAGACAAGCACCCATGCCCGTCTGCTTGGGTAAGAATAGCAATTGCAAAGAAGGACGGTACGGTCCAGAGAAAAACGATAAAAGTAGGCTTAGTACCTACGCTAGCAGTGGACGTTTTAATAGGAGGAGACTTTGGAGATATCGGAAATCTCCTATTGTTAAAAGCGACTTCTTTAACAGTGGGAAAACTACAAAATTACACTACGACGGAAAAATATAATACTACGTTAACTACGGGGGGAGGTGGACCGGCCCATAAAAACAAATGGGGAGGCTACGCCGCCCTGTCGGAAAAATGAAATACTTGATACGCGTAATCAAAATATTGATAATCCACAAAAATGGGATATGGATGTAAAAAGACCACAAAATATTGAAAATAAGACGCGCGAGAATGATTTTTCGGGAAAATTTCCAGAACATGGAAAACTTGAGAACACTTTTAATGAATATGAGACGCTAACAAGTACAGGCCAAAATGAAGCGCTGATTGTACCAGAGAATAAGGAGACGAAACTTATTGTTTACGCGCTTTTCCTCGTAAAAATCGAGAAATTTTAGTACAATGTGAAAAACCAAATGTCGGAATCAGTTCCCATTTGATAACGAACTATTTGTTTCGGCGGTAAGAATAAAGAAGACTAAAAGAGAGAAAAGAAATATTAAACAGAGCTACAATGAAGTTATGTAGTCAAAGATGGTGGACACTGGAGTCCAAATCAGGTTTAACGATGATTTAGTATTTTGCGCGAATGACAAAATTGAGAAAAGTAGAGATGAAAAGAGGAGTGTAAAAAAGAGACAAAATTTGGAGATTCAGCCTGCAGTGGCGAAAAATAAAAAAATGTCGAATGGGCTGTGCCTTGAAAACATAAATAATAGGGAGAAAAATAAAATGTTGGATGGGCTGTGCCTTGATAAAATAAATAATAAGGGGAAAAAAGAGGTCAAAGACCCATGGGGAATAAAACAAGATGGTTACAAAATAAACATGAATGACCTACAACGGGTTGGGGGAAAGTTGGGAGATATTGAATGTCGAGTCGGATTGTAAAAATTTGGGAAGGAATCTGATATTGGTCTGATCAACTCAAAAGAGGGTTTGTTCCTTTATGAGGGGGAGGAATCCCTTGGGGAAGATTCCCTGCGGGAAGTCGCGAAAGATAGCCCTTTTCCTCAATGCACAACTGGCGGACAAGTTGTGATCCCTTTACCGAGATTTTGCCTCTCTGATCTGGAGTCCTTGGGGGATACTCTCTCCCAGTCACTTCATACTTCACCCAAACCCTTGTCTAGTAACCCTATTCATAGTTGTTATTCGTCATGGGGACCGACAATTATTTCCAGCAAATTGTATTCAGTGGGAGATGTATCTAAGTTTCATCTTCAATTAGCAGCAACGCATATTCTGCATTTAATTATCCCAGGGGAGGGAACCCAGAAAAAAGGCGATTCATGGTTCGCTCAAAATTTTACTTCATTCCCAGTACCCTTATCGTTTTCACAAGCCTTTGCATTTTCGGCCTTAGATTATTTGAAATTATGCCAAGGGGCAATTTATTTTTTGATTGAGATGTGGGGTTGTTTCCACAGATGGAAATTAAGAGGCTAGTGCAGCCAATTTTTCATGATGGCTGGCGTCATCACATGTGCCAGAAACTGATTCTCTGCTCAATTCGTGAGAGCGAGAAATTTTTTTTTGTTTTGATTGTGCTACGCACAATCATTGTCTACGAATCTTGGGGACTTCAACTTTCAAAACCTAATGCGGAGGCTATACGATTTAGACCATGGTGGTCCTACAGTAGAGACGTGTCGATGAAGACCGATCCAGAGCCAAGCGGTGGAAGTAGTAGCACAGACACTGGTGGAAGAGAGAAGGCAAAAGGATTTTGTAAAGTTGAAGTTAAGTGTTTATGTTTGTAAGGGTGGACCAAGGTAGCGCGTGGGCAGTCATTTATCTTACGGGGGGAGGTGTTGGGGTTCCACCCCTGTTTCTTTTCCTTTCAGATAAACGACCTGTTTTCGTTTTTTTAATTACATTTGCTTATAGTATAATTTCAAAAGACAGGTTAAATTCTCGTTGCTAAGTTAGAGGTGTCGCAATAAGTAAGCTTGAAGTAAGTTCTATTTTTGTACTTCCTGGTTCGAGAGTCATTGAAAGATAAAGCTAAGAGGTAGAATTGGGTTTGAATGGGGATGGAGCTGATTGGCTGGGCCAAGCGAAGGTCCACCCCTATGAACAGTTGTGTGCAAAATATTATTTTGTTTTAGTCTGCGTTAGACCCCGTTCGGGGATATATATTTATGTGGGATTATTGTGACCCTTTTGGAAGAATACAAGTAAGGTATTTTCTACAAATTGTGTAATAATTTCCGTAACCCAGGCAGGGTAGGAATAGAGCTACGAGGTACCGTCATTATTATATTGACAGGGAGGTTTGTTACCTCCAAGGAGAGAGTTAAGAGATTTTCTAGCCGTAACCCAAGGCGGGTACATTTGGCTTTAGAAAGTGGCCATTTGACCACTCGACCGCGTTATCATACCCGGGGACAGGGTTATACTGTAAATCGGGTAGTACCAAACCCGATATTTGCAGAACCGTTGGGGTAAGAGCGTGAATCCCACTAACATTTGGGCCGACAAGGGGTTCTCCCCTTCGAGTAAGTGGCATAGCAACCTTTTTGCGCCATTTTTGCATCAATAAGTGGCGACACCCGTACCTTTCCCCCCAATAGTTTTCATTTGAGAGAACTTGATTTTTTCACTTTGTTCGTTTGATGAACGATATCTTCAGAGAGTCAATCTCCAGAAATTCAAATGCATGTCCTGGCTATTAGTTGCCAAGAAAAAAGACGTAGTTGTGGTCTCGGCATCAAGTTTCACAAGCAAGATTTGTTATTAAGAAGTATAAATCTGTCCGGAACTCTAACAGTCACACTTATGCACATTTTGTCGCAAAACACTCTTGTCTCCAATACAATCACAAGAAAAAATAATGAAGTTACAACATATTTGAGACGGAGTTTCTAAGTCAAGATTGCAAACCCATTAATCTTTTTTGTTTTAAAATCTTAATTTTTCCACGCAGCAGGGATTTTAAGTTTACTCCGATGTCTTAAAGAGCCAGTTTCAAATACGGCCAAATCCGATTTTTGATCCGGTATTGAAAATAGATTATAAAACGTATAGAATTATAATAAATTATATATTTATATTAGGAAAAAACCAACTTCGCTGGCTTTTTGCCATCTCCATCACCACTCGAGACTTCGGCCCTCGCAATATTGTCTAACATCATCTCTCTCCGGTCTTTGGGTTGGCAGCTAAGGCCTTTGTCCTCGCGTGCTTGTTATCATGCCGTTGCATTTCTGTATTTTGTTCTTTTTTTTGCTTTCTTTTTTCTTTATTTTATATTTTTCATATGTTTATAGCCTAGTTTGCATTCACATGGTTCAAAAACCATTCTGCAACGATTTTGTCGTTTCTAGCTGGAATAGTTTAACTGCAAACTCACTGGAAGGGCTGAGAAAAACACACTTGGTAGTGTAGCAGGCGAGAAAACCTTTGTAGATAATTTGTCTTAGTTAGACCCCGGTGCCGCGCCGATGAGGGAAGACCGGCGGCGGCGGGGGCAAAAACAGCAGGCCACGCCGCACACCGGTAAGATGTCAGCGGCGCGCCGCCGGTAAGATGTCGGCGGCGCGCCGCCGGCGTGATCAATGTTGACCGCAAACAATAATGTTTTCATCAGTCTTTCTCAAATCACAGCTTAAATTTACAACAGATTCGAGCCTATTCATGAGTTCAAAAATTCACAAGTCGCTGGCTGGAAACTGGTCTTCTTCGTTATTCATCAAGAGAAGTAGAAATGTGGTAGAAACGAAATGGCTGTGGCGTTTAAGAACCCTTGCATAATACGAGTAGTTGAAGTATCTATTAGCTAGGTATTCTTAAAAAAATAATTATCAAAATTAGTAGTTTTTTCATCGAGCAATACTGCATACAAAACTTCAAATACCGTATCACATAATTCGTCAGTTATCTGGGTAAAAACTTTGAATATAATTTTGAACTTAGAAGCTTAATTTGTTCATAATGCCTTTTGCCTATAGGCCTATCTGTTTTGTCACCTTTAAAACAGTTGAAATGGGCGACTTTGACATTGATTGTTTTTTTGCTCTTTTGGATTCTTAAAAAGACTTCTTGTAACTGGTTTTTAATTACAATATAAAAAAAATGCATTTTAAAGTTTTTTGGCTTCTTTATAGAATATATGTCATGTAGGCTAAGGCTGAACTGCTGCTTTTTTATTACTTTCGGCTGCGGTTTTGGATATTATTCGTTTTTTTCTTTTGGGGATTCATTCCAATTTATAAATTGATAAATACCTAATATCAGTCAAATTATAAACTGCATCTAAAAGGAGTAAATTTATCAAATTGAAAAATACATGATGAACACTTCACATGAGAACACTTCAATTACAATGAAACAAAAAACACTTAATGGTTTATTCGGTATGAAGAAAAATTAAATTCCAGCTATTTTCTGGTAAAAAATTAAAAACTCCTCCGTTTTAAATGTAATTAAATGAAATAATATGCAGACTGAAGTAGCTCCAGGAAGATATTGAGATTTTCATCCTAGTTCGCCACTTTTAATCCAAGCAAAATGTTAGGACACTTAGTATCAGTTATTGAGTTTAAGCTTTGATTTCCAAATGCTCACAAAAATTACCAAATTTAAGAAAGTCGCAACAATAAGTCGCCTGTGGTCAAAATACTCGAAGACTTCTCTTAGCTTCCCAACCCGGCTCAAAAGCTTCTGCTATGGTCATTTCCATGGCAATCTCCAAAGAGTTTATTTTTAAAATAGCTTTCAAGCGTAGTTAGGGGTATTTAGCCTTTTTTGCTTTTCTTCAAAGCTTTGAAAAAAAAAAAATGTTATAATATTCCAAATGTTACATTTTTTATATTTGTGCATATTTTTGGTAATCATTTGAGGGGTGATCGAATTTTTTAAACCACTGTAGATACGTAAGAACGTTGCAACATCTAGTACCCTGAGGTCAAAAGACTGTCAAAGACTCGTCCTTGAACCTCCCAAATTGAAAGCTTTTATTATGACCTGGCATTTTAATGTAAGTTGGGCACTGGACCAAGGGCGCCATTGTCACTCGAGCGCAACGTTGGGTGGGGATGTCGATGTCGCTTTCGTCACACCAATTCGTTTTAGTGTGAATCTGCCTGGTACTTATGAATGAATGTTTTCAAATTAAAACCCGTTTCATCAATAAGAAAAAAAAACGGGTTGGACGCATATGTCCCTTTCTCTTTGGACGATAAAACCATGCTAGTGCTGTATCAAGTATAACTCACGAAAATCTTGTTAATTTTTGTCAACTCTTGAACTTTTTGGCATCCCTGCTTTCAATAAAAAAAATCAAGGTACTATCACTTAAATATAATAACTCCCTATGCCCACCCCCCTATGGATACTATAGGATACCGTTTCTACTTTAAATAAAAAAAATAATTAACTTATTGGCACCCCTGCTTTAAAAAAAAATCGAGGCATTATCATTTAAATATGATAGCTCACTACCCCCCCCCCCTCCTCTGGATACCACCTTGATAAAATGCCGTCTCTGCTTTAAATTAAAAAAAAATAACTTTTTGGGATCCCTGCTTTCAATAAAGAAATTTCGAGATATTATCATTTAAATGTAATACCCCCCCCACCCCCCACCCCCCTCTGGATACCACCTTGATAGGATACCGTCTCAGCTTTCATTAGAAAAATAAGTTACTTAATAATTAACTAGGTCACTATATGGTTCAAACAAACACGCAAAATAACGTTAAACAGCTTAGTGTTCCTTGAAAAAAAATTGAGGGTATGAGTAAATGGGTACAAAGACAACGACTAAAATGTCGAAATTATTCAGATATACCTCAAATGATTTGGAAAACTGAGTCATAGATTTGCCGTGGCATTCAATAAGATCCAAAGAATCTAATTAAAAGGGAGCACACACAAAGGCCAAATTAGGCCAGTAGCCTATGAGAAATTGCGAAATACCCAAGACAATGAACAAGTCTTAATGGGGGCCCTGGGTCTATCAAAATATTTCAATGGTTTCCCAGGGAATGTGATATCATTTTCTTCTGTCTCCACTTTAAATGAAAAAAAATAATTATCATTTTGGCATCCCTGCTTTCAATAGAAAAAAATAAGGTATTATCACTTAAAATGATAGCCCCCTGTCCCCCCCCCCTATAGGCAATAATTTACAATTTATTTATGAGTCATATTTTTGAGGTAGCTTCCGAACAATTGAGTATTAAACATTCAGGGGTTCTACAATTGAGCATTAAAACATTAAGAAAATCTTATCTAAAAACAGCAAAAAAAAAAAAATAATAATCTGCAAACTTACAATTCAGCTGTAGAAACTATCTGTCGGCTGTCAATTTCAAAATCCAACTGAAGGCTGAAGCTGTATAGTAGTGAATTCGTTCTATAATTCTATTCAACTTGAAAATAAAATTCTTGACTTGACTACGAACGATGTTAGAAATAGCGATTGGGAAACTACGTTAGAAATGATTTGAACTCATTTTATAAGACGACACTGTTTTTTTATGTCAACATATGAAGAACTGTGTATATTGCAATATTTGCAATTGCATATTGCATCTGTCTGGTTTTTATGCAAAGTAGCAAAAGAGACGGAAATTAATGGACAAGAGAGTAGTGAAGAATTATGGCATGCAAAGTAATATTTGGCAGGGAAAGTCACTGGTGATAAATCGCTAGGGGTGGCACCGTGATTGCGTGATTTTCGGGGATTCGGGGAACCAAATTTTTTTTGGGGTGACGCATGGATTTTCGGGAAATACCCGAAAATTCGAGGATAGTGCAAGCCCTGCTTGATTTCTAATCAGGAAAATCGAAATACTAAACACACAAGAAGGAAAAGCTCCGACTTTGCGGTTGACGCAATAAAGAATTGCCGCAAAATTAATTTAAAGTCGACCGAACGCCACCGCCTCTGTCGGCGGAGGCGCGCCTTTGGCACGCCGGCGGCGTTACAACACTTCGGCGACCTTCGACTGAACCTCTCGTCGGGCGTTCGGTCGATCCGCCGGCGCGGCGCCGGGGTCTAGTCTTTAGTTCTAGACACTTTCTTTTAGTAGGTCGTTGTTTGTGATTGGCGAGGCTTCGGATTTTCTTAGATTTTTTGAAGTTTGAATTTTTAGTACACACAAGAGACCCGAAAGCTCAAATGTATAAATTTACGAAGATATTTCGCCGAAAGATAAAATGAGTACATAACCATTTCTGTTTCTTCTTTGATGGTAGGATATTGTGGTTGTGGTTATTGACACTGTGTGACACTTTCTTCAAATTGGTACATAACCCACTGCCTTAAATTCAGCAAACCCTAACAATTGGTCTAACTCGATTTCTTCTATTGCATGTGCTCTAAAAAGATATTTGGAAGTTCTTGGTTCTTCTAAAATAAACTGTATATCATTTTTTCACTTGAAAAATTGCTATATAATTCAAAGTTTTCCCCACCACTAACATATTTGTTTTCTGTATTTGGAGGGCTAAAGCAATTTAAAGTAAAACAAACTTCTGTCTGGAGGCCTGAAACGTTCTTTAAAGATAAAAACTAGCCACCAAGAACAGTAAAAGAACAAAACAAAAACCAAAAACAAAATAAATTTTGGGCTTTTTCGCACTTATGTAATTTTTTGTACAATGGTCACGCCTTTGGATTCAACGCACCCGACCTTTTTATCTTGCCCCCATATAATTAAGTTCTTTTTTGCAGATTTAGTAGTATCGTCATTTGCCAATACGGCAAACAAAACTATATCGTTCGAGCCCAATTCATAAAGCTTTTTCAAATTTGGGTCAGCTTTGACTCGCCCTGCAAAAACCCATTGAGCAGTACTGGCAGCTATTTCTGAGGAGAAATGAGTGCTGCTCAATTTTGTATGTGGAAGGGGGCCTAGCTGCCCTCCAAGTTTTGGTCACTTAAAAGGGGCAATAGAAATTTTAATTTCCGTTCGAACGAGCCCTCTCACGATATTCTATGACCACTGGTGGTCAATACGATCACACCTGGAAAAAAACAAAATACAAATAAATACGCATCCGTGATCTTTCTTCTAGCAAAAAATACAAAAATTCCACATTTTTGCAGATAGGAGCTTGAAACTTCTATACATTAGGGTTCTCTCATACGCTGAAACTGATCGTTCAAGGGGATGGATTAAGGGGTGTTTTCTCCTTATTTTGAAAATAAGGCAAATTTTCTCAGGCTCGTAACTTTTGATGGATGAGACTAAACTTGATAAAACCGTATATATTTAAATCAACATAAAAATCCAATTCTTTTGATGTATCTATTGGCATCAAAATTCCATTTTTTTTAGAGTTTCGGTTACTATTGAGCCGGGTCGCTCCTTACTTACGGTTCGTTACCACGAACTGTTTGAAATAGTTGCCATCACTGCTCAATGGGTTTTTGCAGGGTGAGTCAAAGCTGACCCAAATTCGAACAAGCTTTATGAATGGCTCGAACGATTTGGTTTGTTTGCCGTATTGGCTTGGCAAATGACAATGCTGCTAAATCTGTAAAATACTTAATCATATAGGGGCACGATAGAAAGGTCGGGTGCGTTGAATCCAAAGGCGTGGGACCATTAAACCAAAATTTATATGAGCGTGGAAAAGCTCAATGTATTTCGTTTTTTTTTACTGTTTTTTGGTGCTAGCTTTTTTCTTTAATGAAAGCTTCAGGCCTCCAGATAGAAGTTGTTTTTTACATTAAAATTGCTTTTTTATTGTTTTAAAAATGAAGTTGTGAGACAGAGTCAAACTTTAGCGTAAAGAGCGAGGTATTCTGACGACAGGGCGAACCCCCTAATATACGCAATTATTTCTGTTCGTTTTAAGTTTTAATGTTGCTCCTTACTTTCAGTTGAAAAAACTTTTTTTTTTCATTTAATTCCCGAGAAGATACGAATAGCTGCCCAAATTCGCCTTTCCACTGACATGTTTTGCAAGACAACAATGTAAAAAGCTCACGTCTACAGTCGGATCACCAACAAGTGGAGACACCCCACACTGGGTACTTTAAGAAGAATATTGTAAGACGCTGCACCCCGTATTTGAAAATGGTCTCTTGAGATTTTTTCTCCCTGAAATCTATCTGTTGATTCCTTTGAAAGGAAGTTAAACAGAGACAGCTCTAGGGGGAGAAGACCTAGGTAATCGTCGATTAGTGGCATATCAGACACTAAAGTTTTAGCAGTCTGGTGCCATGAATTTTGTCACAAAAACAAATAAAGTGAACCATAGGCAAATTTATCGCTAATTATGAGGACAGTTTGGCTGAAATACTGGAAAAGACGTTATTTACTATTTTTAATCTCAGAAATACTTATAATTCTCTCTAGTACAAAAAAGACTCAAAAGATTAGACCTTTCTGTTTGCCTGTATGTTATGTGGACAGATAGAAGTCCCTATTTTTCCAAATTGAGTTGTGTCTTAATCTGTCAAATTCAGAAATAGTTGGGAATTGATTGAGCTTTATTCCGAATTGAGTCATTCTTGAGTCAAAAATTGAGTCAAAATTGAGTCATACGACAAAAATTCAACCAAATTCTTTTAACGAGCAACTGTTCGTTAACCCAAAACGTATTTTTCAGCCTTTTTGCTCAGAATTTTGCCCATGCTATAATACAACATACTCCCTTTGAATTGCAGCAACCAAGTTGAAAACCACGCTTCCTGTCCCCATGTCAATCTCGTCGATACTTTTCGAGACTACACACGTGAATGGGACTTTAAGTCGACAATGAAAATGACGCTTGAGATTAGAATTAGAATTACTAGTTTCTCCAAAGGAACTTCACCTCCCTTAAAGTTCTAAGGACAGTGAAAATGATATGTGATAAGGTAAGCGGAACCTCAAAAGGTCCATTCGCCACTGAGATTTACCTAATACAGAAATTCAGCCCGCTCCAAAACCTGTTTTTAGCTGATACTAGTGATCAGATTTTACCATCCACAATGGATAATTTAAATACTGAAATTTCTTCTCCTTCTTTTTCAATTTAGCTAAATAGTTTTGCTTATTGAACTGTTACTGTTCAATGTGGCAAACACTGAAAAAAATATTCTAGTGCTTAAACAGCTTCATAGTGCTGAAACAACCGAAAAAAAAAAAAAAAAAATCACAGGAAATCGCGATTTTCCAAGACTCTTTTGAAAGAAAGCTGGACACAAATTCCGGGCGAGTCAACCGACATCATCTAAAACTGGTTCGTAAGCCTAAGATCACTAAACATGGCTTGATTTTGAGTCAAACATTTTTTTTTTACACCATCCCAAAAAGTTAGTTTCGAGGACTCAGAGACACGGACATTAGAAAAAACTTTAAAATTCTTCTGTTTTTTTTTTTTTTTTTTTTTTTTCGTTTTGGCGGCTAAACCGTCTCATACACATCACAGAGGTGTAACTTTTTCGGTTTGAAACTCAATTTTAATATGAGCAGAACAAAAAAAAAAATAAATATAAATAAATAAATAAATAACCCCGCTGTAGATATTCAACTTGCTTCTATTATCGTTTCCAAAAAGAAAACAATTCTAAAAGGTATGATTTTGTACCCGAGGCTTTGATGAAAACAGCTACGTTCCAAATAGGGAATATATTTTCTACAGAAAATTACGATCACGACTTCAAGAGAAAAAAGTCAAGTAGGTATCTTCAAACAGAAGAGCATACTAAAAATCCCATTAAAAATAAATACGGTGTAAAATAAAAAAAAAACAAATCCAAAGTAAAGGAAAAAGCTAAAAGAAAATGCAAGTATATGTCATGAGTAAAAATATCAGACTAAAAATCCTATTAAAAAAAAATACAAAATTTAGTACAAAGAAAAAAGAAAAATAAAGGAACAAGTTTAAGATTTATGTTCCTGTGCAGTTTTCAGTGTGTTATTTTTCTGCTATCCTAAGGTTTTAATATATCAAACAGTTCGTGATAACGAACTGTAAGGAAGAGCGACCCGGCTCATTAGTAACTGAAACTAAAAAAAAAGGGAATCCTATATGCAAAAAAATGTGGAATTTTTGTATTTTTTGCCAGAAGAAAGATCACAGATGCGTGTTTATTTGTTTGTTTGTTTTTCGTTTTTTTGTTTGTTTGTTTTCCCCAGGGGTGATCGTATCAACCCAGTGGTCCTAGAATATCGGAGAGGGCTCGTTCGAACAGAAATCAATATAACTAGGCCCCCTCTCCCGCCCTTTTTTCCCCAAAATCGTCCGATCAAAATTTTGAAATGGCCATTTTGTTCATCATAGTTAAAAGGCCCCATAACTATGCCTTTAGGCATAACATGCCCCCCACAAGCCCCAGGGGAAAAGGTCTTAAAGTTATAAATTTGCCCATTGCATAGTATTTGTTATTGGGATGTAGGCATACATTTTCGGGTGGGAGGTGGGGGAAGCACACAATTTTCTGTTGTAGATTTTTTCACGCGGGGAGGGAATTCCCATGGGGAGGGAAGTTTCCAGGGAGTGAACTTGTCAGGGGAAATTATACACGTGGGGGAATTTACCAGAATTCTTATATAAAATTCTTTTTATATGTCTTGCTTACTCTTTTCCCGTCTCAATTTAGGCGCAGAGTGGTTAAGAGTAATTGTTCGGGGTAAATTTTTCCCGGGATTGAATTGTCTAGAGGACTATTTCCGTGGGAGGGGGTTTCTCCGTGGAGATAGGGCCAGATTTCCTGGCATTATTTAAAAACAATTAGAAATAAATAAAAAAAAACAAGTTTTACCAACTGAAAGTAAGGGGCAGCATTTAAAACTAAAAACGAACAGAAATTATTTCCGTATATAAAAGGGGGTTTTGCCCCCTCCTTAACACCTCGCTCTTTACGCTAACAGTTTGAATTTTGTCCCATTCTTTAACAATGACTCCTGAAACACAAGGCCGTTTAATTAGAACAAAAAGATACGTTTTTAAAAGTACTGAAAAACTTTAGCGTAAAGAGCAAGGTGTTGAGGAGGGGGCAACCCCTTTATATACGTAATAATTTCTGTTCTTTTTAAGTTTTAATAATGCTCCTTACTTTCAGTTGAAATAACTGGTTTTTTTCTTCTGATTGAATTAGCGAAAGACACACCATATTTGATAACATCCATGGCCGAGATTCAGCTCTATCCATTTGCCGAATTACATTTATGAATTGGCCTGTACAGGGTTTTTTCGAAAATACGTTGAAAATTGGTTGAAAATAGGTGAAAAAACTTACAAATTTTCCTGTTTTTTACAAGCAGGTTTAAATCCCTTCCCCCAAGCGAAAAAGTCTAAGCAGTATACATAAACTGTGGTTCACAGCAAATGGATAGACTTGATACAAATGAATTCAATTGATATGGATCTTGTCCTTTTGAACCATCTTACAACTGCAGGCTTTTCGCAAACAACAACATGTTTTTAGAGGGAACATGTACCTTAAAGACAAAACAAAAAACGTTTCTTCGACAGAAAACTAGCACAATGCATCCCATATTAAAAGTTAAAAGACAACACTTGTAAGCTAAACCTTAGAAACAATGACGGACTAAATGAATATTAGACTGCTTGTGAGCTTATGCCACAAAAAGGGAGCTCTTTTGCTATGCTAGAATTGTATCGCTCATCAGGTCCCGAAGCATGACAGTACTTTAAGAGCTGAGGAAAGTATGGGAGGGGATGCTCAGAATATAAAGCATTCGAAGGAGTAACTTATAGATCAGATATACACAGGGAAAAAGAATAAAAAAAAAATAAAGAATGAGAAAAAACACAGGACGGAGCTAGTTCACTTAATATCATGGACTTGCGCCTTTGAATACCAAGATTGTTCTCAACAATAGCTTATAAAAGTAGTAAAGTATATCGTGTAAGACCAAGCATAGAAAAAGAGGGCGTAACTATCCGATGCTTCTAAGGTTTAAAAAAGGGCAATTTAGTTCCACTGGCTTTTTTTTTAACGAACTTACTAAGGGCTAATTACATCATTCCCCTTAGGCGTAAATCAGAAATAAGAGAAGCCAAAGAAACCCCAACCTCATTTTACCCGTTGTTGTATTTATCTGTTGTCACTGTGTCGATATGTTGAGCCAGTAAAAAGGAACCCCCTATTCGTCTTTTTTTGTATGAAATATTTAAACCCAGTATAAAAGAAAAAATTTTCTGAGTCGCAGTATTTTTTTCCTGCTAAACTAAAGCGTCTCTGTTTCTCTATGGCAAGACTGTCCAGAGAAATAAAAAAGAACAAAATATTTTTCAAATGAAATTAAAGAGGGTATAAATAACAGTTCATTAGTGACAAATCCTTTCTATTAGACAGTGAAAGCAATAACAAAAATCTGCCACGGATATTTCGCTCGCTATTCACAGTGGCCGTCGTCGGCAGATAAAAATCAGCAGATTATCTATTGATGACGGCTACCGCAGTATGTGACGGAAATATCCAGAGATTTTGTTACTGTTTTCGCTGTCTAATAAAAGGACTTGTACCCTATTGAACTGTTTTTTTGTTCGTCATGGAAAGGCAAGTGTGGTGTTCGAAAACATATCCTATGAAAGCAAAGCGCCATATTAAAACACAAAATAGATAGAAAACCTAAGCTATATATAAGGAGACAGGGGAGGTTATCACGATAGTAATTGCTCCACCTTCTCTTGTGCAAGAGTTTGATAAGTTTTTACTGAGAACCTTTTGTTTGAGTATAACAAAAGAGCCATGTTGCTAATTCAAGAGTATGAGCATGTTGTCAATTCAAGAGAATGAGAATGTTGCCAATTCAAGAGCATGAGCAATCCGCATGCCAATTACAAAATGTTTATTTATCGATAGACTTCTCAAAATATTTCCAGTAAAAATTTAGGTGCCAAATGCGAAATAAGTAATCCCCTTAGTTTTTGAAGGAGGCATGATAAAAAAAAGTAGCTATCTTTCACTTTCTCTTGCAAAAAAAAAATAGCTTGTTGTTATTAAATTCCTATTAGTTTTTCTAGAGTTTTGTTTTCTACTGACAAGGGACTCCGTTTTTATACTTGTGGTCATTACTAAGAAAGGCCACAGCGCTATAGAAGGGAGGGGGCTACCGCTATTAAGGTCCGCTGCTACACTTAAGTTTATTTTTGTTTAACAATGCTTCGAGTATGATAATCATGCCCGAGAATTCCCGAGTAATCATCCGTGACAAAAGAGGGGGAAACGGCATTCCTACCAGTACTTTGGTTCTGCGACTCAAAAGCATAAAAAAAAAAAAAAAATCGTTTCAAGACGTTCTACCTTTCTCTTTTCGCCTTCTTGTGATTGTTGCTATCAAATCCAAAGTTACTTCATTCTCTCTCAAGGACTCCTTCACAACGAACTTCATTAAGACAATTAAGACAGCACACTCACAGACCTTTGGATACGGACTTAAAAGGGCAACAACGAGTATTTCTTTTAACTAGTTTATACAAAAAGCTGCTGTTATGTCATTCATTTCACAGAAGAACGAGTTTTTCCGCTTTTCAATATTATCATTCAGATCGCGAATGACCCACGGATGAGGACATGGTGGTAAAACTAGATATGATAGATTTTATTTTCTGAAAACGACTATCACAAGCCCAAATGGGCCGAATCCGCACTTTTAGCGTCAATAAAACAAAGAAAATCAAACAACAACCGAAAATTATAAACAGGGTCAATGTCAAAATACGTAAAAAATGTCAAAAATAATTAAAACTCAAAAATTTAAAGGTCAATACCGAATCAGCAAAAAGTCAAAACGAAGGAAGAAAAACTCATAAAATTAAAAGGGAATAAAATAATTTAAACATAAACAATTTAGTTATGCGACCAAAAAATAGAAAGCTCGAAATTTGCAAAATGAAACATTAAAATTTTTAAGGCGAAAAGGGAGATAAAGAGGGGGGAGGAGATTCATTGATAGAATATCTCAAACTATGTAAGGGATGAAAATTTTTCTATATCTTTCTTAGTGGAAACTTTTATTGGGGCAAGTGAGGGGGATTTTTGTTGAAGCAGAACGCGGGAGGCGGTGATCGAAGGGGTCAATTAAAGGAAAAGGGTGAAAACTATGGAAAAGGGTAGTTGTCCGAGGGTTATGAAGGGCATTTGTTAGCGAAAGCAAGGAAATTTTTGCTCTCCTTTCCTTAAGGGTAACAAGATTGGCTCTCCGAAGAAGCTAGTTAGGATAAGACTTTAAATTCGAACTAAAATTTGAATTGGTTTGATACAAAAAAGCGTATTCCACTGACAAACAAGATTCTTAGCAAATATTGCAGGATTATCGATGGAATAAAGAAATTTATAAAACTGGATGTAGACTTTTAGTTTATAAAACCCAACCTCGACAGGGCAACACAAAATCTTATCTTTTCTAGCATAGTTGTCCAATTCACAATCTAGTTTATGAACTTTTATCCTGATAGTCAGTGGACGCAGTGTTTTCAAATCGAGATTATCAGCGGAACGGATATTAAAATCCAATTACGATTTTACAGTTCGGTTGTGAATGGAAAAGGCCTAACCCCCTAAAGTCATCCACCTTATAGGTCCTAGCCAATTAACCGGTACCCTTGCACAACGCCAAAACGGTTAAGCAAGCTTTGCTTTTTTGTAGTCAATTCATTTCTCAAAGAGTTATAGCTTGAAGCTAGTCCAATCAGTTCTTTGACGTCTTTACTTGAAACTCACACATGAAAAGTGATTTTTTTTTTCAAAAATGCGTCTGATTATTGTTTCACAAGCGTACTCTGATTAATTACTCTCGCCTACGGTTTGTTCTATGCTAAGGAAGACAGCCCTTATCAGATTGAGGCTGCATTCAAGAGTTGAACTTCTATTGATTATATCCAAAATGGGATGGATCCCTTACATTTTTGGCATTCTTATATATTTTGCCTGATTTGTAAAATATCAGCTATACAAGCAGTTTTCTCAATGGAAACTAAAGCGTTATTACTTAATATTATCAGGCAAATCATCTGATGCAAGGAAAATTTTCATAAGCGGCCCGTTCATTTTTGCAGTTAAACGCCACTCTAAGCAGAGATTCTAAATACAAGCGACAAAAGAATCCTCCTGATCGGTAGAGTTTAAAAAACAAAATTCTAGATTTTTATACTGGATATTTTAGTTTCCAATTTGTTTGCAACAAGAATCGAACTTCCCAAGTGATTGGAAAGTGCTTGAAATACTGGACTGACACATGTCTAGATATGCCAAGTCCAACTAGACACTCGTCTGAACGCCACTTCACATAAAACACTTCCTCTTTTCTTGGATGATACACTCATGATTGCTTACTGTCTAAGATAGGACTACTTCTTGCTTTCTCGGCAGACTAACTTCTATCCCTTGTCAGAGAGCGTTACTCACAACGAAGTTCATTAAGATACTGGAAACACAAAGCTTCAGATTTTTTCGATTATGGACTTCAAAGGGGACAAATAGCATACATTTTTCTGGAGAGTTTTAAATACGAAAGGATTTTGTTATAATCTTT
This sequence comes from Artemia sinica, assembly GCA_027921565.1. Taxonomy (NCBI): domain Eukaryota; kingdom Metazoa; phylum Arthropoda; class Branchiopoda; order Anostraca; family Artemiidae; genus Artemia; species Artemia sinica. The sequence goes on from CM051258.1 coordinate 70,194,291, forward strand.
CTTTAACTGAGGAGTAGAACGCCGCTGAGGAGTGAGTTGAATTACTCATCAGACACTAGACACGTGCAGATTCCCCAATATTGATGGTCGAAGAGCATGGAAACCAAATGTCGCCCCCCCTTCAAAGGCAAAAAATTCGATCAAAAATTTGTATATAATTTGGATACACCAACGGAAAAGAAATAAAAAGCAAAACCTAATGGTGTCGTGGTTTGCTTGATGGTTTTAGTCACAATCATAAGTTAATCTTTTTTTTTTTTTCAAAAAAAAGTTGAAAATGAGAGTATTTACGTTGTTTTCACATCTACCTGCATTACTGGTAAAGGTTTTCGTATATGTCTAGGTAAACCCGATTAACTTTACCATATTTTTAAAATTTTTTACAACTAAGGCATATAAACAACCCTGGCTAGCTTGGTAAGTAAAGATGTCAACTCCCAGTTTCCGAAGAGAAGTCAAGCTCGGTCTTGGGCTTTATTTGCGTCGGTAAAAAAAGTAATATATTTAGAATATCCTCCTCTTTGAGTTTTGCGGAGTAAAAGATCGATATTACAATATTTTTGACTGCACGGCATGGATACAGATTTTGGAACTAAAGGGTATCTTTTTCCTTTCGTAAAAGGATTATCTCCAAAGTAACTGTTTTGGCCAAATTTATATTTTTTCGTCTCACAGGCGGGGGGTGGGGTCGGACTTGTAAAATGTCCCGAATATTTTTGCTATGCGTGGGGGGGGGGGAGAAGGGTAAAGCGATTTCAATTTTTTATTCTAAAAGAGGGGAACAATACAATCTGATCGGTGCTCCTGTATAATTCATAACCCACACGAGAACGTGAAGTTACTACTACTACTACTACTGATAAACAAACTCACCACCGCACCAATCAGCCTGAGGCCACACAGCTAGTACGGACGACTCCTCCTCCCATCCCAATCTATTTTCAAAGCCTTCCCTTGTTTTAAACCCTTCCCAGGAAGTTCCTATCTCCTATAAATCTTTCTTTATGACGTCCTCCCCATGTCCCAGACGAGGGACGATCTGCTTTTCCTTTATTTAATATCCTAGAACGGTTTTGCCAAAAAGGACAATCTTCGACAATTCTTCATCCTTCATCCACACTACGAGCCCCAAGCCATCTCACCGTTATTTCATTATAAGCCCTAGACAGCAGGATTCAACTACATTTTTCGTACGGCCTACTGTTTGAAATACGGTCCATCAGCCGGGTACCCAGAACAAATCCGTAGGCAATTTCTCTGAAACATCCTAAGAAAATCTTCATCCACTTTTCGGATTGCGCCCAGGCTTTCAGACGCCATACGCTCGACCACTGTCATCACTGTAGCTTCTATATTTCTAATCTTGGTTTGCAGACTTATCTTCTTATTCTTCACAAACTTTTTTTTACTGTGAAAAGACACCCTGAGGCTTGTCTATTCTACTATTACACCTTCACTGCTCCCACCGTCTTTACTAATAATATACCAGGCACGTGAAGCTGCCCACCTGATCAATCTTTTTTGTTACCCAGCGTCCTCCTTTTAGAGTAACTTGATTCCTAGCATTAGTGTGACTTAGTTTTCTTAACATTAACTTTCAAACCTATTCTAGCACCACCTGAACTCGCAAAACCTCTAAAAGTTTATTCATTTTGCTCACACTTTCATCTAGGGCGCTTAAATCACCGCATAATCTAAGTCCGAGAGTTTTTGAAAGAAAAAATTTGATTCCGTGGTCTCCCATTGTTTGCTTTCCTGTGCTCCTTGAAAAGTCCATCAAGATGATCTGGTTGGGTTCCACCCGTTTGTTTCTTTTCTTTCAGATAAATGACCTATTTTTCTTTTCTGTAATTATATTTGCCTACAGATGATTTTCAATCGTAAGTTGAAATCTCGTTTCTAACTAGATTCTTTCGCATAATTAAGCTTTGAAGTTAAATTCTATTTTGTCTTCCGGTCTGGCCTGGCCCTTGGAAAGACAAAATACGCAAAGTAGCAGGATTTGAATGTGATTTAGAGATTGGTCAGGGCCAACGAAGGTCATCCCTATGAAAAGTCCTTTGTATAAAACCAGTGTTAGTAGTCAGTCTCCCATTGAGACCCCTTTTAAGGGAGTCTTTTTTTTTCCCAGAGTTGGTATATCCGTTTTTTTTTTTTGTCAATGACCTTTTGGGACGATTACAAGTAGCATTTCTATAGCTGTATGACTCATTTTTCCAGGAACCCCGACAGGGTAGGAAAAGGAGTTGCGAGGACATACCGTCATTTATTTATCCCATCCAGGGGGGGGGGGTCCGTTTACCCTCCGAGGAGATACCTAGAGAGTTTAGTCGCGACCCATAGGTTTGGGTGCACCCTTGGCCTAGAAGTCTGGCCCTAGAGCATTTGCTCCTGTGAGCTGCAAGTAAAATTCTCTGAGTCATGTGTATCTCCGTCAGTCGTTTTACAGGGGCATTTACTACTATAACTGTTACCTTGACTTTTTAGTCATAAAATGAGCATTCGATTCATTATTTATAATTTCCCAGCCTAAATAAGACTTAGCCAGCTTCCTTATTCATCACGAGCCCTACTCCTGTTCTCATTGTCCCCATCCTTCCTGCCTGAGTAAACGGGTAGATTCTATATCACCTAATTTCATGCTTCCTACCCCTCGATATTTGTTCTGAACTCATACTAAGTCCAGTCAAATCGTCCTGAATTCGTCCGTCCACAATGTCGAATACGATAGTCATTTTATAACGTCGTAGATCCAGTTCGCAATTTTCATGTTCTTTAGATCAGTGATATTATTTTGGACTCAGGAAAACATTGATCCCGATACCATTGCAGGACGGGGATCACATATCTTCCAAGTACTACACCGAAGCGCTTAAGGATCCGGCTTAGAACCGGACAACAAGAAATCTCTGGACGTCCAGCATGAATGTGAAGCTTTGTGGCAATCCTGGGTCTTCTTGTCACAGAAATGACTTTTCACATTGCGAGTTTCCTTCTTTCAACAAGAGTTGAATCCTACACAGACATCTCAGCCTATTACCTCCAACTCATTATATATTCATGGCCTAAAACTTATGCTACTACGGGGAGGCAGCCCATAGTAGATAAATCAGCTAGTAAGAGGTTTTTTCAGCCCGAAAAACGCCGGTCAAAGCAGACCAGCCCATGTTAATCCTAATAAAATATACAAAAATATAATGAAAAATGCAATACTTTAGTTTTATACAATATATATTTGGGCTATATATTTGCACATCGGGGGTGTGAGGGTATTAACCTAACCTTACCGCCCCCTATGTGCAAACATATAGCCCAAATTATACAAGTCCCAATGCATTCTGTCACTGTTATTTTTCTTTGTAGTTATAAAAAGCGGTTTTCACGATCGTACATTCCGCAAACTTCTCCGAGTGGTTCGGATAATACAAGAGTACCTTCTGATCCTCTGATTATCTATGCAGAGAATATATCTCTAATAAATCTCTGTGCCTGATGTCCGAGAGGTTTCACTGCTAGTCTTAAGACATGCGTATTAAGTCATTTCTAAGATATTTGATGAGGTAATTAGAATTTATGCTTGATGTTTGATGAGGTAACGCTATGAGGTAAGTATTTTCCATCTGCACTTTTACTTTATTTTTCAGCTGTCATTTGTGGCCCTCAGACACTCAAATATTCTTTTAATTTAATTTAAAACAGTTGAAAAAGGGTTTTCTCAACATGTTGACATTTTAGAGAGATCTCAAGTAACATGATCCCATGTTTTTGGAGTGCAAATTTAGTTATAATCTTTAGGACGATTTGAAAAAACTTTCTATTTTTACATTCTTCAACTTTAAGGAAAAGCTCTGGGAATACATCGTTAGGTTCTAAATAACAATCGTATATCGCTTACCTTCTGAATAAACATTACGATCCCAGATTCATAGCCCTAACGAAAGGAGCACCATTAGATCGGGTATTTTCTGCTCAATTTAAGGTTTAATTTTGCTCTTTACATTCCACGTGAAAAAAAATTTTCAACTATTACTTTAATCTTATCAGGGTCCCTTATTCCAGTGACTATCCAGGATTTTTTTTTTCGGGGGTGGAATACACAAAGAATTTTTTTTAGGGGCAGGGTTACAAAAAAACCTAAAACGCATCAAAATTAAATTGGTTTATATTCTTTTGTTACGTTTTAGCAAGTCGGACAAACACTTCGGTGTGGGGGGGTCAAAATCCCAACCCCCCTCTCCTGGATATGGCCTTGGCTATTCACATTGGGCTCTTAAGAAAAACAAGGGAATATAACTTAGGATCTTCTAGATGTGACTTATAAGGTGTTGACCTAAAAGAGACTTATTTAAAAATAAATTATCCTATATATTTTTTTCGTCTTAACACTTCTATAAGTTTGACAATTGAGAATATTTTTTACTTGGGTGATCGTAAAATATTATTTTGATAAAAGGACTACATAACGATTTTTTATCGAACCCCAAACCGAGAAGCTTTGAAAAGTATTTGCCGCATTAATAGAACTGTATACTGCTCCATTTGCAGCTCAAGCGCATATACGCGGCAATTATGCTAGTAGGAAAGTAGACGATTCACAAGTAACGACCGTGGAAATATTTTTTGAATTTCTTCGAAAATAAAGATGAAACCTCTGCCTTTCGGTTGCTTGATCATTAAGTTGGAAATCCAAAAAAAAACTCGGAAAATAGAAACCCAGTATTCTAATTTAGAATTAAAATTCAAATACATTTTCGGGGGGAAGGGGGTGGGGTGATCAGGCGTGAAACAATTCTTTAATAACCATTGTTTGCAAACAAAAACAGCATCTTCATGTGATTTCCGCATTTTAGAAAACTTATACATATACCACCCCCTCCAGTCATGTTTACGACCTTAATAGCATTCCCTGACATGTTTTAAGTTTTTTAAGCTTTCAACGTGTGTGTAAAACTTTACGCAGTGGATGACAGAGTAGGGGGCAGGTGTTAAAAACCCTTTCCAACCCAGCCAACAAGAAGGACAGTGAAAACGTATAAACATAGCAAAATAAAAAAAATTCTCATTAAAATTGTGTTAAAACAAAGCTTATGGTTTGGGACTTGCACCCCCACCCACTCCCCCGTAAAAAGAGTAACGCAACTACAATCTTGAAAATTCGAATTATAAATCAAGATTATAATTGGGAATTTGGTTTAGCGAAATTTGACGGGGAGGGGGACGCGTGTGCATCATTGAAACAAGCTTTTTTCGACATCATATAATAAAAATATCGCATTTCTTTATGTGATTTTTGCAATACCGAAGGAGTTTGAACCGTACACCCACTCCGTCATGTGTACGGCCTTACTAGGAATCTCTAACATTTTAAAAATAGCGGAGACCTTCCAGTCTGTGTGAAACTAATACTACTACAGATGCACGCTGGCAGGGGGGAAAATACCCCCGGCAACAAGAAGACATTTAAATTGTATAGAAAAGAGAAAATGAGAGGCAAATCACTCCTCATTTCTTGGCAAAGCAGCAAGCTCCCGGTGGCGCTTGTCTCAGCTCCATCCCTTTCTGGAAATTCCAGGGTGAAATGTTACTATAGCTACTGAGAGAACCCATAGAAATGTAGTTTTCTGGTAGCTAAATGAGTCGCAGGTATTTATTTCAGACGGCATCCTATTTGTAGGGTGGATTTGAGCTCTAAGTCACCTTTCCTTGAAAGTGGGGAGGGGGCTAGGAAAAAATGTTTAGGCCAAGGCAGAAATTTTGGGTCCATTATAGGTGTCACTGGAATATGAACCAAATATACATTATGACTAGCATGACCAATTGCCAGACAGGCTACCTCACTACACAGTGATCTGTCAAAATGGATGACCAGGTAGCTATTTTAACTTCGGCAGAGCTACTTTCTTTTTTGAAGTAAATTAATCCCCATATAATATCAACTACACTTTCGATATTTGATCTTAGTTCACGATCTTGCCTCATATACTTTGCCTCCCTTCCCTATAGAATCACCCGCTTATAAAGAGACCAATAACGCGCCAACTTTCATTATTTCTTTTCTAGTACCCTTTCCTGAATCCCTTCTTAAATTGTTCCAATATAAATAATTCTTTCATTCCCTCACACAAATGCCTGTATTTAATCTCCAGATTGCAACAGCTGAGGAACTGTAATTTCCTTCCTGCCTTATTGTTTCAGTCCTACACTGACCTGTTAATTAATTCATTTCTGAGAGAAGCAAACAAAAACTCCACGAGGAGAATATATTAGACCACTCCCTACCAATGGCTAATTTAGCCACTCTATACACGTTCAATTCAAATTAATCCGGTATTGTCACACGACTAAAGGAAAAGAACCTCCATGTTTTTCATTAGGCAGCATATGCTGGTGTCTTCATTATTTAACTTTATGCTACTACTAACAACAACCCATCACAGGCACCATGCCACCTGAGGCCAACACAGCTACGCGTGCTCCTCCTCCAGCCCAATCTATCCAAAGCTTAAATAGATCTATTATTGATAGGAACAATACATAATATAATTTGAATAATAATTATTATACCACCCGCCCCCATCCTCATCTTGAAATTTTAAAGTCGACTCTAGAAAACTCTATTAACTTTCCGAAAACGATGTAAGACCCGAAAAACACCTTCCAACTGCTGTCTTTATAGTAAAATGTTGCAAATGGCAAGTATAATGGGATTGATTGTGGGAAACTGTGGGGTTATTGAATTGCAAACAACGGTGCTAACTGTAGGAAATAACACGAACATAAAAACATACAAGTGGAAGTAGGGGAACCCTCCTCTGAATGGCTAAGCTTTGAAAAAAAACTGAGTTGTTAACTAGGAAAACTGCTTTTCCATTTCCTTCCAAACCCCTCTCATCTTCCGCCAGGATAAATACTGGTTTTGCCTAAGGTTTGTAGGTGCTAGCTACGCTGGCACCACTTATTGGGGTGTACGTACGGGTGTCCGCCACTTATTTGATGCAAAAATGGCGCAAAAAGGTTGCTATGCCACTTAAACTCGAAGA